>BSBK01001831.1:990000-1435279 GCA_027943335.1 Chamaecyparis obtusa | reverse complement strand
ATGGATATATATATATGTTATATATATATACATATCTATATATATATACATATCTATATACATATCTATATATACTATATATATTGTATATATATATATATATACATATCTATATATATATATATATGTATATATATATACATATCTATATATATCTATATTATATAGATATGTGTGTATATATATATATATATATATAAGGTTTATATAGAAGGTTTATATATATATATATATATATAAGGTTTATATAGAAGGTTTATATATATATATATATATATATATATATATATATATATATATATATATATATTTAGAACCCTTCTATATATATATAGAAGGTTTTTTGACATATATCGTGCAAAGCACATCCAATAGTTGAAGTCATATGTCCCAAACCAATACACACGCGTGCGCGTGTATATATATGCATGCATGTATGTATGTATGTATGGAACATATGTATCTAATATTTGTATCTTCCAAACCATATGGCAACAATAAAAAACAATAGACAATAATAGATAACAATTATAAATAGACAACAATTACAAATCAGATTCCAAAAATAACAACTTGAAATTTTATAATCATATCATATAGCACAAAATTAACATTTGTGTTGTGAATGGGAGTTTTGAAATACACTAGCAATGACATTAATATATCTTCAACCAAACTACATCCATAGAGGTAACACAATCAACTTGTATCACCCCCAAACTATTGGATTTACTTTGCATGGTATATGGAAAAAAAACCCTTCTTATATATATAGGATCTGCTATGAGATTTGTAGAGGATATTCATTCAAAACATAAATGGATTAGTAATGAAAATGACCCTGGAAATTATCTATTATAAATTCATTTCAATGTGGAAAGTGAATGCATTCATTTGTGATAATTAATTTTCAAATTAGAATATTGGTGAGAAATAATCGATCATTCCATACTTGCATCTACAATTCAAGTATAATTTCTAACTAGCATTACATCTCATCATCAACATAAACATGTTTGTTAGTAACAAAGCTATAAAATGCATGATATGGAATCCTTAGGATTTTCTTGTATACACACACATATATACATATGTGTGTGTGTATACATACATCCAATAGTAAAAAAAATCCAATTTCAAAATTATAAAGTACCTAATTGCAAGTCTTTAGATGTATGGGCTCGTTCACATGTTTCACTTTTGGATTAAGAAAGGATGGCCACTTAATCCCCTACATCCCTTTTATGTCCACTTTCTACCATGTACATGCCTTCTCTTGGACACATGTCCAAACATTATGTATCCATAAAAACCAAATATTTCAACGCATATGGGGATTATGTAGTGTGTATACAATATACATGCGTATAAATATGTATGTGTACACATGTATACATATGTATGTGTATGTATTGCATAAAAATGTAATAAAGAACAAACTTAAATAAACTAAGTTCATCCTAACATATTCATGCAAACCTGAAAATACTATGGAAATAAGCATGTAAACATGAAGAGATAAACTAATAAACTAGTTTAACCAATTCAACACAATTGAAAACCTCCAAAATGACTAAGTGTTGATGATTTTGGTTGTTGAGGATATGTGGTTTCTCACAAATCATGCAGCATGACAATGTGTGAAAAAGGCTTTTTGAATGAGGAGAAAAGCTCTCAATTTATAGGCTTTTGAAGGAAATGGACGATTGAGATTGAAAGTTGGATGGAGGGTCAAGATTGCATAGGATTGATGATGTGGCCATGAGTTGGATTCCAAGTAGATGCCATGTAGATGACATGTGGATTAGGGTTTGACCATTAAAAGGGGGAAATATTCTCACACATGTAGAAACTTTTGAAAGTGACATGTCCATGACAAATTGTAAGAGGGTGTAAGAAGGTGTAAGAGGGATAAAGTTTCTCACACATGTGTGAGAAACTTGAGAAAATGATGGCTCAATGACAAAGGTCAAGGGTTGTAAGAGGATGAGAGAACCAATGTTGCTCACACATGAGTGAGCAACTTTGGAAAATGACATGTCAATGATATGGGTCAAAAAGGTGGAAGAGAAGGGGAGAACCAAGATATTGGAAAGTGACATGTCAATGAAATGTGGGAGACAAGTGTGTAAGGGTTTGTAAGCTTGTGGAAGAGTCACATGTGACTTGAGTTTGGATTAGGATTTCTTAATCCTTAGATTAAGGTTGTGTAAATGATTAGGAAGAGATTAGGTGGGAGATTAAGATTAATTAGTGGGAAAGTGGGTTGACTTGGGTTAGAAGCATGGGTTAGGTTAGGGAAGTAAAGTTAGGTGAGGGTTAAAGTTAGGAGCCATGTGCTCAAATTCAATATTTAATTCCAAGTGGCTTAAGAGGGGATTAATTAAGTAAACAAGATCATTTAATTAATTGAATGGAGGATTAGGATGAGGGGAAATGAGATAGAATTAGTAAATGTAAATTTATTTAATCAAGGATAAGGGATAAAGAGGAGTGTAATTAAATAAATGTGAATTTATTTAATTAAGGTAGAATAAGGCTAAAATTAAATAAATAATAAATATCTATTTAATTGGCTAGGATAAGGGTAATTGTTAGGACAAATTTAGATGTCTACATTTTGCCCCTCTTTGATGTAGCATCACAAAGTGATGTTAGATCAAAGAAGATTAAAACATAGTGGATAAAAGGGATAAGACTAGTACCATGATGCCCTAGTCACGGAAGGGTGAGGAAGAATAACGAGGAAGGATTGGTATGTCCCCTCGAGGAGGACATGCGGGTTTGGAGAACACAAGTGTGCTCTCGAAATGGATAGGGGTATGAAAGGAAGGGGAAAAGGTGATGGATGAAAAAGGAAGATTAGATAAATCCATGATGTGATGGTGTGAGAAACCTAAGTTTGATATTGTACTTAACACTATGCACCAAGGTATGGGGAACCAAGATGACAATGTGTCCAGTACATGATAAAAAAAGGTCAAATACAACCATATACCTATGACACCATGATATGGAAGATCGTGATGCCATTATGACAATAGGATGAAAATACCATGATAAATGCAAAAAATAATAATACAGACAAGCAACAAGTAAGCATGCACAACAAACTGAATGTAAACCAATAATTTTTCCCCTAGTCAAGCTGAAAACCAATTGATGGATTGATTGAGGATGAAAAAGTTAATGATAAGAAAAATGCACATCCAAAGGATTGGGAAGGATACATCCCATGATGATGATTTGATTAAAATTGGGATCAATGAATTATCAGTTGATTTGGGTCAAGATGATGGGTTGAGTAAGGAGTGACATACAAGATTACAAGATCGGATTGATTGGATTAGTATTGATTGCACTTGATTGGACTAATGTGGGATGTTTTTATTTTATTTGATGGATTTTTTTATTTATCGATGAGTGGATTGAATAGTGAAGGGAAAGATGATTTGGATTGGATTGAAATATTTGGATAAGATAATAGGAGTAGAAATGAATTGGATTGGAGATGATGGGAAGGATGGAAATTGAGATGATTAGAACATAGATTAGAAAGGATTGGATTGGATGATAAATGAATTAGATAGAAGAATATAGGAAGAAGGGAAAATGAGAGGATAAGACTAGAGTAGAGGAATTTGAGTGAATGGATGAGAAGAAGGGAAATTGATCATATTAGAAGATAGATGAATGTGATTTAGTAGAATTAGAAGATAAAGGAATTGGATAGGAAGAATGGAAATTGATTATATTAGAAGAGAGATGAATTTGATTTAGTGGAATTAGAAGATCAAGGAATTTGATTGAAGGATATAGGAAGAAGGGAAATGATGTAGAAGATAAGAGGAGATGAATAAATTGGATGAGATTGGATTGGAATAAGTGAAAGATTTGGAGGGGAAGATGATTTGAATTGGATTGAAAGATTTGGATAATCTAATAGGAGTAGAAATGAATTGGATTGAATATGATAGGAAAGAGGTAAATTGAGATGATTAGAAGATAAATAGATTAGAAAGGATTGAATTGGAGGAGAAAGGAATTAGATAGAATAATAGATGAAGAAGGAAAATTGAGGGGAGAAGATGAGAGAAGAGGAATTGGAGTGAATGGATGGGAAGAAGGGAAATGGATTATATTAGAAGATAGATAAATGTGATTTAGTGGAATTAGAAGATAAAGGAATTGGATAGGAAGAATGTAGGAAGAAGGGAAATTGATTAGATTAGAAGAGAGATGAATTTGATTTAGTGGGATTAGAAGATAAAGGAAGTTGATGTGAAAGGAGTATAAGAAGGGAAATGGATTAGATTAGGAGATAGATGAATTTGAGTGATTAGATGAGAAGAAGGGAAATTGATTCGATTAGAAGATAGATGAATATGATTTAATGGAATTAGAAGATAAAGGAATGGGGTATGAAGAATTAGAAGATAAAGGAAGTGGATGGAATAGAAGAAATAGAAATGGATTAGACACGATAGGGAAAGGACAAATGGATGTTATGGGGGGAAGTTGCAAGATGGATAAGATGATTGAATGGATTGAGACCAATGACAAGTGAAAATCAAGGAATGATAGAGGAAATGGGGAATAGATGTAGTTTATGGATGGAAGGTAGATGGAGGGAATGGATAGTGAAAGGATATGGGGGATGGAAAGGTGGGGAAAAAGGAGATGAGGATTCAAGGATGATATGGAAAAGGAGTGAAATGCCCCACGTGAGAGGTAGGAGAAGGAACATAGAGATGGTGGGTAAAGGATATATGAAATGAATAGGATGGGTATGAGTATGCATGGAGGGAATGAAGGAAGGTATGTGCCAAAGCATGCATGGATATCATTCTAGTTTGTGTGTGATTTGGTGCGTCTAGGTTTATAAAGGAAAAGAGATGAAAGTGGGAGGTGGATGGATGGGATGAGGGGTATGAATAAGATAGAGGATACTGATAAGGAGGATATAGATGGAAACTGACAATGTATAATATAGGGAGGATGTGGATAGAAGCATACAATGGGATTGAGGGAATACATAGGATAATCAAGATCAAAGGCATGGAAAGGAGGATGGAGCTTTATAGGATTATGGATGGAGGATGGAGGAAGTGAATATGACAAGGATTATGAGATGGAGGATATGGATAGGATGTCAAGATCAAATATGGACATGTGGATGGATGTATGTAGGGTAATGAAGAGGAGATGGATAACAAGTAAGGAAAATGAGTGGTGTATATGGATGGATGGAATAAATAGGATAGTCAAGATCAAAGATAAGAAAAGATGATAATGGACTTAGGTAGGAGGATTGACAGTGGATATGAAAGATGGAAGACTTATATGGTAGCATAAGATGGATGGAGCTTGCCCCCAAGTGTAGGGTACAAGGGGATGAGGATAAGTGAATGGATGGAAGAGGTGAACTTTTAGAAGACAATAGATATGTGATAGGGAGATGGAGGGAAGGACTCAAGCATCGAGTGTCGTGATATTATGTTGTGTTTTTTTTTTTGTATCAAGGCATTTTGGATATGTTCTCATAGATGTTGGTAGCATGATTAGATGGTAGAGGAAATGGACTAGGAGAAGGAAAATGAGGACTTATGTAAAAGATTGGATGAAAGGAGTGGATGTATGGAAGGATGGGGGAATAATGGATGGGAGGATGGAAGACTTGTACATAAATGGATGGGAGAGATGAGAAGATCACCATTGGCACACACCTTGAAGGGTGGTGGAGAGGTGGAGGAGGGGATTTTGTAGGAGATGGAAGGAAAAAGGTGGATTTGGGATATAGGGACCCAAAATAGATGAAGGAGGTAATGAAGTTGGAAAGTAGAGGACTTTAGAGGGATGATTTAGGAGGAAGATTTTGGATTAGAAAGGTTGGTTGCCAATTTAGATTTTGAATTGAGATGCATTTTGGCATTGAGTAGCTTTGGAATCCACATGATTTTTCATTTTTAATTTTGAGGCCTTTGTGTCCTTTTGAACTTTGCGTCCTTTTGGATCATATTTTTCTTTTCTTGAACATGTATTTGAGATGGGACATGTTGATCCTTCCATTTTTTTTGTGTGGATTTTTGGGTGGATGCATATTTTATTTTTATTTTTGGATGTTTTTTTTTTTGGCATCCAACTTTCTCCCATTAGCCATGGTATAGGGGCATCGGGATGAATGATTTAAAGAGTGTATGGATGGAATTACAAAGGATGAATGTTGGAAGGAATTCAAGGATGTGTCTTTCCTCTAGATGTGAGGTGAACTTAGATATGGTGAATGGATGTATGTAGGGACCTAAAATAGATGGAGGGGATGAAGGATTGGGTTTGGGAACATAAAGACACAAAATTGAGGTGCTTGAGGAATGGAGGGAACTTGGGACATAGGGGCCCAAAATGGATTTGGAGGGTGGGGGGACAGAAGTATGGACATAAGGGCCCAAAATGGATTTGGAATACGAGTGATGGGAATATTTAAGTTGAGATTTGGATGGATGAATTTGGGATTTGGAGGGAGTAGAAGGGGTACCAACATCTTGAGACATTCGTTCTACAATGGGATACTTAGTATTTTACACACAAGATGTGATTCCAGGTGTATGGAGTTCATGTATGGATTGGATAGGTGTAATGAGCTTTGGTGGAGGATCAAGATCATAAGGGGATTTAGGGGAGATGATAGGATCATGGGATGGATTGGGAGGGAAAATAAGATCCTGATATGGATGAGGATCATGACATGGAGATGACGGGGTACTTTGATCTTGACTTTGGACAGAATTAGGTGGCGGAGTAGAAGGGATAATGAGATCTTGAGAGGGAAGAAGATCATACAATGAAATGGAGGGGAGGGAATCATGAGATGGAGTGAGTTGATCTTGACATGGAGGGGAATTAGTAGATGGGAGAGAAGGACTATCTTCATGAAGTGGAGGAAAAGTGGATGTTAAGGCTCAAGATGGAAGGGGATCATTGGGTGGGGTAGAGGGGATGGGTTCATGAGATGGAGGGGATTCATTAATAGATGGGGTAATAGGGATGTCTTGATCTGGATTAGGAATTAGATCATGAAGTGGATTAAGAGGGATAAATGGATCTTGAGATGGTTTGGGAGTATGGGATGGAGAGATGCTAAGATCTAGAGGAGGAGAAGAATCCATAGTAGCATGCTTTGGAACAAGGTCTTGACATGTTTGGACTTGGGAGAGTGATAGGATGGAGGAAGTGGAGGCTTCATCTCGAGTGAATGGAGGGGTGAAAGAATTATGAGACTTAGAAGATTTAGGTGTGTGGTTACTTGGCAGTAGTGACAGTGAGTGCATGGCTTGTGGAGATTGGGTAGCTTGATTTAGAGGTGGGGATCTACACTTCACTATTATCTTGTCGATTCATGCAAAGAAAAGCATGGTTTTGGATGAGAGATAGGGATGATGGATTTGGTTCAATGTGGGAGGATGAGATGGATTTCCCTTATCAAAGGTAGAGGAAGGAGAAGAAATGTGATATGTATTGGGATTGCATATGGCATGTTGAGGTGGAATAGATGGGGATATGGGATTGTCACGGTAAGTGGGAGTTGGATTGTTTTGGTGAGTGTGTGAGTTAGATGAATGTGAGATTGGAATTGTGTGAAGCCAATCTTTATCCATGATGTTGGAATGAAGGTTTGGATTTGGATTAGAAGAAGATGTGGATGAAGATTTGAATTAGGAGTAGATGAAGTGAGATATTTGAAAGATGAACTTAGGACTAGGAGCAAGTTTGGAATTTGTTTTTTTATTTGAGAGGCCAAGGCCTCAAGGACTTTGATTTGATTGGATTGGATTGATTGATTAAGAGGGTAGGGCCTCAAATATTTGATTGATTAGACTTGGATTAAGGATTGGATTGATTATGAGGGCAGAGCCTCAGAGATTTGACTGATTTGATTTGGATTAAGGATTTGATTGATTGTGAGGGTAGGGCCTCAAGGACTTGATTTTTTTTTTTGTATTGATTAAGAGGGAAGGGCCTCAAGGATTTGAATGATTTGATTTGGATTTGATTCAGAGGGTAGGGCCTCGAGGATTTGACTGATTTGATTTGGATTTGATTACGGTTTTGGATTTGAAGGTTTAAGACAAACCTAGGTGGAACAAGACCCTATGATGGTGCAAACAAAGGATTGATTTGGATGATGATCTTCTTCTACTTGGAGATGGACTTGTGATCCCAAGCAAAATATGATAGGATTAATGAGATTAATTACTTGATACAGACTAATGTTCTCAAAGCAATAATTTTATTAGATGTGTTTGCTAATGATGAGGGTCTATGTAACACTTTTGATTAAAATATTTCAACCTAAGATTGATTAAGGAATGAAAGACGAGATTTGATTTGATTAGTCTTGATTAAGCTTGGATATGGGTCAATCAAGACAAGATTTGATTAAATTCCAAATGATGATTTTGCTCCTAAGTTCAAAGTGGAAGATTTGATGAGAATTTGGATTTAAAGATGACGTGGATATAGATTAAAATTTAGAATGAATGAATTTAGAAGATAAATGAGGGATATTTGGAGGAATTTAAATGGATTGAATGAGGATTAGATTGGAATGATAGAATATTGACAAGGTGATTAGATTAGAAGGATGGCCAGGATGAAGATTAGGACCTTGATTGAATGATTAGGAAGAGGATAAAGATAACTTAGAATAATGATTAGAATGATTAAGATGAATGATACATATGACTTAGAAGAATGATTAGGAGGATTAGAATAGAATAAGGACTTGGAAGAAGTGATTAGGATGATATAGAAGAAGTGATTAGGATTATTAGAGTAGAATAGGAATGAATTTGAAGAATTGATTAGGATGATTAGGAATAGAATAGGAGTGACTTAGATGAAGTGATTAGGATGATTAGGAATAGACTAGGAGTGACTTGGAAGAATTTATTAGGATTCTTACGATGATTAAGAGGTGATGAACATGATGATTAAGATATGGAGGAATATTTAAGGATAATTGAATCGGATTAAGAGGATGATTAAGGATGTTATGGATGATTAGGAGATGATGAATAGGATGATTAGAATAGGGGAATGAATAGGATGATTAGGGGAAATTGGAGGAGTGATTTGGAATGATTAAGAAGGTGATTTGGATAAGAAGTATGGAGAAGGTGATGAATTTGATAGATGAAAGAAGTGATGTGGAAATCTTGATTAGAGACAACTAACTTAACAAAATGTTTTTGCTGTTTTTGAAATGATTTTGATTTTGTTTTGAGTTTTGTAATGTCCCACCGGACGTGCCAAAATGTATTGCATAAAAATGTAATAAAGAACAAACTTAAAAAACTAAGTTCATCCTAACATATTCATGCAAACCTCAAAATACTATGGAAATAAGCATGTAAACATGAAGAGATAAACTAATAAACTAGTTTAACCTATTCAACACAAATGCAAACCTCCAAAATGACTAAGTGTTGATGATTTTGGTTTTTGAGGGTATGTGGTTGCTCACAAATCATGTAACATGACAATGTGTGAAAAAGGCTTTTTGAATGAGGAGAAAAGCTCTCAATTTAGAGGCTTTTGAAGGAAATGGATGATTGAGATTGAAAGTTGGATGGAGGGTCAAGATTGTATATGATTGATGAGGTGGCCATGAGGTGGAGGCCAAGTAGATGCCATGTAGATGACATGTGGATTAGGGTTTGACCATTAAAAGGGGGAAGGATTCTCACACATGTGTGAGAAACCTTTGAAAGTGACATGTCCATGACAAATTGTAAGAGGGTGTAAGAAGGTGTGTGAGGGCTAAAGTTTCTCACACATGTGTGAGAAACTAGAGAAAATGATGGCTCAATGACAAAGGTCAAGGTTTTTAAGAGGATGGGAGAACCAAGGTTTCTCACACATGTGTGAGCAACTTTGGAAAATGACATGTCAATGATATGGGTCAAAAAGGTGGAAGAGAAGGGGAGAACCAAGACATTGGAAAGTGACATGTCAATGACATGTGGGAGACAAGTGTGTAAGGGTTTGTAAGAGTGTTTAAGAGTCACATGTAACTAAAGTCACATGTGACTTGGGTTTGGATTAGGATTTTCTTAATCCTTAGATTAAGGTTGTGCAAATGATTAGGAAGAGATTAGGTGGGAGATTAAGATTAATTAGTGGGAAAGTGGGTTGACTTAGGTTAGAAGGATGGGTTAGGTTAGGGAAGTAAGGTTAGGTGAGGGTTAAAGGTAGGAGCCATGTGCTCAAATTCAATATTTAATTCCAAGTGGCTTAAGAGGGGATTAATTAAGTAAACAAGATCATTTACTTGATTGAATGGAGGATTAGGATGAGGGGAAATGGGATAGAATTAAATAAATGTAAATTTATTTAATCAAGGATAAGGGATAAAGAGGAGTGTAATTAAATAAATGTGAATTTATTTAATTAAGGTAGAATAAGGCTAAAATTAAATAAATAATAAATATCTATTTAATTGGCTAGGATAAGGGTAATTGTTAGGACAATTTTAGATGTCTATAGTGTACACATGTACACATATACAATCTCCATCATTACTATCAATATATCATTATGTTTCTTATGTAATTATGTAAATATATATATAATCATTAGATTACAAAGAGGGGGGAGGGTGAATCAGTAATCCCCAATTCCAAATACCTAAAAATCTTTTCTATGATTAACTCGGTGACAGCTTGGTAAAACACGATTCACTATTTATCGACAAAAGTAAATAAACTTTAACAATCAGTAAATCATTCACACAATTCCTTCAACACATTTAACACCAGTATTTAACGTAGAAACCCAGCTTTGGAAAAAATTAATGTGCGAATTGTCACCCACTATGAAAATACTCTTCTTAAGTACACCCGGTTAAGAGCCAATCCAGTTAAATATTACAATACACACTATTAGGTGTGACCTGATCAAGGGATTTACCTCAAATTTGTTAGGATCTTCACCCTGTTAGGAGTGCCCTGGTTAGAGGGCTTCAAACACTCTTTTAGAATGTTACGTTTTTCAAGGATTTTACAATAATATTGTTCAGTCCACTATGTTAAGAGATTTCTTTGTTACAAATGCTAATAAGCAACACTAAATATATTGACCTGTAAATTCACAACTATATTTACATAACCAGATCCCTTGTGTGCTCTTCTATATTCACTTCAATTCTTTATTTTCCATAGGCCTCAACACTTCATATCTTTCTTTCCCACTCAGAATCTCTTTGTTCCTTTTTCACTGCATCAGTCACTGACTCTTCCTTTCTTCAATTTTCCAATCATTTGTTCATACAAATTCATCCTTAATATAGATAATTTTTTCCACTTAATCTCCTCAATTACATTTTCCTTTGTTTAATCTCAGTCGTCCAATTCATTATGCCTTGAATCTAGTTATCGGTAACACGTTTTATTTTCACCTCAGAACTTGATTTTTTCTTGAAACTTGTTCCTTCTGCTTTAACCATTTAGATCTAGTCCATAGATCATCACTTTGAATTTTCATAACTATAGATCTTTATAACTAACTTTCCTTATCATCATAACCATCCAGCTCATCATAGTTGATCATTAAATGTCATTCCAATCCTTATATTTAATATTTGTTCCTTACTCGGTGTCCTCCATTTGTATTTTGGTTAACTTCACTTGGTGCCTAAAACTTTCTTTTCTGTTTGGTGCCTTCAGTTCCTTTTCCTCTACCGAAACATACTTCCTTTTACCTTTTACCTTTACCGAGTGACTTCTCCTACTCGATAGCCAAAAATAGTTTAACTTACCGACTTGAAAAATCTTCATCACCATGCTTTACTAACTTAACATAGTCATATGTTGGGTATAAAACAATTATATCAACATAATCTAATCATTGTCTAATCTGTATCAGTTGCCCATTTAAGTTCTTCAACTTCACAACATCTCATTTCCTCTTCTACTTAAATCATTCAACTTATATGATATATCGAATGATATGGCAACATAATGTAAACCAAAAAATAATTGCTTGACATCAATGACAAGACAATAATTGATCTAACCTTTCTACTCTCTTCTATTCCTCTGATCTTGGTCGGTATTCATCATCATCACCATTAGTTAAACAATCTCCATCATTACTATCAGTTATACTAACAATAATTATGTGCACACACAAACACATTTATATGTTATATATATAAAATTATGCACACATATATTCACACCCACCATGACATACATAGAATTATTTTTGTACAGATATGTATGACATATATAATGTCACACATATATGTATAGATAATTATTTCACTATCAAATGAAATAAGTAAAACAAAGATGATCATTTCACAACACAATGAAACCCAGTACAACATTGATATAATCATTTCATAGTCAAATGAAGGAGGGAAAATAAAATCAGGTGATGGAGGAGATAAAGAAGTAACTATGAAATGATTAAAAATTATTTATTTATGTTGTTACTATAATTTGTGCATAGTTTGAAAGATTGACATGAATTATATAAGATGCAGGTGACACAAATGCAACTGATATATGGTTATAAAATGAATGAGGTTGTAATTTATTTATTTAGACCCAAAGAATAAATAAACTTGATAGAAAACAATAAATTTATTTGGTTACATTGACTGAAAATAGTATTTCCTATACGGTTTAGACCCTAACAATAAATAAATTATTGCATTTGGGGATTATGTATACATGAAAATAATATATATATTTATGTATACATATATATAATGATGTATACATATACACAATTATGCATATATATACATAATTATGCACACATATATATTGACTCTCTCCATGATATACAAAGAATTATTTATGTACAAATATGTATGACATATATTGCGACACATATATGCATAGATAGTTATTTCTTAGTCAAATAAAATAAGTAAAACATTGATAATCATTTCAAAACATAACAAAACCTTGGAGGGTATTGTGAAAATTATTTAAAATTATTTTAATGAAACCCTCGATAGCATTGAGATAATTATTTTACAGTCAAATGAAACTCTTAATAACATTAAGATAATCATAGAGTGTGAGAAAGAAAAGAATGCACCTACCTAGAGGTTGGTTAAAACCTCAAGGGATGCATGACTTCCTTGCACCACCTCATGTTTCTAGCTAGGAATGCTAGGGAGATCAGACAAAAGATGAAGAGTTCTACTTGGCTACTCTTGATGTGGTTGAGTTTGATCATTTAAGTGTTCATATGTGTAATACCCCAAAAATGGGCTATAAGTTCATTAACCTCCTATATCATCAAATCATATGAAATCGACATCAAAGTCCTAATCTAAGGCACATCTAAACATCATCAAATCTAATTGATTATCTTAAATTTTGCATCGGAGAATATTCTTAGTAATATTCCTAATTATCTTAATTATCTTTAATTTTATAATTATTTGGCAATAAATCACATTTATCCTAAAGTTTGATTAATTGAATATTTTCATATTTAATTAATTAGATTTAATATTTGCCACTTAATTGTGTAATTAAATTTAATTATATCTATTATTAATTGTATTATTTAATTTTGACAATAAATCTAATATCATATGAATAATTGATTAAATTCTTATTTAATTAATTAAAGCAAGTTGTCATTATTTAATAATATAGTTTTTAATAAAATTTTGATTAAATAATTGATTAACCCATAAATCAATTGTTTTATTTTTAAAAGCAGTTAAGTTGGAAATAAATCACTTTATTATTAAATTAATTCATAAATAAAACATGCACAATCATAAAAGCAAACAACTATCAATTATCAATTAAAGCTAAACTCTATTTTGAGTTAAAACTTAGCTTTTGCATGTTTTTGTGAGTTAATTATCTTTTATTTAAAAATAACTCAAAAATCAAGTTGAGTTATTTGAGTGATTTATGGCTTTTTCCCATGCACCTCCAAAGCCCTGGATTTCTATAAATTAAGGCTTTAGCTCTTCACAAATCATCTCATATTTTGCACAATCACGCTAGAGAATTGGAATTGAAGAATCAAAGCTCTTGTGAATCGACATCTTTGTGAGATCAATTTTATTTTTGCATTCATATTTCATATCATTCTTAGATAGTTTCATATCAAGTTTTTCATATAGATAGTTTCATATCATTTTATCATTCTTATTGCATAGAAAATTCAAAAAAATATAGATTTTTGCATTCATATTTCATA
Source organism: Chamaecyparis obtusa (assembly GCA_027943335.1). NCBI lineage: Eukaryota > Viridiplantae > Streptophyta > Pinopsida > Cupressales > Cupressaceae > Chamaecyparis > Chamaecyparis obtusa. The sequence goes on along the minus strand of BSBK01001831.1, from coordinate 1,421,038 downwards.
TCATTATTAGATTAGCATAGCATATCAGTTTTCAATAGCATTCATATCATATCAATTTATCATTCTTATTGCATCATAAAATATCAAAAATATAGATTAACTGCATTTATTCCATATCTAGAATTGCATTCAAATCCTTCATTTAGGTGTCGTCTAGGTCACTGATCTCGATTACAGTCTGAGAACATTAATCTCGCACCTATTAGAAGGCAGTAAATCGCTTGGTTAGATAGCTTTCAATTTTGCACGATTTTGATTATCACTAACCTCTAATGTTTTATTGAGTGTTGTGTTTACAGATCAGGTATAATTTTCACACACACAATATGTAGATGTCCAAATGAAATTTAATTAACCAAGTGTAAATTATATGTTTATAATGAGAGTGAACAAATAGATAGAAATGTTTCGATTACGGGAAATGAAATAACTAACTATGATGGACAAATCCTGAGATCAACAAGCTCACTATCTCGAACAATAGTACAATTCAAGGAAAACAATGCATATGTTGGACCCCAACAAACCACACTAGTGTCTGATATGAACATGATACAAACAAAAAGAAATAAAGTGCAAAAAGGACTAATAGAATAATGAATTACGAATATATGATAGAGATGGAATAACAAAATGTAAAAAATGTAAGGAAGGAACTACTCTAAGAATGTGAAATAAAGGAAAATAACAAAATATCGACTATGGATATCCAGTGGAGATAATCCAAGAAAATGAAATTATAATTAAATTATATGTGTTGCAAATAACGAGATAGAGAGAGAGAGAATGGAACCTCTTTATGAGGTTAATAATTTGATTCTTTTTGAATTCCATGAACCCATAGAGAAAACCTGCACACAAATGAGAAAGAGAAATGGTTGGGGTGACTGTTTGGAGACTTGCTTAGGTCAAGTCCCTATTTTGGTGCCTCCACCTCCACAACAGTCATTTAGATACCAAAGATTGGTGATAGATAACTGAATAATGATAATGAAATAGATGTAATATGAAATAAGAAAGAGATATGGTAGATAATATGATACAAAGATAAAAGAAAATATGAGAGAGCTCCCCTATGAGAGAAAGAAGCCCAAATGCATGATGTGGAGCCAAATGCAAGAGCTTAGATATCTTGATAATGGAAAACCTACAATAAAAATGGATATGGAGAGCCAAGAGGGTGTGAAAATGATCAAATAAAGTTGCCAAAATACCCAAGTAAGCAACCAAGAAGTTTGAACGAGCAAGCCTGAAGACCAAACAAGGGCCAATGAAGGGTTTTTTATGGACTCAAATAGAATCTTGCGTATACGAGCTATCATTAGGGGTGTTATGAATGTAGGTTGATAATTTGTAATCCTCTGATGACAACTTGCATGTCTACAAAATCACAAACATGAGTGCACCACATGAACATCTCTACAATATACACTTGTCCAAAGTCGTCAAGCTATGTGGCAAGAATCTTAGAGTGAATGATGAGTTGGATGTTGATAGGGATTGTGGGGATCTTGGATCTTTAGCTAAAGTGGGCAAATGCGAAAATGATCTTTTACATGGGGGTGTCAAATTTAAGCCATTACATTTTCCCCCCACTTTAGCGAGGATATTATCCTTTAGAAGAAATGCCAAGCTAAAGTAAGACAACTCTACCTGACTTAACTACAAGAATTTTGTCACATAGAGTTGCCCCCAGCTACAAATTCCTAATTTGTTGATGAGAAGGACCCAACATACAAGTTGCAAACGAGTATGCTAGATGATGAAGACTGATGGAATATGGATGAAGTGACTGAGAGGGGGGGGGGTGAATCAGTCAACCATAAAACACTTCACAATTAATTCTTTCCAGATCCCTTAGGATATCTTAACAATGTTATCTGTTTTAGCACTCGGTAAATAGATTGCAGTAATATTGAAGATGCAGAAAGTATTAGCAAAATTATCTTTAGATATTCATCAGCACATGTATATGATTGAGAAAGTAATTAAGAACACAAGAGACACAAGATTTAACGTGGAAACCCAATATGGGAAAAACCACCAATGTATCTAGATACTGATTTTCACTTTTCTGAAGTGATGCCCGGTTAGAAGCCAACCCGGTAAAAGGTTACAAAACACACTGTTAGGTGTGACCTTGTTAGAGGATTTAAAACACCCTGCTAGGAGTGGCCTGGTAAGAGGTCTTGAAAACAATTCAATGGAATTGTCACCTTGTTAGAGGATTTACAATATGGTTGTTAAACCAACTCGGTTAAGAGATTTAGAATTCACTGTTACAATGATAAGAAGGTAACAATGAAAAATGACCTGTATAATAATGCAACTGTCTTGCTGATTACAGATCTCTATTCTGCATAAGTCTGATCCTTTCTGATCGAATAAATCTCTGCTGCACCTCAAGGATATCTGAACATCCTTCACAAATTCGCATACACCTTTTCTGCTTTTCTTCTGTAAAATCTTCTGCTGTATTTCTTGTTTACTTTTCACATTTGACCTTTTATTTATATGATTTTAGATTTGTCAAATTGACATTATTTAGTATAACAGTCGGCTGAATTAAGCAAACTCTATTTGCAAAAAAAATCCTTCAAGGGCCGACAGTGCTCGGTGACCATAACTTTCTATAATCTTTCGGAGACTGAGGGAACTCGGTAAACACCGACAATCTTTTACCTTCGATGACCGACTGAACTCGGTAAACACTAACCTTTTTTTTTTTTTCGATAACCGAGTGAACTCGGTAAACACTAACTTTTTTTTGATAACCGAGTGAACTCGGTAAACACTAAATTTTCTTCGATGACCGACTGAACTCGGTAAACACTAAATTTTCTTTGGTAACCGAGTGAACTCGGTAGATACTGATTTTCTTTGATAACCGAGTGGACTCGGTAAGTACTAATATTCCTATCTGGCAGACCGACTGAGCTCGGTAGGATCTGATTGTTGCGGACTATGACATTGTGTGACATCAAAGACAATACATAATTGAGTAGCAATTTCCTTCAGACAATTGTTTCCAACAGAAGACAACTTGTTTGATATGAGATCATTGATGGTATGCTGATATAGCTTGGAAAGTTGTATTATGCCAAGTAGCCATATGATAGGGAAATTTTTTATAAGCTCTAACATGCATAGTGAATGCTAGATAAGAATGTGATAGGGACACATTGATAGGTGCATCGACATGCGTAACATTGATCTAGATAGGCATGTGATAGGTCAGCTTAGACATAGTATGTCGATACACGTAGCGTTGAGATATATAGGTGTGTGTGTTAAAATAACTGAGAGGGGGGTGAATCAGTTATCCACAGTTCCAAATACAAAATGTACCACTTAAAACAAATTCAACTAATTCTGCAACTCGGTAAACATAAAATACTAATTGTCTATGTAATTACCGATTACCAGTTAATTTTTCATAGTGATTACCGACCAAATATAATATGCAACATGTAAAGTATGATAACCAAACAATCACCACATAAACACATAACACAAAAGCTTTAACGTGGAAATCCTGCAAAGGGAAAAACCACCTGGGACCGATAACCCAAAAACTTTTCACTCTTCTGAAGTGAGCTTGATGAAGAGACAACCCTGTTAAAGGTTACAAAACACACTGTAAGGTGTGACCTTGTTAGAGGATTTAACTCTAACAGTTATCGTCCAACCAACATTCACTATGGGGTTGACAGGATAACAATGTACATTATATGAATGACATATAAGACTTTCATGTCCACTCGGTTAAGAGATTTTATCTATTTACAATGGTTAAACTGAAACAGTAGGTGATCTGATTACAATACAACTTGATTTGTAGATATTCAGATCTATTCTAAGTCCATACAATCCTCTGATCAATATTTCTTATTCGATTCATCAACATTGAATAACTTACTGTCCCTCGGTAAAGCTCTCTAATGCTCAGTATTGTTCTCCAGTTCAGTTCTTCTTCAACCAGTATGATCAAGCATGCATGAAGCTTGTTCACGCGATATCTCTGCAGTCTCCTTCTTTTGACATTCATTTGACTGTGAAACCCTAGTCTCTTAAATTAACAAGTTAACTATTTTCTTTTCATCCATCAGATTTTGCCACTTAATCTCCTTCATTGATTTTGTTGCTTAAACCTTCCTCGATAGTTGTGTCAGTAACACATTTTAATTCCATCCTTTAGATCTTCTTTGAATTTTGTTAGTCGTAGATCTTACAACAAACTTTATCTTTCCACCTCGTAACCATATACTTTATAGCTCATCAATTTTGTCGGCTAAACTAATCATTTAGTTCTTTTGTCCATACTTGGTTAACAAAGAAATGCGTCAGTGAAAACAAGCTCGGTTGATACTGTCGCTCGATATACACTACACTGGCTCGGTGTATACTGGAATGCTTCATTACCGACCACACTGCTTTGTAACATTTTGCTTCTATCTTCATAACAAATTAATGCAACATTATGAAGTCATCGACTCATCAATAAGTTACCAAAAGTATTCCTTATCCTCATTTGTCATATCCATCTTCCTCTATGTAGATATCTCAGTTCTTTATGTTTTCTCTCCTCTATACAGATGTTTAGGTATTCGCAACTACCATGATAAGTGTTGTCAAAGCTAGTTGACATCAATGACAACATAATGACTGATTCAATTATCTTGCATAACACTTTAGTGCTCGGTGATCTCTAATCACTTGTACTACATCAATCAGGTACTCAATTAGTTATAGTTCATCAATATCTCCCTTTGGCATTGATGGCAACTCAAGCAATATGAAGTATACCATACACATACCAAACATGTATTCTACAACTCTATAAGAAAATGATGTAGCTCGGTAAGCTCTCCCTTAGCTTAATATGTTTAATCATTATGTTACATGACAACATTGCAAACGTAGACTTTCCTCTGCAGATATGATATTTCCAGTTCTTAGATTCCTTTTGTTCTCAACAACAGATCTTCAAAACTCTCCCCGACTTTCTCAGATTGTCTCTCCCTTAGACAGATGTTCCAGTAATCTCCTCGGTTATCATATTGTTTATCTCTCCCTTTGACAACAATGCCAAAGAAACACATAAACATGCAACTTTGTATTAGTCATGTGACTCTTTGTTGTCCGGTGCATACAATGTATCTCTGTATCTCAGTATACCAATATGCAAATCTTTGTTCCTGAAATCTTTCACAACCTTAGATAGAATCCAAAGTGTGAGCTATGTTGCATCAACATGAATGATCTTCTGATAAGATTAGGCTTATGCAACCTCCAAATCACATTAGTGACCGATAAATAGGGGACAGACCCCAAGTATAGTCCTTAAGTATTCAAAAGTTTCCTTCGGTAGAGGCTTGGTAAATATGTCAACAAGTTGCTCTTTTGATGTAACATATTCCAGTTTAACTTGCTTCTCTTGTACTTGTTCTCTTAAGTAGTGATACTTAATAGAGATGTGCTTGGTCTTTGAGTACATTACATGATTCTTAGAAATGTTAATTGCACTTGTGTTGTCACAGTATATAATCACCGGCTCAGTGATTACCTCGTTCATCCCTTCCAATACTTGCTTGATGTAGGCAATGTTTGAACAGTTTGTAGCAACAACAACATACTCTGCTTTGGAAGTAGACTGAGAAATACAAGGTTGTTTCTTACTTGTCCAAGTAACAAGTCTTTCACCAAAGAAAAATGCTCCTTCGATTGTACTTTTCCTGTCATCTATATTTCCAGCCCAATATGCGTCAGTGTAGACTCTTAGTTCAAACTTTCCTTCCTTAGGATACCATAATCCATTGTCCTCTATTTTCTTCAGGTATCTTAAGATTCTTTTAGTTGCAATCATGTGTGACTCCTTCGGATTTGTAGAAAATCTAGCAACAATTCCCACAGCATGTGTAATATCTGGTCTATTATGTACTACATACATCAACTTACCAATCATAGATCGGTATAATGTCTGGTTCACCTCTATAGATTCATCATCTTTAGTTAGTTTGTAGCCTATGACCATCAGTGTTCCAACTGGTTTAGAATCTACCATGCCAAATTTTCTTAGTACTTCCTTTATATACTTTGATTGTGTGATGAATATTCCATCATTTTGTTGAATAATCTGCAAGCCTAGAAAGAACTTAATCTCTCCAAACATAGATATTTCAAATTCTTTGTGCATCTCATCAGAAAATGATTTAAAGATATGATCTTATCCTCCAAAAATAATATCATCCACAAATATTTCAGCAATTAAGATAGTATCATCAGTATCTCCTTTCATATATAGATTATTGTTCTCACTAGTTCTAACAAAACCAATACTTAACAAATAAGTGTGCAACCTTTCATACCAGCCTCTAGGTGCTTGCTTCAAACCATATAAAGCTTTATGTAGTCTACATACCATATCTTTCTTGTCTGGATCAACAAACCTTATGGTTGTTCGATGTAGACCTCCTCTTCTAGTATCCCATTCAGAAATGCAGACTTAACATCCATTTGACAAACCTTAAACTTCTTATGTGCTGCATATGCAAGTAACATTTTGACTCCTTCTAGTCTAGCAATAGGTACAAAAGTCTCACCATAATCTATGCCTTCCTCTTGTGCATGCCCCTTTTATACAATTCTAGATTTATTTCTTGTTACCTCTCCATTTTCATTCAGCTTGTTTCTGAAAATCCATTTAGTACCGATAACATTCTTGTCCTTAGGCCTAGGTACTAAATTCCATGTCTTGTTTTTCTCTATCTGTTCTATCTCTTCATTCATTGCATTTACCCATTCTTCATTCTCCAATGCAACCTTAACATTTTTCAGTTTAAACTTACAAACTAAGCATGTATTTTGTCTCAACTTACGTCTTGTCATCATGCCAGCTTGCTTGTCACCAATGATTTAGTTCTCAGGATGATGTCTTCTGACAAATCTAGCCAGTACTTGATCTCTTCTTTGTTGTTCATCATGTTCAGGTTCATGTAATTGCTCGGTAGGTCCTTCTTGATCGTCAGTTTCTCTTTGTTGTTCCTCAATGTTGTTTTCCTGATGACCGGTTGACACAGTCTACGGCTTTGGTAGGTACTCTGGTTGTTCAATGTAAGTGAATCTACCATAATCTTCCAGCTCCCTAGTGCTTTCTTCACTGTTCCTAGTGTCAAATTCATCAACCCTGGCATTAGTACTTTCAATCATTTTATACACTTGTAAGCTTTGCTTTTAGTGGAATATCCAAGAAATATCCCTTCATCCCCTTTAGAGTCAAACTTTCCATTTCTTTCATCTTTCAGAATAAAATGTTTGCTACCAAAAATTTTGAAGTAACTTATAGTCGGTTTGTAACCAAACCATAACTCGTAGGGTGTTTTGTTTATGTCCTTCTTCAATTGTACTTTGTTCAGAACATAAATAATTGTGTTGACTGCTTCTCTCCAGTATGTTTGAGAAACATTCTTTTGCAACATCAATGTCCTTGCACAATCAACAATTGATCTATTCCTCCTTTCAACAATCCCATTCTGCTGAGGTGTTCTCGGTGCTGATACCTATCTTTTTATACCATGCTCATTACAATAGTTAGTAAATTCATCAGAAATAAATTCACCACCTCTGTCAGATCTCAAGCATTTCAGTTCCTTCCTAGTTTCTTTCTCTACCTTTTCTTTATTCCATTTAAAAATATTAAATGCCTTTGATTTCTCTTTTAAAAACATCATAGTCATTAATCTAGTGTAATCATCAACAAACAGAATGAAGTATCTATCTCCATAATAGCTCTGTGTTCTCATGGGACCACATAGGTCGATGCGAACTAGCTCCAAAATTCTCTTTGTTGAATAGTCTTTACTCTTAAAATTAGATTTTGTCATTTTACCCTTTTGACATTCATGACACATAACATGATCTGACTTTGCTAGGTGAGGCAGACCTCTAACCTTTTTCTTTCTACTGATTTTAATCATGTTATCAAAGTTTACATGACATAACCTTTTATGCCACAACCATGCATCCTCATTTTGCATTATTAAATAGGAAGACTTATCATTATCAAGATAAAACAAGTTACCTTTTGTTTGTGCTCCTGTTCTAACAAGTTTTCCTCCATCATCAAATATCTTAACCTTTTTGCTCTCAAAAGCTACTTGGTGACCTGAGTTGTTAAGATGTGCCACACTTAGCAAATTATAATTTAGTCCTTCTACCCAATAAACATTATCACATTTGATTTTATCATTTATCAATAAAGATCCCTTTCCTCTAACCATACAAGGTGTATCATTACCCATTTTTACAGATCCTCTATTATATTGCTCAAGATGATCAAATTTATCTTCATCACCAGTCATGTATTGGCTAAAACCACTATCAATGACCATGTATCATTTTTATTTACTTTAGAAATGAGTGTTGTTTCTACATACCTTTCTTCTTCCTCATAATCATCCTTCATCGCAACAAAAACTACTTCAACATCATCATCTGTGTTGGTCTCGATATCATTCTCTTCAACAATGTAACATACCTTTTTGCCTTTATCATTGTTGTCTCAGTTATCTCTGTTCTAGTGTCAGTAACCTCTGTTGTTTCTCTTCCCATAGCTTCCTTCACCAGATCGATCTTTTTTTTTGTCATCTACTTTCTTATTCGGGTATCTAGCAGCAATACGACCAACTTCTTTGTAGTTAAAACATACTAAAGGTAATTTACCCCTATATCTACCTTTACCTTTAGGTAACCTCCTAGCCATAAGAGCTTCCAGCTCATCAAGATCATCATCAGTATTACTATCATTATCATCATTATTGCTTCTACTACTAGATTTACAGATCCTCGGAGAAGTCATGAAAGCAGACTCAATAGGCGGTACAACACTATTATCATAGTTGTTCAGTTCAAAAGTTGTTAGCTTACCAATCACATTATCAAGAGTGAGAGTACTGTTAAGTGATGACCTATTTTCACGTATTACAGATATTCTGATTGCATAAACAGACAATAAAGTCCTTAGAATTTTGCTTACCATTGTATCTTCATCAATGACACCACCAGATCCTCTGATATCATTAACTACCTCCTTTATTCGGTTTGTATATTGCACTATGTTTTCTCCTTATTTCATTTTCATATCATCGAATCTTCCTCTTAAACTTTCAACTCTGACTCTTCTGACATTTATATCACCACTATAAACTTGATTAAGTTTATCCCACATTTCCTTTGAAGTAACACAGTCCTTGACATCTTCAAACTCGACATATGATAGAGCAGCATCAATCTCCATCATAGTAACATTATGCTCATGTCTATCTCTTAATTGATCAAGAGTCAAAGGTCCTGTAGGTGGTGCTAAGTAGCCATTATCCAATAGGGTGAGGGCAGAATTCCCAATCCCAGATAGATGAAGTCTCATTGGGCTTTGCCATATTGTAAAGTTGTCCTTATTCAACTTTGGCACTTCCCTCTTATACATTTTGTGATCTTTCTATTGAAGTCCTTAAAACTCTGTTCCAAGCAACCAAGATGCGCTAATACCAATTGTTAGAATAACTGAGAGGGGGGTGAATCAGTTATCCACAGTCCCAAATACAAAATGTACCACTTAAAACAAATTCAGCTAATTCTGCAACTCGATAAACATAAAATACTAAATGTCTGTGTAATTACCGATTGCCAATTAATTGCTCATAGTGATTACCGACCAAATCAAATACGCAACATGTAAAGTATGATAACCAAACAACCACCACATAAACACATAACACAAAAGATGTAGGATTTGAGCAATACAAATCCACAAAACTTGAAGATCACCTACATACAAAAACCTGTTATAAGGAAGTATAGACAAGAAGAGGGCAAGGGTTTGACTCAAAAATATGAAGAACAAAATATCCTCAAATAATGAATGAATTAAATGTACAATGGATCATCCTTATAAAGGAGATCAAATGCCTTGAAAGGCAAACCTTAGTGCATGTAATAATTAGTTAAATTATTACAAGACGAATGCATGCAAGTTTATATTTAAAACAACTAGTGCATGAGTTTAAAACAACTCATGCATGTGTGTTTAAATATAAACAACTAAAGCAAAAGATTTGACATCTTAAGAAGGGAGTAAAGTTAATTAATAAAATTAATTCTTTACTCTAACACCCCCCCTTAATATGAGCAACAATGTAGCTACAAACAATGCAAGAAGAAAGCAAAGGAAACTACAGTGCAGAAAGCAAAAAAAATGGGTCCCGACAACATGGCCTGATGAGGTACCCAACACAACCAAATCTCTATAAAATGGAGAAATAGAGAAAATCCAGTGGGAAAAACTCTACTCCAAAAAGAGACAAAGACTAATCTGAAGGACTAAATAAGCCTCCAAAACTAGGAATGTTCCAGAAAATAGGAACAAGAATGAACATGTAGAACATCACTGAAGCAAAAGGATGCAAACTCTGTCAAAAAGTAATTGTTGATCTGAAGATCCTCCACAGAAATATGACCAGGTAGAGAAGACTGCAATCTGCATGAGTGCCCTCAAATGACACTACTTGAATCAGGAGGCAAACAAAGACAAACACCTGAACTCAAAGATACAGATGACATAAACACCAAAAGCCTGAAGAGCTGATCAATCAAAGTTGGAAGAGTGCATCCAAAAATAGGAAAGAAAGAGTATCTATATGGTAAATGATCCATCTCACCGAAATGCATAGGTACCCAGCCACTGCATTCGCCTAGTATATAGGAACAAATACTAAATACATAGCTCACACTATCAAACCAAGGAAGCAGAAGAATGATCAATAGAAACCCCTCATAATGCTAATAAGAGAGAGGTGATAGGTACACTGAAAAGAGTGCCAATAAGAACTACATCGTGAAGAACCAGGAACATCGAAGGTGCATAGAAAGCACAAGCACAAATAAAGATACCCTAAGGCTAATGTCATGGAAGGAACACTCACTTGACAAAGGTAGATGGAAAACAAAGGCAAACATCAAACCCCCCCCCCCCCCCCCCCCATGGCACTTTATAATGGAGTGCGAGTACAAATAGCACAAACATGTTCAAGATTCCAAGCATGCAAGAAAATGACACTTTATCTCATTGCATGTGCATAAAAGAATGCTACAAAAGTGAAGTATACATTGCTCAAAGAAGAGAGAAGGCTGCTGAAACAAAAGAACAACCTAAGAAGAGCCATCCCTTAAAGGGAAGATATCCCAGGACCTGTAACATCCAAGATATCCACCAGAGTGTAGAAATGAAAAAAATTGAATAAAATATACCTAGAATAGAATCTGGAAAAAATACTCATAGAAAAAGAAAGCTCTTAGAACAAGCTTTCCAACGATATCTCGCTTTCCCAAAACGGAGTCCGGATGCACAATATAGAGCTTCTGGAGTGCAAAACTGAACATCTGGCTTTGACAGTAAAAAAACACTATAAAAAAATAAAATTAGAAATTCAAACCTCTAGATCTGGATAGAGCTCGGAACCAACTTTTCGATGATATCTCATTTTCCCAATTTCGACACCGTATGCTCAAGATATGAGCAAAATACCAATTGGTGCGCGAGAGGGCCCAAAAATGGTACAAATGATGATGATGCATGCTGATGTCATCAAATGATGGGCTTAAATTTGATGGCCAAATGGCCGTCACCACCCAAAATGGAATTTTTTTTCAAATGCGCATGCGTGCCTCAGGATATGTGCCAAACATTTGGATTTTTGTCTCGATTTACATGCCAATTTTTTTTGTCTTGATTTGTGTGCCAGATAGTAAAAAAATTTGTCTCATTTTGCATGTCAATCCGTACAAGTTTTGCCTCAGGAAGCATGTAGATCCATACAATTTCCACCTCATGAAGCATGTCAAGCTTATGGTACCCAAAAAAGCCCCAAAATGCAAAGTTGTCCAAATTGGACATGCCTTATATCGAAATAGGGGTTTTTGGGCACTGCGAGCTCAACGATGAGGTTCATTTGAGATCAAAGTGCACCAAAATTTAGGGACCCCTAATTTCAATTAAAAAATAACCAAAAAAGTACTAATCTGAATCCTTCAAACGCAAACAAGCTATAGCAGATTAGGCTCTGATACCATGTAGGATTTGAGCAATACAAATCCACAAAACCCGAAGATCACCTACATACAAAAACTTGTTACAAGGAAGTATAGACAAGAAGAGGGCAAGGGTTTGACTCAAAAATATGAACAAAATATCCTCAAATAATGAATGAATTAAATGTACAATGGATCATCCTTATAAAGGAGATCAAAAGCCTTGAAAGACAAACCCTAGTGCATGTAATAATTAGTTAAATTATTACAAGACTAATGCATGCAAGTTTATATTTAAAACAACTAGTGCATGAGTTTAAAACAACTCGTGCATGTGTGTTTAAATATAAACAACTAAAGCAAAAGAGTTGACATCTTAAGAAGGGAGTAAAGTTAATTAATAAAATTAATACTTTACTCTAACAAAAGATTTAACGTGGAAATCCTGAAAAGGGAAAAACCACCTGGGACCGGTAACCCAAAAAAATTTCACTCTTCTAAAGTGAGCTCAGTGAAGAGCCAACCCTGTTAAAGGTTACAAAACAAACTGTAAGGTGTGACCTTGTTAGAGGATTTAACACTAACAGTTATCGTCCAACCAACATTCACTATGGGGTTGACAAGATAACAATGTACATTCTATGAATGACATATAAGATTTTCAAGTCCACTCGGTTAAGAGATTTTATCTATTTACAATGGTTAAACTGAAACAGTATGTGATCTGATTACAATACAACATGATTTGTAGATATTCAGATCTATTCTAAGTCCATACAATCCTCTAATCAATATTTCTTATTCAGTTCATCAACATTGAATAACTTATTGTCCCTCGGTAAAGCTCTCTGATGCTCAATATTGTTCTGTAATTTGGTTCTTCTTCAACCAGTATGATCAGGAATGCATGAGGCTTCTTCACGCGATATCTCTGCAGTCTCCTTCCAGCATTCATTTCACTGTAAAACCCTAGTCTCTTAAATAAACAAGTAAACTATTTTCTTTTCATCCATCAAATTTTGCCGCTTAATCTCCTTTGTTGATTTTGTCGTTTAAACCTTCCTCGATAGTTGTGTCAGTAACATGTTTTAATTCCATCCTTTAGATCTTCTTCAAATTTTGTTAGTCGTAGATCTCACCACAAACTTTATCTTTCCACCTTGTAATCATATACTTTACAGCTCATCAATTTTGTCAGCTAAACTAATCATTTAGTTCTTTTGTCCATACTTGGTTAACAAAGAAATGTGTCGGTGAACACAAGCTCGGTTGATACTGTCGTTCGGTATACACTACACTGGCTTGGTGTATACTAGAATGCTTCATTAACCGACCACACTGCTTTGTAACATTTTGCTTCTATCTTCATAACAGATTAATGCAACATAATCAAGTCAACAATATGAAGTCATAGACTCATCAATAAGTTACCAAAAGTATTACTTATCCTCATCTGTCATATCCATCTTCCTCCATGTAGATATCTCAGTTCTTTATCTTTTCTCTCCTCTATATAGATGTTTAGATATTTACAACTACCATGATAAGTGTTGTCAAAGCTAGTTGACATCAATGACAACATAATGACTGATTCAATTATCTTACATAACACTTCAGTGCTCGATGATCTCTAATCACTTGTACTACATCAATCAGGTTCTCAATCAGTTGTAGTTCATCAATGTGATAGGGTGGCTTAAGATCATGAAAATATGTGTAGTGTTAAGCTAGATAGACGTACAATAGGGAAAGAACTAGACACAAAGATAGTGGCTTGACCCCCACAAAGGCATATAATGCCAAATTTAAAAAAAAAATCATAAGAAAAACCTATGGTGTAAAGACATTGTTAGAAGAAAAATCAAATTAAATGCACAGATAACACGACCCTCCCTTAGGATGGACTATGTTGCTTAGAGGGAGCATAAACCATTCCAAGGAAGGAAAAAGATGCGGAATGCCAACATACGAGATGTTGTCATGGAATGTCACTTCCTAATAGCTGACACATATTTCCACGTTATTTACACAAGCACAGGGGGATCCAAGGGATTGGTGTCAAAACCTAGAAGCATAGACATACATCTATTTTCGGGAGATATTTTATCATTGCCAATCTGGACTCAGATATGAAGAAATGCACATGAAGACAAAAGAAAATAAAAAAATTAGGTCAACATGGAAGGGGTGCCTAAATGCCCCCAACACTTTGAATCATCCCCAAATGTCAAAAATCAAGATTATGATAGATAGAAGAAACAAATAATGTATAAAAGAAGTGCATGACAAAAAAACCCCCATTTCTAGGTACCAAAAAAGTACAAGGGTCCTCCGAGAGGGAACAACATTGAAAAATAAGCATTGGGGAACATAGGCAAACCCACTCTAATATATAAATTTAGAAGCGGGTATTGCCGTCACAGGTCATCCATCAAGAACTCATCATCCTCCCAATCTTGATCATATGAGAAGGGACATCAAGAATACAATGGTATGGTTGCTAAGGCATCCCCAGGTGCCTCACCAGTAGCTAGAGCCAAGGATGAAGCAACTGATAGGTCCTCATCTAAGAGCTCTACTATGGCAAGTAAGAGCTATTGTTTGAAGATTGTTGTCAACACTAGAATTTCCTCCAATGAATAAAAAATATAAGTGTCAACACTTACAAGAGATCCACATGGAGATGTAGATGAAGAAGTGTCCCCATTGACCTTTGTAAAAGGGGCAAATATAAAATCGGGAGAAGCCACAACTTTCTCTATTTTGAGAACCAAAATGAAAAGAGGGTTTAGCAAAGCAGACTTCCAATACCTAAACTCCAGGATAGGGACCTACTCAAACTTCCTTTTGAAGGATGGAGATGAATCCCTTTGATCCATTGTAGCTACCCTCAAGACATCCAAAAAGTTGGCATGATGATCATGGGATGAAGCAGATGCAACTGAGTGGACATAATTGCACTAGATACCACTTACTTGTGCAACATGTTCACTGGATCTATAAATGGTGAAATGTCTAGAAAAGTGGTGATCAACAACAACTCCTGTGAAGGAGAGATGAATACTTGGACCCCTTAGCACGAGGCCCACTAGTCACTCCTAGTGTAGGAGGAAGCATGGAGAAGGTAGTCAGAGGATGAGGGGTAGTGGAAGTAGGAGCATTGTTGGAAGTAGATGTAGAGGCAATAGCGGACATAGGCTTATAAGATGCATTCTTTACCCTTGCAATGGCCTCATGAGCCAAAGCCCTTTCTCATTGATGATGCTTTCGCTTACGTGCAAGCTAATTCTGACATAGATGTGGACTTGACTCAGAAGGTTGTGGGGTGCAACACTATCTTTCTCCATAGGGGAGGTCATCGATGTTGTTATCGACACCAAAGAAGGCCCAACTAAAGGAGTAGGAGGTGGAGACTGTGAAATATGATGAGATTTTCTACCTTGACCATAAATGGTCATGCTAGGAATGTTTGGGATGATAGGGATGGTGGGATGCAAGTGCACCTTAGGTTTAGATAGTATGGGTCCATTTCCCTTATCCACATAAGATATGGAGGCAAGAACAAAAGACACCTCTAGAGGCTTCGTAACCTTAGATGGGTAAGGGGGCTTCGCATGGGGTACACGCTTCCCCTAAGCCCTTGACGAAGAAGGGGAAAAGGAGGAAGAAAATTGAGCCTCACAAGAGGGTTGAGAAGTAGAAGGCATTATAGATCATATACTCATCTCCCTAGACTTGTATGCTTGATATGCAAGAAATAAAACATCCTATCGGGGACACAAAGCCCTATTGGAGTAGGCAAAAAATGATAAAGAGTAAAGCCCCCATGAGCTACTAGGGGAAGATATCCAATGTCTTAGATAATATGGATTGTCCCTATGTGCAGGAACTTCAAACATTTGTAAATGAATGAAGGGACATTTCCCATGAAATTCAACTAGGAGATACCTAGTTTGACTCTAAATAGATATGATTCTAGAATCATCACAAACGTTGAAAAGACTGCTAACCCACTTGAATGGTTAGAGTGGTTGATCCTAAGGGAGGAAAGGACAATACAACATACATCTATATGGTGGAATAACACCCATTGTATTTTCCCTGATTAAGGCCATTCACAAAGAGGAACTCCTTCGTGATGACCTTGACTTGACATACGGAGTCCACCAAGACACCCACGATAGTGATGCCATTGATAGAAGTCAGGACATATAAAGGGGAAGGCTCTTTGTTGTATGGTTTGTCTAGAGGGGTAAAAGAGAGTCATTTTAGCAACCCTTTAGGCTTGCAAGGAAATACGAGTGATGGTCACCATGTTTACGCAGGGACTATCACTTAGTGAAGGAAGGGATGATGAGGAGGTTGTGATAAAGTTGGAAAAATATGGCAGAAAGGGATCAGTATAGATTTGCAATTTTATGTTTGTCTTATCAGTTGACTTATTTTCCTTTGGCTTCCTGTCATTCACCTTGATGGTGCCCCTATCTATATGATCTTGTACCAAGTGGTGAAGGTATGTATAGCTTTCTTTATCATGACCATGAACACGATGATATTGACATAAATTTGAGCCTTCATACCATTGAGGATATGGATGATTATCAGGAAGGGGCTTGATCTCTGATAGAGTCACTAGGTTATCCTTGAGTAACTTCTTTAAGATGCTTGCATAGGAATATGCTATTCTAGTGAATGTTTGATTCCTCTTAGGGTCTACTGTGAAGTAATTCCTCTCGTCACTGGGTTGTGGAAATGCCATAACACTGGCCACAACTTTTTTCTTTTGAGATCCTCCAGAGGTAGAGGCCCCTCCATAAAAATTTGAGGAGGAATCTCCAATTTGAGCTATGGTGTGTTGATAGTCAGTCAACACACCATAAAGACAAGTGAAATTCTGATATAGGTTTAGGGACAATTTTTCCCTTAGAGCCAGTTGTAAGTTTCCAATGAACATCCTTTGGAGATTAGTGTAAGGTAGTGCACAAGTTACCCTTGTAGAGATGGACTGATACCAGGAGATGAAATTAGTCACCTTCTCATTGGATTTTTGCTTACAATGTACAAGGTCAACATAGTAACCTTACTTCCAATGTTGGCTTGGAATAGAGTGAGAAAGGCATCCATCAAGTGGTCAAAGGTCCCAATAGAATAGTCAAGAAGGGAGCTATACCATTCCATGACATTTCCTTTGAAATATTGGGAGAACAACTTAAGAAACACATAATCTATAGTGTAATAGTCATTGCACAGAGTTAGAAAGGAGTCAATGTCGATTTGTAGATCTCCATCGCCGCTATACCTTTCAAATTTAAGGGAATCAACCCCTTGTGATAGTGGAGTATTCAACACTTTCATAGTTGAAGGACCGCGATGATAAAAATGAGCTAAGGAACTTTGATTAGTCCCAAATGACAAATTGGCTAATTATTGTTGCAGTTGAACCATGTTCTATAATATGGTATTCAAGATCAAGTTGTGAGGGGGAGGAGGAGGTGGTGGATTACCTCAGCCTCTAGGTGGGGTAGATGATCCACTTTTTTCACCTCCTCTGCCACCACTCCTAGACTTACAACTAGTGTTTTATGAACCAAACCCGAAGGCATTCCTATTCACCGTCATACTAGGGATAGCAATATCACTTCCAGGAGTAGTGCTGGTAGTAGGCTCTACCATGTGCATGGATGCTCTAGGCATGGTAATGTATATCTATTCTCTAGTAAGACCTGAATGAGTCCCTTGTTGGCCAAGAGGAGGGAGAGGTATATTTTCCTCTACTATCTTCCTTATTGTCAAGAGTACTTAGAGACCTTCTTTATCCGCATCCAATAATTCCCTTAAGTTATAGATGGTGTCTCTAGCTTTAGGACACACACCTTTTAATTTAAGGAAGTTTTCAAATTTATTTAGATTCTCCTTCAGGGATTAGATTATATCAAATTAAACTATGAGAGCTAAATCATGATCTACCGGGGGAGGAGATTTGGGTGGAGAAATATTAGGTTTAGAATGATGGGACCCAAATTTTGGAGAAGTATTAAGCCCCAAAATCAGTCATGAAAAGAACTCTAACCCATCTAGATTGTTTACATCCATGTTCTTGTTGAACAAAGATGCTAGCAGGATTGTACCAGTCAGGAGGGACACCATGACTCGTGGATCTTCGCATAGTAAATCCCAAAGCGGTATAAGTTGTAAAGCTCATATAGCTTCACCACATCCAGACTATTAAGGATCTTATCGCAAGTAAGCTTCACGTCGAGTTCACCAAAATGTGGGGAAGAAAATAATGCACCTACCTAGAGGCCAGTTAAAACCTTAAGAAATGTACGACTTCCTTGCACCACCTTATGTTGCTAGCTAGGAGTGCTAGGGAGATCAGACACAAGATGAAGATTTCTACTTGGCTTCTTTTGATGTGGTTGAGTTTGATCATTTAAGTGTTTATATGTAGATGTCCAAATGCGATTTAATTAACCAAGTGTAAATTATATGTTTATAATGAGAGCTAACAAACATATAAAAAAATGTTTTGATTATGGGAAATGAAAGAACTAACTACCATGGACAAATCCTGAGCTCGACAAGCTCATTGTCTCAGACAATAGTGTGGTCCAAGGACACCAACATGTATGCCATACCCTAGCGCACCGCATTGGCATCTCGTACGAACATGGTACAAATAGACATAAATAAAGTGAAAAATAGACTAACAGAATAATGAACTATGAATGTACAATAGAGATGGGATAACAAAATGTAAAAAATGACAGGAAGCAACTACTCTAAGAATGTGAAATAAGGAAAAATAATAGAATAGTCAGTGGAGATAATCTAATAAAATGAAGTGATAATCAAACTATGTGTGTTGCAAATAACAAGAGAGAGAGAGAGAGAGAGAGAGAGAGAGAGAGAGAGAGAGAGAGAGAGAGAGAGAGAGAGAGAGAGAGAGAGAGAGAGAGAGAGAGAGAGAGAGAGAGAGAGAGAGAGAGAGAGTGGAACATGTTTCAGAGGTTGATAACATGATCCTTTTCGAAGTCTATGAACCCACAGAGAAAACTTGCACACAAATGAGAAAGAGAAATGGTTGGGGCTATTGTTTGTAGACTTGCCTTAATCAAGTCCCTATTTTGACCATGTCTGCACTTCCACAATAGCCGTTTAGACACAAAAGATCGGTGATAGTTATCCAAATAATGATAATGAAATAGACATAATATGAAATAAGAAAGTGATATGGTGGATAATATGTTACAAAGACACAAAGAAAAGGTGAGAGAGCTCCCCTATGAGAGCAAGGAACCCAAATGCAAGAGCTTAGTTAGCTTGATAATGGAAAACTTGTAATAAAAATGGATATGGAGAGCCAAGATGGTAAAATGATCAAATGAAGTTGCCAAATTACCCAAGTGAACAACTAAGAAGTTTGAATGAACAAGCCCGAAGACCAAATAAGGGAAAATAAAGAGTTTTTGATGGACTCAAATAAAATCTCACGCAAATGAGCCATCATTGGGGGCATTGCGAACGTAGGTTGACAGTTTGTAATGCTCCAATGACAACCTACATGTTTGTAGATTCATAGATGCGAGCATGCCATGCGGATGTCTCCACGATGTACACTTGTCCAAAGCTATCAGGGCTGCATGGTGGGAATTTTAGAATGATGGGGATTGTAGGGATCTTGGGTCTTAGGATAAAGTGGGCAAATGCGGAAATGACCTTTTACATGAGGGTGTAAAATTTAAGCCATTACATACAAATAATGAAATTGTCTCGACCATACATAAATGATGAAAAAAAAAGCAAATTGCAAGTACGAAGGAGTAGATTTCATCATTATATTATAACCCTTAATGCGTAAGGATAATAATTTACAACAAAATGAAACCCTCCACAACATATACAACTAATAAACATTTTAATGAAACCCGTGATGACATTAAGATAGTCATTTCATAGTCAAATGAAACCCTTGACGACATGGAGATAATCATTGAGATAATGAAAGGCCCAAGGCCATATAGAAATTATGCAACCATTGAAGAAAAACCCTGAACACCATTTGAAAAAATGATGATAAAACAAAACAAAGGGCATGTAGGAAGAAAAAAATTTCATCATTTTAATGTAACCCTTTATGCATAAGGATAATCATTTAACAACAAAATGAAACCCTCCACGACATATACAAATAATAAACATTTTAATGAAACCCACGACGTCATTAAGACAATCATTTCATAGTCAAAAGAAACCCTCGACGACATTAAGACAAATATTGAGATAATGAAACTGTCTAGGCCATACAAAAATAATGCAATCATTGAAGAAAAAACCTGAATGTCATGTGAAAAAATGATGAAAAACAAGCAAACTGCAAGTACAAAGAAACATATTTCAGCATTGTACATTCAATAGAGGAAGCAGGATTGATGGGTGCACGTTACTTGGTGGTTATAGAGCGGAGGCCAAATAGTTGCAGAGCAGAGGCTTTGTAGAGCACGAGAGTGCCAAACAAACCCATATGCAATGAAAGCTTTTGTTTTTAGGGTTCCATAATGATTGGCCATGCATCAATGAGAAGACATATGTGGTGTATGGTGGACATAAAAGGGACATAGGGGATTTAGTGCCTCCCTTTCCTAATGCAAAAGTGAAACATGTGAATGAGCCTATACGCCTAAACACTTGCAATTAGGTACTTTTTAATTTTGAAATTGGATTTTTTTTACTATTAGATATGTAATGAGTGGTTATTGATGCAATTAGGGTCTTGTATCGTTCGACACTTTTTTTTAACCCCTATCCTTTCACACATAACAACTTCTATAGAATACATTATTAATACCCAGAAACCAAAACCTTAACTTTAAACAATTAAATTACACATGAACACAACATTTTTTTATTTTTTATTTTTATCTTAATAACTAAATTCGTGTAACATCTTTCTATTCAAAATGAACCCGGACATAGCCCCCACACTCGTTGGAAACTGATCACTTAGACGGGATGAGTTGAAGAAGATCGTTTTGCTCTATGAATATTTTTTATAAAAAAATGAATCACAGTTGAGTTGGGTTTGTGTGTGTTATAAATAATTTCTTCTTATTCTTCTAAATATTAGGCGACATGTTTGTATACATCTCTTGTATCATGGTTTAACGCTTTAAAGTCCTGAAGAAGCATATATCCCGCACCCAAAGTTGGCAAATAGACACAGGACGCGCTACTTTTCATTACTGTAGTAGAGCTGGACCTTCCTATTGTTGTTGCCCGAGCAAATGAAATGAAAGGGACGGGGATGGCTTCTAAGAATTCCACCAAGTTTCGAATGTAAGTTGACATTTTCTTGCGGTTGTTACTGATAACAGTTCTTCTCAGTTTGAGACAAGAAGTTTGAAGGATTGTCCGAAACTGCTGTGGCATATGGGGTTTTGTAGGAAATGTTGTATTGCCTATTTTTTGAGAGTTCGACACACACGTGATTCAATAACTCCTGCAACACTATTGGAATTTCAAAGTAATTTTTGAATATATCAGAAATGCCGCTATGGGTTTTGGCAAGCCGCTTGCTTTCCTTTACTTCTATCTTTCCGTCAACTACTATTCTTTCCAAAAGTTAGTTTTTTTAAATTTTTGATAGGTGAATTGTGATTTTTATTAATAATAATAAGGATTTACATAAGTTTCTTGCTTGCCATGGCTGATACATTCCAGCTACATCTACCTTCGGATATAACCTACATGCTGTACACATCTTCTGGATCTATGCTCGTTGCTGACAAGCAAAATCACAAGCCAAAATGGCATCATTATGCCCTATACCTACTGGAGGTAACAACTAAATGCAATAAGCCCATTTCATAAACAAAATTGGGCAAAACCAGACAAGAACTTAACAAAACACAAAAACTGTAAACACGGGTGGCTCAGCCTACCCATTTCTTCCTCATGTCTTCTCTGGTTTCCTTGGGGATGAATAAGCCACTGCGGGTATCCAGCTTTGACATCTTTACCTTCTGCATCTGACGTATTGGCACCACATCGCTCGCCTCTGCCTTCAGCTTGGCCACGGACTTCTTTGGGGTGGATTTCCTTTTGTGTCCGCTATCGGTCTCCATCTTTGCGTTCTCCTCCTCCACCTGCTGCAAATAAAGCAGCAATTCTTGCCAATCCTCTCTGGCCTCTTCAATTTGCGATTCCTTTGTCTTTGAGGAGCTCCAAACGATGAATGGCTGGAACACCCGACATGCACCATCAATCACGTGCCATGAGCCCTCCCCAGTCTGTAACCCTACTCCTGGTTCTGCCCTGCCAACAATGGGGACCGCACCGCCCACCCACTCTGGCTTGACACACATTTGCACTGCCCTCAACGCTTCTTCACGATTCCCCAATTGCAATGCCCACGTTGTCGGGAATAACGATATGTTGTCACCTAATATGTTGTTAAGTTGTAATATGTCGTTGGTTGTTACTTTACCTGAGGGGTAGGTAGTTAGGGTCGCGACGGTTCACCTCGCACCCCCTCGGGGTTTATATGTACATCCTTAGATGAAATGTATAGCATCATCATTGCCCGTTGGTATTACTATCATTGTGAATGGTGGATGTAAATCTGTTCTTGGCATTAATGGAACAAGTGGTAGTTCTTTGATATTACATTACACAAATTTGTATTTGTTATGTCTCTTCTATCTGTAGTATTATGCATTAGTTCACTTTACTTGTAGTGGTAAACATTTGGCGCTGTTGTCAGGGAACAAACCCGGGTCACTCGTGTGATAGGCGGGTATACTCACCACTATACTACAACGAGGAGAACAATTGCCAAGAAGAGGAGGAGCGCGATGGAACTTGGCGAAGGCAAAGCAATAACTAAATTTTTCGAAGAGAAACAAGAATAAAAGAGGGCACTTCTATATTGTTCTGTCATATAGTTGACATACATTGTATACGAGTGATGAATTAATACGAAGTGTTCTTTTGAATATATTATGTTTGGTTACAATTCATGCATAGGCGGCAAGAAGAAAATCAGACCGAAGGTACAAATGGCTGTGGAGAAAAATGCCGTAACCCCACAGACAGTTACCTTTGAGGGATTGATCGGATTGGAATGCAGGAAATGGTGGCAGGATACCCCCGATGGTGATTTGATAAAGCAAAGCTTGAGGAAAGCAGAGGTTCAGTGGGCATTCAGATGCTCGTTTTTTGCATACGCGACTACGAGGGTCCTCTACGGATAATGATTGAGACGTTTGACAGCTTTTCACGATCCAACACATTTGAATATTTGGGAT
The DNA here is from genome assembly GCA_027943335.1 of Chamaecyparis obtusa. Taxonomy (NCBI): domain Eukaryota; kingdom Viridiplantae; phylum Streptophyta; class Pinopsida; order Cupressales; family Cupressaceae; genus Chamaecyparis; species Chamaecyparis obtusa. Next base: position 1,397,648 of record BSBK01001831.1, on the reverse strand, counting down.
GTGACTTGAAGGTCTCCTTCACCACCACAAAATTCAAGAGAGTCTTTGACATACTTGGTAGGAATGATTGACAGATTGATTTGAAGCGAAAGAAGATGACGAGGGACGAGAAAGAATACTGCATCAAACTAGTATCACGAACCCTCACACTTGCAGAGATGGACTCGGTGGCGAAAGCTTCAAAGAGGCGAGAGATTAAGATGTCCTTCATTGCGGAAGGGCCATGGAGGTGCCTTATGGATGTGGTGAAGAGTCGGTTGACAGGGTCGAGCCGCGCTTCAGATATGGTGCTTCCGCAGGTTCTTTTGATGAATGGCCTCAAGAATGGTGTGGTGTATGACTGGGCATCACTGTTGGCGGAGAGAGATACCTTGTTGGCTCAGCTGGAGGAGGCCAGGGCAAATAAGGGCATGTTGGAGTCTCGCTTGGCGAGTTCGATGGAGACAGTTGATGCTAAGGAGAAGAAGTTGGTAGAGGCAGCCATGATGGTGAAGAAGACGATGGAGCGGAAGCTGGTAGCGGACCGAGACTTGCACCTTATGCATTAGTTCACTTTACCTGTAGCAATAAATAGCCTAGGCCAAGAAAAGGGACAAAATGTCCAAATTGGTCCTTGGCCTCAAATCCATTTTCAAGTATTCCTCCCTGATCATTTTTGTAATACAACTCCCAAATTTGTCATCGTCGAACTTGAACACACTCCTCAGCCTGCAAATTGTGACGGCATCCCTAAAGCTCGACAGCTGGTTGGGGGATTTGAGGGAGAAGTTAGCTTCCATGCTGGCTCTGTCACCCTCACATCCATCCAAATGTCTTTTTGGCAGCAACAGTAAACCTGTTCCTCCTTATACAGACAGAGGCCTGTTGGTATTTTCCATTGATGTCAAACTACGTGGCAATTGTTTCAGTGGTGTACATTGTGCTCATTGCATATGTTTTAGACTTTGATGTGTGCATCTGTTTGTGGTGATCTCATTTCAAGTCAAACTTGATTTGGTGTTGCCTGTACGTCATCAAGAAGGGGAGATATTTCTGTTGACTTAATGGATGCTGTTTGACATGTTTTTTCTACTTGTATTCCTTTGTAACGATGATTGTTTGTCCCTAGCTAGTATATGTGCCGTGTCCAAATGTCTTCATATGATGACTGTGCGTTGCAGAATGCTGTTGCTGACGGGCAGGTGGAATATCCTCTGAGTAAGACAGTTTCGAACAGAAGTTGCAGGTTGAAACGTACATGCAGGGGCATAGCGAAAGTAGGATGGTTGGTGGTTGGAATCACAGTGATGACAAAATGCATAAATGCAGATACCTGTTATAACACACAAACGCATGAAGGGATATGTGCGTGTGAAGCTCTTATGCATATGGACGGATGTAAAAACATATACATATATTTTTGAAGAGTTATATTAAAGAAGGTTGCAGTTATTTACTTCTGCGATATCAGTCGTAGGTAGGATATGGTGATTCAAAAACGGTTGTTGTAACTATGTGATCAAGATGATGGTCGTTGGGTCTAAAAATACATATGGAGACAAATTTTTGCACAATATATGTTCCAACAGAGATAGGCGGATGGTACATATGGTTATCGTGTTTCAACAACCATGGTTATCGTTTGTGTCACAGGGTTTGCCGACTTTTGGTCATGGGGTTCAAAATTCGACGAACTTGAAAACTGTATAAAAAATTCGTTGAAATTCGCCTGGAATTCGTATGTATATATACCTAGCACCGTATTTTGAAAAACATTTTAGGGCTTTTCGCTTTTTTTTCGTTCAATGGACGAAGATGTTTTTACCGCATTTTTCATCAGGAGTTAATCGCGCTTATGATGCTCTCTCAGTTGGGCGTTTATCTTCATTCCCTGGACGAAGATGTGTAAGGACTACGCACAGACACGTCAAGATCAAAAGATTAGGAGACAGAAGATCCATTGAGCAAAGTATTCGTAGAGTGTTGTGTATGAACTAGGGTTAATGTATTCGCAAATAATATTTGTAGTGTCGTGTCGTGTATCCCTGCATTTTTATTTTTTATGTGTTTTCCACGAATAATATTTGTAGTGTCGTGTCGTGTATCTCAATTTTTTTATTTTCAATGTTATTATCATTATCTATTTATATTGTGTTTTTTTTAGATAATATTATTTTTTTATTATTATTTTTTAAAAATATGTACTTTCAAACTTTTAATTATTATTTTTTCAATTATATTTATGTTAATATGATAATATTATTTTTATAATAAAATTATATATTTACATTGTTAAAAAATATTCTTAATATATTTTTAATATTATTTATTTATATTATGGTTGTATATTTTTTAATTATATATATATATATATATATTTAAAAAAATCTAAATTTATATAAAGCAATTTTAATCACGAATTTTTTTTCGAACTTTTTGCTAGTGCCGAACTTCATCCGAATTTTATTGCATCCGAACACGAACTCGAACTCGAACCTTGTGACTTAGGTTATCGTTACATGGTCATCGTGCTTTAGCAACTACTGTGTGTGTGTGTGTATTAACATATGAAACGTTAAAAAACTGGTTATGGAATATTTAGATGAAGTGAATGAGTTTTGTTTTTGACTGACCTTCTGCTATGGGAGTGAGGGAGATACAAAAAGTTGAATTTTTACAAAAGTTATATAGGTGAAAGTTGTGTAAAAGTGAAAGAGAGGTGTGTGTTTCAGTCTGGTAGTGATAGCATAGGTGATATAGTGAAGAAATCTTTAGAACTTGCTTGAAGGAGAGCACTATTGCTGTTTTGAAGTCTCCTTTCCATTCTTGTGCTGGAAACCAGATCGATTATGCACTAAGAGTTAGTGTTTAATGGTTGCGGCCATTTGAATGTTTGAGTTTTAGTTCATTGATAGACAGAGTGGAGTTTTCAAGTTGAGTTGGAGCTCAGCTATTGTACTGGGTTGTAGCCCATTTCTGATTATTAGTGAACCATGGTTTTTACCCAAAAGGGTTTTCAAGTGATAAATTTTGCGTGTCATTGTCTCAACTTTATTCTTGTGAATCTGTCCTAACTCTTGTAAAAATTTAAAATACTGATTCACCCCCTCCGCCTCTCAGTATTTTCTTTTGTTTTCAAGGTCCTCCAGATAATTCCGGAAAGACCTAGAAGCTCTCCAATATTGGAGTCACGACGTCTTCATTGAAACGTCATGGTGATGCGAGCAATATCATGAGCTTGATTAATACTCCGCTAAGCAATCATCAAACAACTACTAGATTGGTTCAACATAATATCACATGCGGAATCCCCCAAACAAGTAATATTTGTTCCCCCAATATGTAATATTTAAAACTACAATCATGTATTAATCTCCAAAGTAATATCTCTGAAATCTTCTAGGAAATCACCCCCATTTTGTTCTACTAGAGACACCCCAAATTTTGAAAGTCTGTCAGCAACATCGTTTGCTTCTCTCAACACGTGATGCTCTCTATTCCTCAAATTCTCCCAGAAGAGTTTTTATTCTGTGAATGTTTTTGTTCAGATACTAGGTTCCCGAATCTCCTTTGATTATACCATTGACTATTATCTGTGAGTCTCCTTCAAGGTGCAACTTTTGTACCCCGATTTTCTTTGCCATTTGGATTGCACATATAGCTGCTAGACTCTCCACTTCATTGTTGGTACCCACCGGGAGTGTTTTTGCTCCAATCATCAAATATGTTGCCAAGATCATCTCTAGCCACATAACCTGCCCTAGATTCGCCTGGATTGCCTTGAGAGGCACCATCAAAGTTTACCTTCATCCAACCTCTATCCGGTGGATTCCACACAACCATTTTCACCTTGGAAGGCAAAGGATTAGCCCTCAAAGGCCGATAAGCGGGCCTTTCCAAAAGTTAGCGTTGTTACCATTATGGACCTTTGAAAAGCCAAATCTGGAAAAAGTGGACAAAGTCTTTTTTGAATTTTTGAGGGAAGCCTTGACCTCAGGATTCTCAATAACCTGCTCTTGTAGTCCTGTGTTTAGAGGTACAATTTTGCTACCTCCTCATATTACAAGAAAGATGAAAAAAATTGGTATTAAAATGCCCTTCCTTAGCCACTCTATTTTAGTTTTTGTCTCGAAAAAAACTCTTCATGCCTGTAAATATCATCAAATTGTATTGCCAACTTCTCTTCTTTCTTCATGAGATCACATTGGCCAATAGTGTTAATTTGTCTTTAGATATCTCTACTTCTACTTTCCAAATTCTCTTTTATGTGGAACAAGTTCTTGAAAATACAATGATTCCATTTGTTAAGTTTCAAATCTTTATGTTTTTCATTAATAATGTACATCTTAGTGCCATACTCAATAGGCAAGAAATGCTAGAAATAAAAGACAACCTTTGTTTGTTCTAGATGCTTTAGCCACATTTTTCAAACTTGAAAGGAACTTTATGAGGAAAGTAATCTTTCTCTATTATCAAAGAAATAGATCAATGGTCCAAACTTGCTTCTTGCATGTCCTCTAAGTGAAGAATAAAATTCTTATAAAGCCATGAGGTACTGGCTTGAGATCTACCAATTCTGGCTGCAAAATGGTCCGTTTTACCTCTCCTATTAGTTTAGGTGAACCACCTTCAATGAGGTTTGACGTACCTTAGATCCATGTCCTTGAGAAAGGAGATGGAGTTCTCATTGTTCCCATATTTAGGGTCCCACACTTTTCTTTTAGCTAAATCCAATCTAGCATTGAAGTCTCTTGCCATGATCCATGTAGATTCTGCCAACCTTTGCATTAGATCTTGAATTTGGAACCAACATTCTTTTATTCTTGCTTTGCTTTAGGGCCATAAACATTGATAAGAAGGAATATGAGATTAAAAGTAAGACTACTAATCTAGTAAGCCATCTAAGAGTTTTAGGCTTGATCTCAAACACTTTCACCTCTTGACAATTCCAAAGGCCCTAGGCAAGCCTTTGATCTTCTTGCTAATTAAATCCATCTTCCCTTGAAGGCAAGGGAGTGAGAGAATTTTGAACATTTTCTGGTTTAGTTTCTTTTAGAAAAATAACATTTGAACTATATTTCTCCAAGAGTCTCTAGAGAAACTCTCTTGTGTAGGGGGAATTTAATTGTTTGTGTTCTAGGATAAAAGTTTCAATGAGAAACCTTGGATCTCTTGGTCCTTTCCAAGCTGTCCTCCATATTAGTTTGATGATTGGCCACAACATCTGTGTAATGTTCCCTTTTTGGATCTGCAGGGACAATCACTATGATCTTCTTTTCTTGCTATTTTAACAGCGTATGAATTGATGCAGATAATGGAAGTCAATGAAATATTAATGTGATTGTAAAATATATTTGATGCAAAATGACAATATCTTGTATTTGCAGTATCTGATATAGAATTGTGAAGTTGATGATAACAATTGTAATGTCTGATATACAGCTGTGGTACATACAATAACAACTATCTCTTATCACTTGAAGTGATAGAACGATTGTGCAGACAATCATTATCTATGTTTGCTGTTTTTGATAAAGGCACTTAATATATGCAAAGTCTGAAAGTGATATGGCTATAACGATACGGTTGCCGTCTCTGATCTGTAACTATGTCCTTGCAACGACAATGATGTCTGTGCCTGATATAATCTATCTACATACATACATACATTTGCACTGTGTAGATGCTTTCTCTGAATAAGGCTTTATGAACTTGCACCAGAGATGCTGTAAGGCAATGTGCTCTAAGCAGAGAGAATCCATAAAGGATTAAAATATAAATTATAATATAAAATATTCAATGATGCTTCATGGAGTGAGTTCGAACTCCATCTTATATCTAGCAATATCGAATGGATTGCACCTCTTGATTATTGAAGAGATGTATCTCTTCCAAATCATACCTCCTCAAGCATAAACAAATTGGTTTGTTATACAAAGGGTATCTCTTCATGTCATTGATTATTTTATACTTTATTATACCTATCGACTTAACTCAGTCGATTAAAGATATCCAAGCCATCGACTTACTTGGTCGATTAAGATATTCAAGTTATTGAATTAATCTGGTTTAATAATTTCTATAGCCGATTGGTTAAGGATGAAAATGCAAATATGGACGTGGATATGAAATACATCTGAGAATTGCATGTGAAGTATGGAAATCGATACCAAGCAGTGGTATTGCTGGTTATCTCAAGGAAACCATCTTATTTATAAGACTCCATGGTTTCCTGGTAATAATCATGGCCGAGAAGGAATGATGTAAATTGGAATATGATTGTGCAATGATGATGGAATATGGAAATGTATGGCTGTCATGAAACATGTGGAATATGAATGCAATTTAATGAGTTCTTATGCAATCATGAATGCTGGTTACATGATGATGGGTGGGCCTAGCAGACCATCATGTCACCGGTTCTTCATGAGGTCAGCATGGTTGCGGTACCATTTAAGAGTGATCAAATGATTGATCACTTTTAGATAGTATCATAACAACACTGGCTGTATGTTGTATCGATGTCCAGATGATGGACTAAGTGCATCAATCATCGTGTAATCAGGAACCTTGCTATGGTTCACTTATTTCTAAATATATTATATAACTTATGTACAAGAGGCAAGGTCTGACCCCTTGTCATAAAGAATGCAAGTAGTTTGAAATTAGGGACATCACAATCTGGCATTGAATCATTCTAGATAAAGTCATATTGGTTGGGCCTTGCTACTCTAGAGTTCCTTATTCAGCCTTCCTATTGTCATTTTAATAATAGTGAGTAGATTTCCACAATCCATGAGAATTGTTTTGAATGCTGCTTCTGGATTTGATTGTGTAAGTATTTTTTTCATCAACGTTTCGGATCACACTCCGTGATCCGTTATTAGGATGAAGAGAGAAAGCATAAGGAGAAAATGATGGATCACGGAGTGTGATCCGAAACGTTGATTAAAAAAAATACTTGCACAATCAAATCTAGAAGCAGCATTCAAAAAAATATTGTCATTTTGTTTGTGTCTTCAAGGTAAACTCTTTCCTCTTTGTTCTAAACTTGAGTCCTCCTTGGGTTTTGCTATCTTTTCTTGGAAAGCCTTTGTTTTGCCCACATGAAGGATGGAGTTGAAATTCTTCTTGGATTGCTTTTCTTCTTGTCTCCTTTCGAGTTTGAACTGGGCTCATCTGACAATTTTTGCAGACAATCTTTGAATTTATATCCTTCTAGAATATTCTTAGATTTTCCATCTATTTGCTTCTCCTAGAGTTAGGTTCTATTACAATATCCATGTTTTTTGTGGCTTCTATTATATTCTAATTTTCCTTGCTATTAATAGTCTTTGCTTGCTCTTGATCCTTCTTATTTGTCTTTCTTGTTCTCAATACTGTTCTTCCTTTCAGGTTTGATGAATCCATTTTGCAATTCTATGTATTCCTTGATTAGATGGCTATACTCATGGCAACCTCTGCATCTGGAAAAAATACTCTGAAGAGTCCATTGGTTGAGCCTTTTCCATCTATCAAACTTTCAAAGTGATGCTTTTCAACGGTGGCTTGATTAGATCCAATTTTACATAGATTATTACATAGTTGGATTGGCATTTTCCATGAAAAGGTCTTGAAGTATTGATTCCCTTCCCTGAGGAATTGACAATAGATTCAAAAACATGTTTTGACTTAAATTCTTGTGGCAAGGCATGTAACTTGTTCCAAATTGGAGCTGGGATTTCCATTGATGGACGAAAACATAGGTACCAATGTTTTTTGAAGATACCAACATTTTATGGGCCTCCCCCAAAAAGCATGTCCCCATTTGATTCATCAGCAAAAATTTCAATGAACTTTAGCATAGGACCTGGTGATATTTGCCATTCATTTTCTAGGAGTGTTTGGTGTATGCATGAAATCGTGTAAGGGAATCTTGGTTCTCCATAACCTACAAATCTGACTTAGAACATGTAGAGAAGACACATTCGTCATAACTTTTAAGACAATGTTATTGGGTCTTTCTATTTCGACCCTAATATGTGTGTGGGTTTGGTCTTGGTGCCAGTCCAGTGCAGGTTCATCCTTGGGTACGTCCAGGGTACAGCTTGGGAACCCAGAAGTATCTTGGGTGTACCCAACAATATGAGGGCTCTAGGATAGGTAGGACAATGATGATTTCCATTCCTTTTCATGAAGCAAGAGTAAACTTTATTACTTGCTAGATTGAATTTTGTTGGAAGATGAGGGTTTTGCTATAGAATCAAATTGCAAAAATTAGCATTCTGGTTATGGCTGTGAGAGTTATATCATTATCCTCTTTTCTGATGAATTAATTGGGTAGATTCTTGATTGTTCTAATCTTCTCTCTTGGTAGCTCTTTGGCTTCTCATTATTTCATTCTCCCATGCCTTTGATACCACTTTCATTTGGATGATTGTGTTTTGTGCTGCTTTTTTTCAGAAAAGTTCGAGTACTGAAATTCATTATTGAGGAGAGATCAAATTGCATATGAGTAACCACAGGCTGATTGGACTAAAGTAGCTTGTAATATATATAGTCATGCACATAGGCCAGCAACAGATTGCTGTAAACTGCACGCTGCTGTCAAAATGGATTTGTGTAGTGGTGGTTGATTATCACAGGAGTCCCTGCCAGGGGGAGGGTGTACCTCTAGAGGCTCAACCTTAATTACTTTGCTCTTCATCAACCCTTTTGAAATCAACCCACAAAAAGTGAAATGGTGGACAGGACATTGAACTGTTTATCAACTTTAAAGCATTCACTATTAATGTTTTGGCCCTTTGGCTGTTGCCATTATTCCCTGTATTTTCCTTTAAAGATTCTTGAGAGTATTCTGTTGGTGCAAAGGATGAAATGATTTTTTGTTCTCAATGCTTCTTCCCTTGTGCATTTGAAAGAACTTGCAGTATAGATTTACCAATCCCCCTATGTCAAGGAAAATTCAAAAATGACAAATGATGAAAGTGAGATTCAAGTTCTTATGAAAAAACAGAAGCAAAAAATACGAGACACAATTAGCCACCAGTGAATTAGATGTTGCAAATTATGAATATGAGGTATTTATATCCCCTATTTATTGGCAATTATAAGTATCATTGTTCTTACATATACACACACACACACACACACATACATGTATGTACGTACGTATGTGTGTGTATACATAGACACACACACAAGCATACATATATACATGCATATATATATACACACATACACACACACACACGTACACACATACACACACACACACGTACACACATACATACACACACACACATACATACATACATACATACATACATACATATATGTATGTGTGTGTGTGTGTAGATATGTATACATATAAATGCCATACTGTTGTACCGGGTTTCAATACCCGTACCTGCATCCATACCCGAACTGGTAACTTAGTTTTAAGATCTAGGTTGACGATCAGATTTTCATCCATGTTTTCATACAATGATTGGAGGGTTTCCAAGGGATGTGGGCTTATTCTTACCTGCAACTACTATGGCCGCCTCTACCTTCTCTGAATTTGAGGATTTGGATCTTGCAGGCATTTGTCTGAAATATCAAGCTTTGGAGGCAAAGAATCTCTTCTGAACTAAAGCTCATTTCTAGGAAAATCAGAAACATCCGTGAGAAAAGATCCAGGAGCTAAACTAAGATAGCTAAGGATCCAAAAGTTCAGCCCATGGAAGAATTCCTAGCAGAGAACATTTTCCTTTCTATGGTTCTCATTTCTTAAAGAAAAGATGAAGGTTCAATTGAAGACCACTATTTCAATCAAATTAAACTAGTTAAAATTATAAGTAAGCTCAGTAGCAAATTTGTAACGAACTTAATGCAAAGTGTGGTATTAGGCATTAAATGGGGCAAGCTAGTGAGTAGTTAGAAATGCAACCAATTAAGTTTTGGAAGTTTTCCACTGTTGTCCCAACAATATATGTTGTGCTCAAAGTATGGGATATATAAAGTTTTCTGAACTTGCCACCAGGTTGGTGCTTTGTGGCTACTGCCAGTTTTCAAGATGCTATCTCTTGAACCATGGAAAGCCAATACTCTCTCAAAACTGTTGAAGCTTTTTGTAATGTTTCTATCTTGAAATCCCTCTTCTCCTCAAGTGGTTGTGGCTTCACAGCAACTATCTAGCTTTGGCAAGAGATTCTCTCTTAAGCTGCAGTAATAGTCTTTTTTGGTATAGGGTATCCAGGAACAACATTTGGGACCAGCTTCTAGGGGTGGACATGACACAGTCCTGGACATGCCACTATATTCTTGTTTCCACTGAGTTGAGGCGCAACTTCTTGTGATATGGAGATTTGAACTAAAGTAATTCTGTCTGAAAATGTACCACTTTACATTTATGCCACAATTCCTTGGACAGGCCTTTAGTAATAGTTAGACCTTGACAATCATTCTTAATCCATCATAGGCCAAAGAAAGAACAATGTGCTTGGTATACTCCATGATTTTTCATTTAGATTTTTATGTGAAGGAGAAACTGATTTTTTGATTTTCAACTATGAGTTAGTTTTTCAGTTGTATATTAATCATGTACATGCTCTATGTCTTGTTCTAAATGTTGTTTAAGACGCTATAAATATTTTCTCTGCTTTCCATTGTGCTTTATTGCAACAGATGTAGCCTTTTCCTAAGTAGGTTTTGATTTACAGTTTTTTCAATGGGCCTTTCATGCTGTATGTTTGAGAATCTTCCATTTTGAATGGAAGTGCTTTTTAATGTGGAGGATGAATTACTTCCATATCTGGTCTCCTTTTCATGAAATCTTACTGATGTATTGAGTCTTGTGTTGCAGAAAATCTCTTGATTAAAATTTTCATTGAACTTATCTTTTGGGTTAATTATACAGAGAATAGTAATTGAAAAAGTTGATTTGAGAGATCTTCCATGCCTTTGTTGTATCTGTATGTAGTTTAAAGCTTTTTATTATCAGCATTCTGATTTGTTTTGAGTCATTGGCCAATGTCAATGGTGCTCTGCATTGATTTCTTTCTTAAATGGTAAAGATGACAATTCTAGCATCGACCTAATCTGTCTATCAATCACTATTGTAAGTTATGGGACACGTTTGCTTTCTTTTGTTGTTTAATACCACATATTTTGAATACAACAAAGTTGCATGTTTTTTGTATTTATGCAACAGAGATCAAAATTTCTTCTCCAAATCTTATATTGTTTGTGGGTGATTGGATTTTAACCACTCCTATACAGGAATTAATCATTTTGGAGAGTGATTAGTCTTATATGTTGTCTAGCTTTTCTTGCTTTCTCTTTCAATACTAGCATGTAAGGTTGCTGGGTCAAAAAAGTATTTGGTTTTGCATTTTATCTTGTAAATAGTGATGTATTCCTACGATTCAGTAGATTTCTTTTTAAATTTTTGTTTCTTGATAAATCTTAATGGCAGGCCAACATTGGAGAACTTCCTTCCTATTCGCCTTGACATTGAAATTGATGGACAGCGTTTAAAGGATGCATTTATATGGAACATAAACGGTATGCCTGTGTTTGAGAGTCCTACTTTATCATTTAAAGGGAAAGTTTATTCCCTTTGTATTCAATCATTTTTTATGATCATGTAATTTTTATTTTAATGTGGCAGCATTCAAAGCATCTTGATGTAATTTTCCTTTCCTTTCTTATTTTTGAATTTTAATGGTTTATTGTGAAACATAAAGAGATTTCAAATGATGTTTTGCCAGAGGTAAAATTAACAAATACAAACCTTCCATTGTCAAACCTGGTACTATATTAATGCCTATCTGAATAGGCTGTTTACCTACAACCTAGTTGTGGGCATTGCAATTTGTAAATTTAGTACCTATAAATAAATAGATACATATTATTTTTGAAACATAGAAGCAAATAAGGAATGCTACAATACAAGACTACCAAACTGGACATAAGTGCATTTGGAAACACTGGAGATGGAACGGTTATATGGCCCTTTTGTGCCACAAGAGAAAGTCTACGAAAGGATTAGACAAGCCTAACTGTAAAATAAGAGGTACGGAGTTTAGAATACTGAAGATAGATACAAAGCTTCCAAGCTATATAGAAAGAAAAATCCTTTCTAAAGTATAGAGTCATGGTTTGTAACTTTGTGGTGTTTAGTCATACGTTAGCTGTGGGAGTGGGTGTACATATTTTTGCCCTGTCAATGTTGTATTGGAATGTCAGGATAGTGTATAACAATCTGCTAGATCCAATAAAGAGAAGGGGAATCACAAATTGGATATGAACAGTACACTTGTACCAAGATATATTGAACATATTGGAGGTTCTAGTTTGGATGAAGTAGAAAAAAGATCTACAGTGTCATAGAGAAAGTACACAAAGAAGATACAGAAGATGACTTACCAGAGAGATAAATAACACCAATATCCAAGACACACAATTTAAAGTGTAAAATAAAGAATTTTGATGGCAAAAATTTAGTCTGTGTCATGCAATTTATTTTCAATGTGGAGGTAATGCAAACTGGGTATGCAATGTACTGAATGGGATTAAAAAGAAATTGACAAACATTCTTTGGAATTAATACAGATTCAAAGACTCAATATATAATGAAGTATCCTTATTATTGGACAAAGTGGATTGTGTTGGTTTCATCTTTCACAATAAATAATTTATTTTGCTGATGCTCACTGTTTGTTGGTATGCCTGCAAAACTTTGCCTTACGTCAAATTTGTAGTCCTCAATTAGGTTATTCTTGTAATACCTAGTTTTTCCTCCCGTAAAATTTCAAGGTTATCTGGTTGTGGTCTAGTTTTTCAATTAACGATGTTTGCAGATTGCTTGAGGCTGAACTAGTCCAGTGGAAGAAGCTAGTTCCTAATTGATGGTGTTGGTGGCTCTTCCATAGAAATAAGAGTTGGAAATTGTAAAAGAATCGAATCTAAACTGAAAAAATTGGCAAAGGTCTATGCAAATTCCTTGAGCACTCCATTTGATTGGCAATGTAAGCATAGATCTCAGTCAAGGCAAAATCTGAAGACAAGTTCAAAAGAGAAGCATACTTTTCGGATGCCAAAGACACCTCCTAGTTTTGCCTAAGCAAGAAGACACGGTAAAGTGGTGAAGAAAATATCCCGAGGTTTAAAGTGTCTTGAATTCTCAAAGGTTGGTGCCATTCCAAGGTGGCTAAGCCAAAATAAAAGCCATGTCTAATTGTTGCAAATCCATGATGAAATTGCACTTGGTTAGAGAAACAAACAAGTCAGCTTATTGTGGCACTATAACCTATGTGGCAAATCCAAGTTTAATCTTTACTAATTTTGTGAGAAATGGTAAAATGCTTATGAAAGTCTGCCCAAGGTGCCCAAGTGACAAAAAAGTTCTGCAATGAAGTGGCAAAGGATGGAGGGATACGTGCCATTGTTTGAAAATATGGCAAAGACAAGTGAAAACTCCACCTAGCAAAGAAGGGCTGAAATAACAGTTGGCACAACATTTTATTGTTAATGCCAGTCTTAAATCGCACCCTAAAAGTGGAAATTACTTTACTGATCCACACCCAAGTGAAAAACATCAAAAAACTGTCAAGTTAGGTGCTAAAACAAGGTGACATCACCAACAAAGAGCTCTGCAAATCATGGGTTGGGGCTTTTGGTAGGGGGTCCCTTCTAGGATTTAGGTGTTCTGGATTTTTGTTTTTATTTCTATTTTTTTATTGTAATTTTAGTGAGGACAACATTGGGGATGCCTTTACATCCTTGGAATGTTTAAGAGACATCATGACAACCCTTGGTTGTCTTTTGGATTTCAAGGCATGCCCATTTGCTGCTAAAAACAAGGGATGGGTGGCAGGAGGTGGTAGTAGGGGATGTCCCTTGGCTGTCTTGACAATGTTAGTATATCTAATTTGTTGCTAAAGAGAGCATATTGAGGTGAATGAAGGGAGATTTGGAAGACGTCCTGTCCTTCTCTTGCCTTCAAAATCTTTTAGACATCTAGGATGTGTGTCTATGAAAGATCCCCAACCAAATCTGATCTAAATTTTTCTGATTGTGACGTTTGCCCATTGAAGATTTTGGTGTTTGTTTGCAAGTGTTTGGGTTGCATTTTCAATGCCAATGATAGTGTAAAGTTTTACCATGAAACTACAACAACAAATAATGCTTTGAACCAAAATACAAATTTATAATAGGACTGATATAAATTTTGAGTATCTGATTTATTTAGAACAGCAAGACAATTATTTTAGAATTTAGAGTATTGAATCACCAAGAATAAGAGTTTGCATACCCGGAGTCTAATGCTCAATTGGAGGAGGATTTTTACTGATGAATTCAATGGAGATTTCACTATAACAACGTCCAATTTGCAAAAGTGGCTCCTCCTGATTTTATTTGCAACTACAATAATTATTGAAAGAAACAATGGAATTACTAAACCCTATGCTTGGCTTGCAGGCAAATTTATTGAATCAAATTGGAAATTGCCCAATGCGTTAAACAAGCTGATCCACAAAGTCCCCCTAATGCTTGATGAGTCCTAAATTTGCCGTTGATAATTACTGATCAAGAAATATGCACAAACCCCAATGTATTTCCTAGTTGTTATGGCTGGAATTAGGGATTTTTAATCATTCAATTCTGCTCATAAATCAACTTGTATCTGCTGCAATCAATTCCCTTGCAGAATTTTCATCAAACAATGCCCAATCAACCTCAAGGTGACTTTCTTATTTATTAAATTATTCTGATCTGAATACACTGTACCCTAGAAAACTTTTTGCTGTAAGAAAACTTGTGAAATCTTCTTGTAAACCATCCAATGTAGCACAAATGGGAACCTTATATAGATTCCCCTCAATGGTGAATTGGGTTTTCGTTTAATTCACAATTCTCCAAGGGTTTTTGTCCTCAAAAAATACTTGGCAAGAGCTTCTCTATGAAAGAAATCAGAAATTGATCTCATAATAATGAAATGATGCCTCATGTAACTTTATTGACTTCAAACTCTAATTGGCCACTTTAGGGTTTTCACTTTATTTAATTAAGTTTATTTTTTTATTCATGTGATAATACTAGTGTAACATGGGCACTGGGGGACGTCGAGACGGGGAAAAAAAGGGCTTCAATGTGTGGATGGTGGCGGGGAGGCGGGTTGCTGTAATATTCTATACATATAGTACTTGAAATGCTAGTTGTGGAATGATGTATAATAGTATAAAAACTAATAAATTATAATACCAAATACTTGAACATAGCAAAATTACAACATGAATATCAAAAATATCATAAAGATGATTACAATGAGTTGCATGATATCAAAACAAGTACAAAATCATGTACATACATTCATAAATATGCATATGTAGTGTGTGTAACAGTGACCTTTATATTAGTCAGTAAACCCCCTTAAAATCACAAGTGCTGCAACTACAACTTTTTCTTGTAGAAACCCTTGGCGGCGAGATGGTGGCGTGAAGGTGGTGGTGAAGGGACTTGGGAACACCAAGTCCCCGACGTGGGTGCGTGGGGTTTTGGGGGGGACGCTCCTCATGTTACACTTGTTAATACCCCTCAATGGCCCCCTTTTTAAAACAACTTATTTCCCTAGGACATGGGGTCATTTTATTACTTCAATAATTTATTATAAAGTGACATCATTATTTTTTTGATCGGTAATGAGTTTTTTATATTATTAAATTTAAAATAGAGATTACATCTAACGGATTTCAACAGAGTTCTAATCAATCCATCCATTATGGGATCCATACCAATATTTATGTCTGCTATCAGCCAAAATACTACACTAGGGAAGCCATGATTAACCATGTTCCCAAAGCTACCCAGACCAACTACTCAAGCTAGTAACTACATACATTCTGATCTATTACAAACTAAGCCCATAATAAACAAAAAAGGGTTGTTTTTTACCAGTAATATCCTTTCTAAATCATTTTGAAATCGTTACTAAAGATCAAAAGCTTCACACACTTAGCCAGGTGTTGCCTTGAACACTGGTTTCTTGCAATTGTCTAGGATGAAGATGCCTCCCTTTGTTTCCAGCCGAGGCTTCTTTGCCTTCTTGACTGCTGTCTTCTTCTGAGTCTCCTTGTCCATCTTCTACAGTAACTCTTTAAGCTTCTCCCAACCATCTCTAGCCTTTGCAATTTTGACCTACTTACGAGTTGAGGTACTCCATAGTCCATGCTAAAAAGGGTTTCAGATGTTGAGTAGTTCCTTCAACAATTCGCTAGAGTCCTTCCTCTGTAATCAACCCTACCCCTAGTTCTACTATTCCTATAAAAGGAACCATGCTACCACACCATTCTGGTTTTACACACCTCCGCATTACCATTAGAGCTTCCTCCGTCGTGCCTAGTTGAAGCGCCCACACCAACAATCTAGAAGAGATATCGACGTTAGTCCAAAATCAATGCTCTGTTGTAATGAATTCCTCCCCCAAAACTAAATTGATGCAATACCAGAAGCGGGGATCATCGATTGGTGAAGATTCCCCTCATCTGCCTCAACGTTGCTTCCCCTTTGAAGGCCTGCACTTGGTTGTGTGTATCCAACGAAAAATTAGCTTCCATTATGCTATTGCTTTGTTTTATACCACCTGGAAAGGTTAGTTCACTAGTTGTTTAAAGAAAATACAAATGTCTCCCTTACCTCCCATGATCACACTAATCTTCTTTTGGACACTTCCTCCCAACTCCCAAAATCATTTATTCTGCACATGTCAAGAGACTAGATCTTTCCTTTATCTGTGTCAACTAATGATCGATCTTGTACTTGGCTCCAATTCACTTTCTGCCTTTAAGCTTTTCACCATCATTTGAGTTAGTGGCTTTACTGCCCATTTCAATGCGGGTAACTTTAGAATTTAAATTCAAATTTGAATTTAGCCCTTCTCATGTGCACTCAGCTCACAAGTCTGAAACACATCACTATCCTATCCCACCAGAAAACCATTATGTCCAACTTCCTCTAATTCACACATTCAACTTGGCTCGTTCAATGCAACGAAAGTCCTCAATTAGTGAAACTTTCCCTTGATCTTTTAGTGCCACTCCTACTTTGGACATTGTATCCTACTATCCACCACCTCATTGGCTTCTCTTTTCACATTCATTACCCTAAACTCTTCAAACAATCCCAACAATGTTTTTATCTTGAATACTCATTTAAATACCAAACTCCTGATTCCTCTTTGATAATATCATTAATGACAACTATGAATCTCCTTCCAAGTGAAGTCGTTGAACCTTCCACTCTATCGCTACTCTAACTGTACACAGGGCTGGTTGTGCCTCAACCTCGTTATCAGTTCCCTCTAGTAACCACCTAGCTTCTAGGAATAATATGTTTCCTTCCCAGTCTCTGGTCACAATACCTGCACCTGAGGGCCTCAGATTGCGCTTTGATGCACCATCAAAATTGAGCTTTATCCATCCTTTATTCGGAGGAAGCCACAAAATCTCCTTAATCTTCCTAGGAGGAGGATTAGCCCTCAAATGCCCATTAACAGGCCTGAACTTTATCTGAGGCCAGCAAGATTGAAGCCTTGAATCTTCTTGATTAAAGGGTACTTTGGAGAAGTTCACTTGGGATGAAGCATTACTTACTAATTCCAAAATCTCTCTTTCTAAATGGGCCATAAATCTCTTGATATCTTCACTCTTCTCTTGAAAAATCCTCCTATTCCGTTCCTTCCACAATTCCCAAATAGTTGTAGAGGGGCAGATTTTCCAAATGCTTGCAAAAGTTGATTTGTGCTTTGGAACGTAGCATCCTTTTGCTAGCTCATACAAAGTTGCAGGAAGCGGTCCATACCATCCAAGTTGTTTCAATACCGACTTCCAACATTCTTGAGAAAACTCACAGTTAAGTAATAAGTGGTCCAATGTTTCCTCATCCTTATTACAAAGTGCACACTTGAAAGGGCCTGCATAACCAGTCCTCTTTAATCTATCCCCTATAAGAATCCTACCTCAAAAGGCCAACCACGCGAAGGCTCCAACTTTAGGTAAACAATGTTTGTACTGACATAAGCTTCCAGGTCAATCCTCTATATGAGCTTCATTCTCCAACATCTTATATCCTATCTTCACTGAATACTCTCCACTCTTTGAAAAACACCAAATGACTTCATCTACCGCATCAACAAGATTCAAAGGTCTTTTGCTGAATATGTCTGTTAGAATTTGAGTTTCACTGGCATCTAACTCCAATTCACCCGGGTCTTTCCATCTACATTCATCCCCCACTCTCTCCTCTAGAAATTGCACAAAATCACAAACTCTAGTTCCCCATCTCTATTCCGAAATTGCCTTGATCCTATTTATATTATTAAGTTCCATCAGAACCTCTTTTCCATCCCAAGAATCAGACCAAAAATTAGCTGTTTGTCCATCCCCTAGCTGCCAAGAAGCATGATCAATTATCACTGCTCAACAACTTGCTATGAAGTTCCACAGAGAAGAGCCATTAGGCAGGTCCTGAATGGTTAAAATCCTAGTTCTCTCATTACTGTCCAGGTACTTAGCTTGTAGAATCTTCACCCATTTCTGATCCGGAAATTTATACATCTACCAGACTAGCTTTGCTCCCATTACTTCATTCATTATCCTCTAGTTTCCTTAGTCCTGCCCCACTTGACTCTTTCTGTCTACATATCAAGTCCCAGGCCAAGAGTTGGATCTTGTCCTGATTTTGATTCCCATTCCAGAAGAACTTTCTCATCCTTTGCTCTAAGATTCAGATCACCTTCGCTGGAATCTTCAGACACACCATCGAATAAAGAGGCATAACAAATATTTCAGATTTAAGCATGAGAATTCTTCCTCCCAATGTTAACCACCGACTTTTCCAGCCTTCCATTTTGTTATTACAACCATCCACCAAACTATTCCAAAGGGAAGATTTACACATCCCATCAAACAATGGAATTATAAGGAATTTACTCTAAATTTTAGTGATCAGATCAAATATCAGATTATCTTTAACACAGATCTAATTAACAGTTAAAATAGATTCCAGATCTAGGCTAATTAAATGGAAGAAACACAAGAAGCTTTTACCCTGGGAAGCCTCCCTCTCGGAGGAAAAACCCAACATTCGAATGTAGATCTTTATTATTGCCCTTTTGAGATACGAATTACAACCCTCAGTAGGTATTCATCAAATCGATACCCCTGATTTTCTGAAGATCGGAGATCAATGAAGCAAATCGCTGTCACAAGTCCTGGGCTTTGAAGTAACAGTTTGCTGTAGATAGATCACAGCATATTCAGCTCTTCAGTATGATCAAACTCTAAATGAATTTCTGCTCCAGGTATTGCTACACAATAGATATATGTATCACTGCTATAATAACATGAATCACTGCTCTAGGTTCTTGACAATGATGGTGTTCGCTGTTAGCTCCAGCCTCTGCAAGGGTAAATGTTGTAGCAGATCGCATTAATGTTCTCCAAGGAGAAGTTCGCATATATCTCTGATGAGATCGCACATCAATAGCAGTGTGTGAATTGTGTTCTTAGATGCTCAAGGTGAACCTTTATATATGTTGATCGATTGATAATTTGATGCAGGCCGACCCACCTTGGAATTTATTTGTTTTGGCACCAATATGGAAAGGTGAGAGAAAAGGGCCGACTAAGGAAACATCTACCCTTAGACGTTTAATAAATGGGGCCATTTATGATCAAATTAAAGATTTGATCTTAAATAAATAACTAATCGAATTTGCTAGAATTTCGACTAGCTATAAACATTAACACTCCCTCTTAGCTAGGAGAGATTCAAGTTGACACCATACCTTTCCATCATGCCTACTTGCAGAGGATGGATTCCACCATACATTGCCCACAGAGGGTGGGAGAGGATAATCCTCAAAAGATCACCTTGCATTGCCCGCAGAGGGTGATTGCCACCGTACATTGCCTGCAGAGGGTGGTGAGGAACCTTGCCACCTTACATTGTCGTGGACTTAAAATTTTACAATGCCATCTTGCATTGCCCGCAGAGGATGGTCAATAAATAATTACAATTCCACCTTGCATTGCTCGCAAAGGGTGGTACACAAAATAAGATTCAAGATACAAGTACAACATCCACCTTGCATTACCCACAAAGGTGGTTACAAATGTCTTCGCTTAAGGAAGATCAATAATACAACAAGATACAAAATCCACCTTGCATTGCCCAAAGAGGGTGGAATAACATATATAAACAAAGTACATCAATAAGACTGAGACCCCTTCTTAGTAATAGCACAAATCTTTGCAAGTCCAAGCCTTTTACGGAAGTACTCAAACTTCACCCTTTTAAGTGGCTTGGTGAGGATATTTGTCACTTGCTTGTCAGTGCTGATGTACTTCAACTGGATAGCGCCTCTCTGAACCATGTCTCGAATAAAGTGATAGTGAGTCTCCACATGTTTGGACCTGTCATGAAACATAGGATTGACAAACATCTTTTTGCAACTCTGATTATCACAATAAATGATAGTAGAATCCAATGGTTGACCAAACAATCCAACAAGGAGCTTTCGAAGCCACACTGCTTCCCTAGATGCCACACTGGCGGCAATATATTCTACTTCAACTGTACTCAATGCAACTGAAGACTGCTTCCTGCTGGCCCAAGAAATCATGGCGGATCCTAAGCTGAAACATAAGCCTGAATTGCTTCTCTTTCCGATGACATCACTTGCCCAATCTGAATCACAAAATCCTTTCAAGGAAATCATGGTGGAAGAATAGCGCAGCCCATAGTCAACTATACCTTGGAGATACCTCAGGATATGTTTAGCTACAACAAGATGCACATTCTTGAGTTTGTTCATAAACTGGCTAAGTGTATTGACCGCATAGCATATGTCCGGTCTAGTGTTGATTAGATACATCAAGGACCCAATCAGCTGCCTATATTCTATAGCATCTGCAAAATCAGAATTTTCTACACACGCACTCAACTTTTTCAGATTAGTCTCCATAGGTGTAGGCTTAGATTTACAATCTAACATTCCAAATCTTTTCAATATATCTAATGAGTATTTTCTTTGACTTAGTATAATTTCGTTAGCACCTTGCCATACTTCTAATCCAAGAAAATAATTCATAAGACCTAGATCTTTCATTTCAAATTCAGAAGTTAATTCCTTCTTACATCTAAGGATGAGTTCTTCTTCTCTAGTGAGAAATAAATCATCAACATATAGAACCAAGATCAACATTTCATCATTAAGAACTTTAAAGTAAATGTTAGAATCAACATCATTCTTACAAAATCCTAATCCCATTAAATACTTATCAATTCTTTCATACCATGCACGAGGAGCTTGTTTCAAACCATAGAGAGCTTTCTTCAGCCTGCATACATGAGATTCTTTGCTGTGGATCTCATATCCTTCAGGCTGCTCAATGTAGATTTCTTCCTCAATGACACCATTGAGAAAGACAGTTTTGACATGCATTTGATGCAACTTCCAGCCTTTAGCTGCAACGATTGCTATTATAGACCTAATGGAAGTATATCTAGCTACAGGAACAAAAGTTTCCTCATAATCTATTCCTTCCTTTTGGGAAAAACCATGAGCTACAAATCTAACTTTAAATTTTTCTATACTACCATCAGCAGAATGTTTAACTTTAAATAACCATTTTGAGGATACAAGGGACTTACCTTTTGGACGAGGCATAATCTCCCACATGTCATTCTTAATTATGGACTCATATTCTTCATCCATAGCATTCTTCCATGCAGACTGCTCCATTGCATCCTTTGCATTAGTTGGTTCAATTTTAGTGAGGTTGCACATCAAGGCTAGATAGTTGGAGAAAGCATGAGGTCTCTTGCTTTCTTTGAAAGTGCCACGAGGAGCAGCAAACTGCTCAGCTTATTGAATGGTTTTCTCCACCCATAGAGGCCACTTCTTGCCCCTTGAAGTGTTGCTGGGATCTTCAGAAACTTCCAAAGGTTCATCATGAGAAGGTGGTTCATGGATATTTGTAGTCTCCCTTTGAAACTCAACATCATTATCAACATCCATCTCAGGATTTTCGTTAGTAGCATTTTCATCTTTAATCAATGACCTTTTAGATTTACTCAAGGCAATATTCTCTTCAAATGTAACATCTCTACTTACCTCAACATTCTTTTGCCCTGAAACATAGATTCTTTGGAATTTTCGCTGTAGCCAATAAGAATACCTTTCTTACCAGATGCTTCTAGTTTGGTTCTTTTCTCCTTGGGAATGTGAATGTAGACGGGACTCCCAAAGATCCTTAGATGGATGATGTCAGGTTTTACTCCAGTGAAGGCTTCTTCTGGGGTCATGTCCTTCAAGATACTATGAGGACATCTATTTTGGATGTAGACTGCAGTCCTGGCAGCTTCAACCCAAAGAAACAACTTCAAGTCTTGATCATGAAGCATGGCTTTGGCTGATTCAATTATGGTTTTGTTCTTTCGTTCAACAACTCCATTTTGCTGAGGATTATAGGGCACACAAGACTCTTTGATTCTTGCTTCTACACAAAAGTCATGAAAAATGCCCAAGTGAAATGACTCTAACCGGCCAATTACTAAATTTCACCAACAAATCACATGCATAATTGAAATAAACACTAACATGCAAATAACCAGCAGATACTCTTGAATAACCAGCAGATTTATTCATAAAACTAGCAAATACAATCTCATGAAAAGACTCAGAAAATTTGGTTTTGTATTATACATCAACAATACAATAACCACGAAATACAATATCCAATTTGAAATACAGCAAAGAACAGTAAGACTGGATGAAAGGAACTTGGTAAAACAATGGCGAACTTTGAGTGAATCCGCACCGAGATGAATTGAGTTTTTGTCCAATCCACCAAGAAATGCTGAAGGTTGCCGTCCTCAGATTTCTGATTCGATAGTTGAAGCTTCTCGAATTCTCAAAGATAAATAATATTCATAAACTGAAGCATGTCGAAATGAGACTCCAAAACCTCCTCTTATGGCTGCAACTGTGACTCTTCAGTTTCCCCACTGTGACTCTTCGTATGCCCATTTTGTCTTTTTATAAACTCACTTTAAGTCACTTTAAATAAATGACCATTGAGTTATAAAGTAAAATAATAAATAAGTGAGGAAATCATTCGACATTAAAACGGAAGCCCAAACGAGCTTGGATGCCGTCGTGTGATAGCTCGTCGGAAAGCTCTCGATGAGACGCTCCAAGTCCACTACTGAAAAGCCGAGAATTCTAAATCTCTGCTGACTTACTATAAATAGTAAGTGCCTTGGAAACTTGCAGAAACTGCACCGATTGGCCTGAAACTGAAACCACCTAGGCCGATCATCCCCTGGAACACTGCCACGCCACGGTTAGCCCTTCGGATCAGGGTAAGTAGGCTAACGACACAGCTCAATATAATGTACCCCAAAAAAGGGACATTACACCGAGGTGTACTCACCTCCATTGTTAGATCTAAGAATCTTATACGTTTACTGGAAAGATTTTCAACTAAGGATTTAAACTCTTTAAATCTAGCTAAGACTTCATTAGATTCTTTAGTCCTTAAGAAGTGAATCCAGGTTTTCCTAGAGAAATCATCTATGAATGTAACATAATATAAATAACCACCAGATGAAGCTACAGACATAGGACCGCATAAATTAGAATGTACAAGTGCAAGTTTTTCTTTGGATCTAGATTCACTTTTTTGAAAGGAACTTTTAATATTTTTACCTATAGCACATCCCTTGCATACATCATCATAAACATGGTTAAGTTTAGGCATACTTTTTACCATTCATTCAAGGGTAGGAAGGGCACGATAATGAAGATGACCAAGTCTTTGAGGCCATAAATCACTAGTCTCAGCTGCAGAACAGATGAGAGCCTGAAAAGGACGGGCTGAAAGCTTGTAGAGGCTTCCAAACCTACTACCAATAATTCTAGCAGATTTTATGTTAGATCTTTTAGGCCAAGCTAAGACTCTACCCTCAGAAAATGCAATTTGATAACCCTTATCCTCTAAAGCAGAAATAGAAATCAAATTTCTCTTAATACTAGGAACAAATAATATCTCAGAAAGCTGCAAAGAAATATCAGAATCTAAATTAAGTGTAGTGTTACCAAGACCTTTTACGGAGTATTGAGCATCATCACCTATAACCACGTGAAGGTCGAGTTCTTTCTCAATCAAATCAGTAAGCTGATTCCTGTAACCTGTTATGTGTCTAGAGGCACCACTATCAATCAACCAAGTGTCACTGTCAGTAGGCACATTACTAGATAAAGCAAAAATGAGAAGAAAATCTTCCTTATTAACTTCATTGATGTTAGCTTCTTGATGATTTAGATCAGCCCTGCATTCTTTGGCATAGTGGCCAAATTTATCACACCTAAAGCACTGAATATGAGAAAGATCCTTGGATTTCTTCCTTGGATCATTATAGCCTTGGGACCTGAAGTTGTCATTCCTCTTGAAGTTCTTCTTTCTCCAGTTTCCACCTTTCTTAAAGGATTGAGCTGCAAGAACTTGGTTATCTAAAGAGGAAGAAGCAAATTTTACATTTCTACCATTCAATCGAGATTCTTCTTGTATACAACCAGCCCTAAGATGATCAAAAGAAGGAAAATCACCTCTACCATTCAAACCTTGAATGAAGGGTTCCCAAGATTGAGGTAAGCCGTTGAGAGCAAGCATAGTTAAGTCTTTGTCAGCCACCTTTTCATCCATAGTTTGAATCTGATCTCTCAATTCAGCGATCCTCATGAAGAAGGCTATAACAGACTCTTCTTTCTCCATCTTGATCTGAAGTAGTTGCCTTCTCAGGGTAAGAGCTTTGCTTAGATTGTTGATCTCATACATCCCCTCTAGCTGATTGAACATTTCACATGCTGAGGATAGCTTTGAGATAACTGAAACAAGGTGATCTTTTACTGAATCAATGATGATCTTCTTTGCCTTTAAACTTCTTGTGTTGAACGAGCTCATCCGCATCAAAGGGTTCCTCCGGTTCAGTCCCTTGCACAAATTGAAGTACATCATTCTCTTCTAATGCCAATAGTACACGAACCTTCCAAGAGGAGAAGTTAGCGACACCCTCTAACTTGTCCTCTACTTTCACACCTGTCACCATGATGGAAACAACAACAAGAGCACATAAATTTGACAGAAAATTGTTAGATCTGATTACTTTAATACGAACCTGGCTCTGGTACCATGTAAATTTTAGTGATCAGATCAAATATTAGATTATCTTTAACACAGATCTAATTAATAGTTAAAATAGATTCCAGATCTAGGCTAATTAAATGGAAGAAACACAAGAAGCTTTTACTCTGGGAAACCTCCCTCTTGGAGGAAAAACCCAACATTCGAATGTAGATCTTTATTATTGCCCTTTTGAGATACGAATTACAAACCTCAGTAGGTATTCATCAAATCGATACCCCTGATTTGCTGAAGATCAGAGATCAATGAAGCAAATCGCTGTCACAAGTCCTGGGCAATGAAGTAACAATTTGCTGTAGATAGATCACAACATATTAAGATCTTAAGTATGATCTAACTCTAAATGAATTTCTGCTCCAGGTATTGCTACACAATAGATATATGTATCACTGCTACAATAACATGAATCACTGCTCCAGGTTCTTGACAATGATGGTGTTCGCTGTTAGCTCAGCCTCTGCAAGAGTAAATGTTGTAGCAGATTGCATTAATGTTCTCCAAGGAGAAGTTCGCACATATCTCTGATGAGATCGCACATCAACAACAGTGTGTGAATTGTGTTCTTAGATGCTCAAGGCGAACCTTTATATATGTTGATCGATTGATAATTTGATGCAGGCTGACCCACCTTGGAATTTATTTGTTTTGGTGCCAATATGGAAATGTGAGAGAAAAGGGCCGACTAAGGAAACGTCTACCCTTAGACGTTTAATAAATGGGGCCATTTAAGATCAAATTAAAGATTTGATCTTAAATAAATAACTAATTGAATTTACTAGAATTTCGACTAGCTATAAACATTAACATTTACTTGGTAATCTGTCCGGTCGCACATTGAAGATCCTCAAAATCTCCCTTTGAACATTTTGGTCAACTTTAAAAGAGAATACCTTAGACTTCCTCCAGTTGATGGTCTGACTTGAGACAACGCTATACTTGTCTTGAACTCTCTTCATGATAGGGGCCTCCCTTAGTGTTGCCTCTCTCGTTAAGAGATTATTATGAACAAATTGGAGATGGGGCATCGACTCCACTCCCCTAGAAACTTCAACACACTTCCATTGCCCTTGAACCTTGTGTCTCGAAATCAATCTACCCAACACCTCTTCCATCAAAATAAACAAGATGGGAGAGATAGGGTCTCCTTGTTGCAATCCTATCGATGTAGAGAAAAAACCTTGTGTACTGCCATTAACATGAATAGATGCTCGATACTCAAAAGTCATGCCCTTGATCTAGGAAATCCACTGGTCATTGAAACCAAATCTCTCACGATCTCTATAAACAAACGACCTATCAACTCTGTCATAGTGTTTCCTGACATCTAACTTTACAAACATTGCCTTCTTTTTGCCAATTCTAATGGAGTGAATCACTTCATAAGCTATTATGATTCCCTCCACAATAGACCTGTTAGGGGTGAATCTACTTTGCTCCTCTGAAATAAGTTTCCCCAAAATTCTTTTCAATCTATTTGCTGCCACCTTTGAGATAATCTTATTAATGACATTGCATAAAGAAATTGGTCTATAATCTTCAGAGGATTCGACATTCTGCTTCTTTGGCATGAGAACTACAAGCGTGTTGTTGAAATCTCCTAATACAAAGCCTTTCTGTCTAGACTCCATGACTTCCATACATCTATCTTCACCACTTCCCAAAATCTCTAGTAGAAGAAGGCCTGAAACCCATCCGATTCGGGGAATTTGTCTGCCTCTAAAGCAAAAAGTGCCTCATTGACTTCTTTGAGTTGAACCAAAGCCATCAACATTTCATTATCCAAATTTGTGATTAACCTTAGCATAACACTAACAACCTCTTCAACTTCATCAGGTGCTACCAAATTGTCCGTGGCCCAAAGTGGTGAATAGGACACCGCCTCTTTGTTAATTTCCTCTATACCTTGAATTGTCTATCTATTACTATTCAAAATTGATGAAATCCGGTTGATGGACCATCTAGATTTAACAGAGCTATGGAACTATTTGGTATTTCGGTCACCTTCAACCAATTTTGTCTAGATTTCTGGCACCAATATGCTTCCTCCCTTGCCAAAATCTCAGCATATTGAGCCTTAAGTTCTCTTTTCGTTAAAAAATCATCTTGGTCCATACCATCTGCTATTACTTTAATGTTCGAAGGCCCAAGCTGACCCTGTAGAATCTGCTTTTCAACAAATATATCTTTAAAGTGAGTGCAATGCCATACCTTCAGATTTCCTTTGATAAATTGGAGTTTTTTGAATAGCTGGAAACCTTTGTTGACATTGTAAGGTGGGGGATTGCACCACCAGTCTGCCACTAGCTCCTAAAGTGCCTCCTCTTGAACTTGAAAGGGCAACTTAAAGGGACTGAGTCCTTCTGAATAGTTAATGCCATGGGGAAATGATCTAATCCCGTAATGGGCAATATCAAGGCTTTGAAAATCAAAGGAAGTGAATCCTTATCCCCAGCAAGAAAGAACCGATCGAGCTTTTCTGCAAAATTTGAGAAGCCTTGTCTTCTATTTGTCCAAGTTAAAACACCATTTAGAGCCTTTACTTCATGCAATCCGTTACCAGTAACAAAGTTTTGAAAATCAATCTGAACATTTCCAAGAGCACCTTTACCACCCTTCTTATCTGCCACCTCAAGGGGTGCATTGAAATCCCCCTCAAGTATAACCCATTCCCTATATATATTACCTAAAATATCAAAAATTGCTCTCCAAACTGCCTTCTTCTCCCTTGTTTTAGTGGGGCTGTAAACATTAACCAAAAGAACCTTCTTCTGTAAATGAAGCATATTAACTCTAATCAACTGCCAATTTTTAGAATGCGAGATATACTCAATCTTAACTGTTCTTGGATTCCATAGTATCCCTAGATTGGTCGAGGCACTATCTGCACTCACAAAGGTACCGGACCAATATTGCCTAACTCCTAGCAGCGTCCCAGCCTCATTTTGATTGAGTTTAGTTTCTTGAATACAAACTACATCCGACTTTGCTTGATCAAAACAACGCTTGCTCAGGCGCCTCTTGTCAGGGGCATTGTAACCCCTGACATTCCACGTTAGGATTTTCATTGCTTCGTAGGAGAGAACAAGTCTCTCTCGGATCGCAACTTACTTTGGTCTTTCACGTTTCCTGCCTTTTCCAATAGCTCTTGGTTGGACTTTCTTCCTCTTGTTTTCTTGCTCCCTGTATTCACCTTCTGAGATTTGGTTTTGGATTGACAAATGGTTCTTTTTTCTAGTATAGCTTCTCCATCCTGGACTCCCAGAATGTCATCTTTCAAATTTGTAATGTCCCCAAATTGATAGAGAATAAATTAATTAAATTAATTAATTGGTCCCAATTTAAAAGATATTATTAAGGACCTTTAATTAATTAATAAAGGGGCCCATTTTTATTATTGTTGTCCGGTGGTGTTTGTTGTGTCTGCGTTCTTTTGTAAACCCTCAAGGGTTTCTCTGAAGGGGTATTTATGACCGGCATGTAGGTCGTTGTTGATATGCGATTTGGAATATTTTATTTGTATTGCGAATTCCAATTGGAGTTCTGTTGTTCGCCATTTCCGAAGTAAAGATCCTCTCTATTTGGTTTGTTGCAGTTTCGGTGGTTCACAACCACCGTAGTCTGCCGTTGGAAATATCATTCCGATATTTCATTGTGTGCTCCAAATTTGTGAAGTCTTCTGTAGATAACAAATTTGTAATAACTAACAATATTTGATATTTGTCCGAGATTGCAGATATTTGATATTTGTTTGAGATCGTGGATCTATGCGAAGTAATCCGAATGATTGTAATCTGAAGTGCTATCATTATTGGCCAAATATAGATTTTCATGTTCTTGGCGATCTAAATCCAATTGGTATAATATTTTGTTTGACCTCCATTATAATTGCGCTACCATTCCGAAGGCAAGTGGTTGAACTTCAAATTTGTACGACAACTTAGTACTCTGGCAACAGACAAGGGAGGGATTGCTACCGTATGTTATAATTATTCTTTAGAGGGTCGTCACCGTACGGACTTGGCCGTACGACCAACACCAAAGCCAAATCGTGACTAGTTGCAACCGTACGTATGTTGTATCAGAAGGGAGTTTCGTACGATGTATAGGAGTGACATACAGTCGGGGGTTATCCCACTGTACGGCTTATGCGTGGGGGCCAATATTACCGTCCAACTTACTATTGGCAATAGCAGATTTACCGTACGGTCATTACTGTGTGCAACATTCAATCTCGGCAGGGAGGGACAAGTGGTTGAATCCCTTGGTCGGAACATTATAGTGGTATTAGAGCTGGTGATCTTGCCAGCTTGTTGGGATGATTGAGAGATTTTGGGATTTGGATCACACTATGGCGCCCAACAGTGATGGACGGTGGTGGTTGAAGGCACTACAAAAGATTGGCAAAGAGCTTAGTGAGGGTGTTGATCTTCCATTAGATATTTTGGAAATATGTTTGTGTAAGGTGGACCAATTACCTTCAAGATTTATACAGAGGATCCTTTCTCTGATTAAGGATGTCTTAAGTCAACCGAGGCTTTTGAGACACCATGACAAGGAAATGAAGTTGGCAGCTGCAGCATGTCTCAGTGAGATTTCGAGAATCTCGGCTCCTAGAGAACTGTATGATGACAACACCATGTTAGAGATATTGCATTTGATTGTTGACAACTTTTAGAGCCTTGATGACTTCGGTGGTGATCCTTTTGGCAGGAGATCTACAATATTGGGGAATTGTGCAAATGTCAAAGTAAGTAACCTCCTCTTAGATCTCAAGTTGCAAGAATTGATCCGTGATATGTTTCATCACTTCATGGTCGCAATCAACGAGTGTCATGATTCTAAGGTTTCGGTTGCTATGGAGAGCCTTATGATTTCGTGCATTGAAGAGATGGATGAAATATCCCAACCTATCATATCTATGTTGTGGGTTGTTCGTAATCTAGAATGTGTCCCGTCTATGACAACGTGTAGATTGGTTAGTAATGTATTCAAGCATTGTGAAGAAAAACTAATATCTCATTTGCACAAGTGGGAGAAAGTAGATGACGACGATAAGGGTAATGCATTACACGAGGAGGGTGAAGGCATGATTACAGGGTTGCTCTAGGAGGATCTGCTAAATCTTGCTACTACACCTACATGTGGAGAACACCTAAAAACTGAAGAAGTTGCTTGCATGGATCTTGCCAAGACAACTTGAATAGATCAAGGTGACATAAGCTCTGCCACCACGTTTCATGAGCTAGGCCTTCAATTCTTTGAGTATGGAACCCTTCCTTATGTGCAACAAGCTGTGTTCGTCGTAGAGGTTGTGACTGCCGTCAGGGCCTTGTCTGCTGCCGAGGCTCTGTCCGTTGAGGCTCTGCCTATCGAGGTTCTGCTTGTCGAGGTTCTGCCCGCTGAGGTTCTGCTTGTGGCCGAGGCTTTGTTCGTCGCCGAGGCTCTCTTCGTCGTCGTTGTCGCCAAGGCTCTATTTGCCGCCAAGGCTATGTACGTCGTCGAGGCTCTATCAGCCGCCTAGGCCCTGTCTGCTGCTGAGGCTCTGTCTATCGTCGAGGCTCTTCTCGTAGCTGAGGCTCCGTCTGCTGTCGAGGTTCTCTCCGTCGCTACCGCCACTGAGACTTTGTCTTCTATTGAGGCTGTGTTCGTCATCGAGGCCCTATCCACCGCCGAGGCTCTGTCCGCCAAGGTTTTGGTCGCCGAGGTTTTGTTTGTCGCTGAGGCTCTGTCCATTGTTGAGGCTTTGTCTGTCGTCAAGGTTTTGTCTGCTGAGGCTCTGTACGTCGTCGAGGCTCACTCCGTCGCCGTCGCCGCCAATGTTCTGTAAATTGTCGAGGTTCTGTTCGTCACAGAGTTTCTCTCTGTCACCTTCGTTGTCGAAGCTCTATTCACCGCCGAGGTTGTCTGTTGCAGAGGTGTGTGTGTCTGTGTTTGTGGTCGTGTCTGTGGCTAAGTTCGTGTCAGCGTCCATGTCTGTGGCCATACCAGAAGAGATTGTTGAACATGATGGTGTGAAAGATTTCATCGATTGGCGTTGTTGGGATTCTGGTGAAGGGCACGACAATGTTTATATCAGAGTGGTGCAACGAAAGCTTGATGATGGTTTACTCGTCCCAACTAAATCCAACTATGTGAATGTGATCTAGAAGCAGCACAAAGTTTTCAACGGATATTGCTACCAATGTCCGCACTTGGCTTGGGATCTGAGCATCGATGTGTTTGATGTTTGGTTTCAGTGGGATCCTGGTGACTCTGGGCATGGCAACAATTATATCAGAGTGGAGCAGCAGAAGCTTGATGGAGGGTTACTTTTCTCGCTTACTTCTAGGCGAATGCGTGTGGTCATGTTACAACTCGAAGGTTCCAGTGGATATAGTTATCGGTGTCTGTGCCTAGTTTGGAATCCTGGAGTCTTGATGATGGATTGCTTGAGGGCAAGCAATCTTTGGGCGGCAAGGATTTGTAATGTTCCCAAATTGATAGAGAATAAATTAATCAAATTTTGGTCCCAATTTAAAAGATATTATTAAGGACCTTTAATTAATTAATAAAGGGGCCCATTTTTATTATTGTTGTCCATAGGTGTTTGTTGTGTCGACGATCTTTTGTAAACCCTTAGAAGTTTCTCCAAAGGGGTATTTATATGATCGACATGTAGGTAGTTGTTGATATGCGATTTGGAATATTTTATTTGTATTGCGAATTTGAGTTGGAGTTTTGTTGTTCGCCATTTCGGAAGTGAAAGATCCTCCCTATTTGGTTTGTTGCAATTACGGTGGTTCACAGCCACCCTAGTCTGCCATTGGAAACGTCATTTCGATATTTCACTTTGTGCTCAAAATTTGTGAAATTTTTTGTAGAAGACAAATTTGTAATAACCAACGATATTTGATATTTGTCCGAGATTGTAGATATTTGATATTTGTTTGAGATCGTGGATTTGTGCAAAGTAATCCGAATGATTGTAATATGAAGTGCTATCATTATTGGCCAAATATAGATTTTCATGTTCTTGGCGATCTAAATCCAACTGGTATATTATTTTGTTTGACCTTACCATTCCGAAGGCAAGAGGTTGAACTTCAAATTTGTATGACAACTTAGTACTTTGGCAACAAATGAGGGAGGGATTGCTACCGTACAACAAAATTATTCTTCAGAGGGTCGTCACCACACAGACTTGGCTGTACGACCAGCACCAAAGCCAAATCGTGATCAGTTGCTACCATACGTACGGTGTAGCAAAAGGGAGTTCCGTACGGTGTATAGGAGTGACGTACAGTCAAGGGTTATCCCACCGTACGACTTATGCGTGGGGGGCAATACTACCATCTGACTTATCGTTGGCAATAGCAGATTTACCGTATGGTCATTACTGTGTGCAACATGCAATCTCGACAGAGAGGGACAAGCGGTTGAATCCCTTGGTCAGAACATTGCAAAATCATCATCTCCGTGTTCCTCCTCTATTGTTCTCTCATCATCTTTTCTGTACACCTCTTCCCTCTTGGGAGACACATGAATATCCTTAAATATCTGTTCTCTCTGCTCAAACTCCTATTCTCTACTTTCCTTAATGTAATCCTCTTTATCATTCAAGACCTTAAAAGGCGAATTACCATCCAAATTCGTAGAGTTGGATAGAAATGCAGTCCTCGCCCTCAAATCTCCTCTGGAATAATTGATTCTTCCTGAGAAGCATCTTGGTTCCTCACCCCTTCTAGCACAATCTTTGCTTCCTTTATCTCGGTCTCTTGTTCCACTAGGCAAACCTTATTTTCCCCATCCATAATACCAATCGCCTAATTTAGATCATGTATCCCACCTTCTGCCGTCTGCATCTCATCCCGCTGGTCTTGAGAACATTTTCCAATTGGTAAATGAATCTCCTCATTATCTCCCTTCTGCTCTTTTAAAAAGTTTTCTTTCTCCTCCAAGTTAATCACACCTTCTATCTTCACATCACCTCCTGCATTTTCCAATGGTCTATTTGTCTTTGCTAACTTGTTCACCAAAAGGTTCTCTTCTAACCCTCTTCCTTTTTGATCTATCAGGCGTTCATTCACATTGTGTCCCCAAGCTTTACATTTTTTGCACTTTTCTCTAATCTCCTCCACCTCAATCTCCTACCACCAAATGCCTTTTCTTGTCCAGATTTCTACTGTGTGCGGTTAAGGGGCGTGTGGCGTCTAGGAGATACAAATTTTTGCATACATACTGAAGTCCTTTATGGCTTCATCTTCTTTAAGAAATTTCCCTATCTTATTGCCAATAACTCGCTGGGTATCCTCCTTCCAGTATTCGTGTGGCAAGTTATATAACCTAACCCATATTGGGATCTCTTCAATCAAAGCCTGCTTAGGGTTAAAATTGGGGGACCAACCTTTTATAGAAAATCCAATACCATTCATAAGAAAGGGGCCGTTAGACATGACCCATTGTTTTTCCCCAGGGTTTCCCGTGATAACTAGAAAGAAGCCATTAGGTAGGGTTTTTAAAGAGAAATGCTTATCCCAATTTTCGTCACACCACTTTTGAATACCTGAGTAGGTAGGCCATCCACCTCCCCATTTCATGAAGAATGCCCTTTCCTTATATAGATCTACCGTCTCCTTCCAACCTTCTATTTAAATACGAATTGAAACAACCCTGTTATCCACGGTGGCTGGTTTTGCCATCGGCAACTGAGACTTCTGAAATGTATCTTTTAGCCTCCACTCCTTAGTTTCAAGTCGCTTGAACCTGTCCTTATTTCCCTGCACTAGCTTAGAGTAGCCTCCATGAAATCTCTGTCCATTTCTCTACTTAAAACTTGGATTCTTCTCTACTCGGCTCAACTGATTCATTCCTTTCTGTGGAACCTCCCAAGCCTTGCCAGGAGGACGCCAACCTGGTAGCTTTCTCCCCTCCCTTCGATCGCCATCGTTCCACTGCTTCCATCTGGTAGAATTGCTGCCGCCATGAAACCCTAGTCTGCTGCGCTTCTCCGCCATTTCAAAAGCTATTTATGTGTGATATTTATTATTATAAAGTGACTATTAATCACTTTATTTTATTTTATTAAGTATTAATGTCAATACTTTAATACTTAATTTTTATTCAAACCCCATCACATGGTCATCTCAAACTGAAAACTGATGATGTACGTGCCATTCTGGTGATGTCTAAAGTTTAAATATAACAGGCGAATTGATAGCCCCTTCTAAAAATTAGGGATCCTCCCTAAAAAATAGGAACTGCAACCAAAGCCTCCAGAATGATCCCTAAGGTCTCCTGATGCGTTCCGGTCAACTCCTAATCAATTCCTAAAAATAGGAATCTCTCCTAAAAAATAGGAGACTATAAATAGTTCAAAACTAATTATAAAGCTCCCTACTAAGCTCCACAATCCCTAGTCGGGTCCCCTAACCACTCTGCTGAGCTACGAGAACCTCGAATTATAGGCCAGCCTATTCTTTAGTCTGAACTGCCTAAGGAAGGGACATTACAATCCTCCCTTCCCGTGATTGCTTGCCCTCAAACAATTTGCACCTGCTTGTTGAAACCAAATGCCTGGATCCCATATCAACCTTAGGAAAGTTGTTCCACCGATCCGCTACACTACTTTGATAATAACAACATTATGCCTGAAGTTGTGAAGCAACTCATCAAGATCCATAAGAAACATTGCATCAACCTTGGCAATACCTAACTCCCAAATCAAAATATAGAACCTGTCGTATGAGATGTAGAAGAAGTATCTCAACCAATCACTATAAAGTAATCATCCATGTATGTAGAACATCAAGACAAAGTGAAAATGAACTCCCACATGCCAAGAAAGCAACACAAATGGCCACCAAACCTTGCTGTCATAACTCAAACCTTGCTGTCATAACTCAGACCAACAACATACACGATGTCATCTAACCAAAGCAAATCAAAATTATCCATCTCATACCTTATGTTCCTCCAATAGACTTCAAGCCACACACTCCCAAGCAACCCAAAAGCTAATGTAGACCATGCTAAATCTGAAAGTGCAATGGAAACCCAAGTACCACAACCACCAGTCCTTGAAGTATCAATAAATTGAAGTGTAATGTCCCCTTTTTGGGGTACATTATATGGTGTCGTGTTGTTAGCCTTTTCACCTTGGTCCAGAGGGCTAACCGTGGCGTGGTAGTGCTCTAGGAGATATTTGGCCTTGGTGTTTTCAGTTCCAGGCCAATTTGAGTAGTTTCCGCAAGTTTCTGGGGTACTTACTATTTTTAGTAAGTTAGTAGGGTTCAGATTTCTCGGCTTTTCAGTAGTGGACTCGGAGCGTCTCACCAAGAGCTTTCCAGCGAGCTATCACACGTCAGTATCTGAGCTCGTTTGGGCCTTCGTTTTAATGTCGGAAGTTTTCCTCACTTGTTTATTATTTTACTTTGTAACTCAATGGTCATTTATTTTAAAAAGTGACTTAAAGTGAAATTATAAAGAGACGAAATGGGAATATGAAGAGTCACAGTGAGGAAACTGAAGAGTCACAGCTGCAGCCATAAGAGGAGGTTGAGAGTCTCATTCAGCATGCTTCAGTTTATGGATATTACTTCTCTTTGAGAATTCGAGGAGCTTCAGCTATCGAATCAGAAATCTGAGGACGGAAACCTTCAGCATTTCTTGGTGGATTAGACGGAAACCCGATTCATCCCGGTGCGGATTCATTCAGAGTTCGCCATTGTTTTATCAGGTTCTTTATCATCCAGTCTTATTGTTCTTTGCTGTATTTTGGATTGGATTGGATATTGTAATGTTTGGTTGTTGTATTGTTGATGTATAATACAAAACCTTATTTCTGAGAAATTTAATGAAGTTATATCTGCTGGTTATTCAAATATTTCTGTTGGATATTTGCATGTTTTATTGGTTTTCGAATCTGCATGTGATTTGGTTGGGAAAATTAGTAAATGGCCAGTTAGGGTCATTTCAGTGGTATCAGAGCTGTGTATCCTGCCAGCTTGTGAGGTTTTACTACAAAACTGCATAGATATTCTTACAGAGATTTTTAGTCACAACTTTTTTTTTACCAGCAAGGAAGATCATTCTCCAACAGTTTTGCATTTAATGATAGGAAGAAGGTCAGTTTTAATCATTAATTCTGGTGTCATCCTTTACAGAACAGTTCAATAAACAATAGAGGAGTATGTTAGTGTTTGAACCTGCAGATTAATCAATTACTCAAATAATCCCAATGGCTGTAACCTAGCAAGTTACAAACTACTAAGGTGTTAAGGTTAAGACCTTCTTCACTTTGAGTAATATATACTCAGGCGGGTGTACCTCTATCAATTCAACGTTCAACTGAGCTCTGAATTGAGAACTTGCTCCTTCACTGCTTTGTTACTGCCTTCAAAATCCAACTCAATAAGTTGCTAAAATTCTGAGTATAACCCAAATCATCCTGATACACAACATCATGATATAGATTATAAAAACAGCAACACGATACAATGGCTTAAGGATATTCATCCTTCTTCCTTTTAGAGTTAAACTCAGGGAAGGGTTAACCTCATTTACTGCTTCTTCAAAGCATTGAAATACATATTTATGAACTTGTCATAAAATATCTCAAGTCTGGAAATTATGCATATAAAGTAAAATTTCAATCAATTATATCTTGGATGGTAAACCAATGTAAACGGATCTAAAACCAGTCCCTTATCCGCTGGGCATCAGAGTCGAACTCTACCTTCACATATATCTATTAAAACGAATACAATGAAACTCAAATAACATGCCTAACATATCATTGTTTCCATTCCTACACCTGTCATCAAATCCACATATAGATATTCAATTCCCAGAGACCTCCCCTAAGATTTTACTCTTTCCTTGAAAGAAACTTAAGCTCAACCCCTACATTCACCTTGTGAAAGATGTATTTAAACTGTCTTACAATTTAAATGCATAAAGAAACTAAAACACTCCACATGTAAAGACAATCAAATGATGGTAACAAAACTCCAGTGTATTTGTATTAATTGATAAAATGCATTCGTACAGTCTTCCTTGATTTCACAGAAAATAAGGTTCTATATTCTGGACCTCTCCTTTACAAAAATATTTTCCAACCTCGATCTTCAATAGAAACTGACTATTTATACTAATCAACCATCCTGGAATCCTCGAAAGGATGCAACAAGCTTCGGATGGCTGATAGAAATTTGCACTAGAAAACAAAAGAAAATACAAACAGAAAGATATTTAATAAAGACAGCAAGGCGTATTTTTCAGTTCTGA
Organism: Chamaecyparis obtusa; assembly: GCA_027943335.1. NCBI lineage: Eukaryota > Viridiplantae > Streptophyta > Pinopsida > Cupressales > Cupressaceae > Chamaecyparis > Chamaecyparis obtusa. The sequence continues at coordinate 1,360,173 of BSBK01001831.1, read as the reverse complement.
ACAACTTCCGCAGCTGGCACCTTTGTTTGTAGATATTTTCAGAGCAGTTACCAAGTTTGTCATATGAATGATGACCGCCATTACAAGCTAATTTACATCATTCTCTGTTTGAACACGCTCTCCCTCAAATTCTGGATCAGGTGCCAAGTGCGATCTATTCTTCTTCCTCTTCTGTCAGCTGGATAACCGGTTTCTTCTTCTTCTTTGTTATTAACTTTTCCCAAGCTGCCACATCATCATCAGATGGCCAGTCGTAACTCTGCAGCTCCTGTAACAAGTTGACTTGCCGTTCCCATGTAGAATCAGTCACATTTTTAACTTCTGCTATAAACTCGATACAGTCACTTTCAACTTTGAATAAACTATCAATTATATTGTTAGTTCCTTCCACGTCCAAAGCCTTATTATCTTTTAGGAAGGCATCTTGATTGATGACCAACTGACCCATTGACAACTTCCAATCTTCCAGCTTAACCACATTTCCATTGTCATCATATACCGGGGGCAAATACTTGCTGTAATCTTTATCAAACATGGCTAACTTAGCCTTTATTTGGTTTGACTTTCCTTTGAAAAACTTTGATGCAGCACTTATTAGGCCAATCCTTTCAAATACATCAGTCACTACTTTTGGGATATCAGGCCTGTGTTCTTGTAAACTGTCAAGCTTATCAAACAACAAATTCCTCCCAGACCAAATACTATAGAGTGGCTCCAAGGTGGCTAAATAGTCATTCACCTTTTGATTGGTCTGATGTAATAGGCTGACTGATTTATGAACTGCATCCATCTTGTCCTTTATTTTGTCCTGCCTGTATTGCACTATTTTGGCTATAGTGTCCAGGGATGCATCCAATTTCACCTTCTCCAAGTCTTCAGCAGGTCCCTCAGGTGCCTCCAAATCTATCTGAACAGGTACCTCAATTTGCAGAGGAGGAGGAGGAATTATTTTTGAGGCTTCTTCAAGTTTGACCTTTATTTCTGCCAGCTCATCTTCCAATTGTTTGATCTTCATCATTTTCAAATCTCTGTCCTTAGCTACCATGCTTGAACTTTCAAACAATTTGGCATATCTTTCTGACAGCTGAGCCGTCTTGGCTTCATTCAGATTAGCCCAATGAGTTACTGCCTTGGAGACTTCAAGGTCTGTTGTATTTTGTACAGTCCATATAATCTTATTCCCCTCCATCTTATCCTCTATACTCAATAGAGATGGCTTTTGGGTTTTGGGGGCCATAGACCACATTGCAACAGCTTGGGACTTAGGGTCATAGCCACTTCCTCTTATCATGTCACCAATGTGAACCTCATATGATAGGCTACCCTCTGGTTGCTTTCTCAATTGATCAATGAGGAATGCAGAAGTCAGATCCCATCCTGGGGTTAACAACATTCCACTTGATTTAACCAATTCTCTGGCTTCGTCCACTGTTATAGGATCAAGGCTAGGATCATATGAAGCAAGAGCTCTCAAAGTTTCTTCACTTGGCTCCATACCTTCAGGCAGAGCTTTCCTTACTTCTTGCTGCTTGTTCCAAATGAGAAAACTCTTGAACTCATCAGTCTTAATGAATTGATCATCACTCAAGAATTCTTCTTGATAGACCTCTCTGATATCCTTCTCCAACCATAAGGACTTTTCTCTGCTTTCCTGCTCAATGGCTATTTTCTTGCCTGCTCTTATTGCTTTCCTCAATTGATGATGATATGGCCTATCACCTGGTACAAGAGCAGATGCTCTGTCAATTTCCCTTCTTTGTTTCTCACGCCTTGAAGGTTCACCTTCCTCAAGCCTCTGTTTCTTCAATGGTGGCTCTGAGATATCCCTTATTTCTGGTTGATCTTGAGTGAGATCAACAACTGGTGGTCCCTCAACCTGTGGAGGACTATCTTCTTCTTGTGACTCATCAGTAAATTCTTCCTCATCAAAAGATGAATAATCTTTCTTTTTCTTCTTCTCTGGCTTATTCTGATCAATCAAGCCTTCCAATTGATTTGCCAAGGTATCATATTTTTCAATCATCCCATCAATCTTCTTCAAATAAGGAAGATCGGGGAAAAAACCCTCAAAAGGAATCTGAGATGCTTTCAATTGGTTGGACAAATCTACTAAATCAAAGAATCTGTACCACCTCCTCTTAACCTCATCTTCATCTAAGATGTTTCTAATCACATCTTCTTCATCTAAACCCTCATGCTCTTTGATCACACCAATGTTTGGGATGTAAGTCATCCTGGCAATCTTGATGAAGTCCTCAGGATCTATGTGCCTACAAGCACCAGTAACCATTTTGAATTGTTGTAGCCATGCACTAATTTGAGGAAAAGCCCTCTTTCCTATCAGGAAGTCACCTACCCTGAACTGCCTGGGTGTGAACGTACCCTTTCTGTGAGGGGCCAGAAGCTCTTTATCTGTACACATTAGTTGCCAAACAAATTCCAAACAAGCCAATCTCGGAGGCACATACTTTGGTAATAAATGTGGGGGTTGGGGACAACCATAAACTCTGATAATTGTGGAATTATCTCCTAAGTAGAAATCACCCCAATTATGATTTCCATCCCACTTATCCACATACTGCAGTGGTCTTAAAAGCCTGAGGACTCTAGGAGATAGCCTGGTGACATTTATGCCTAGCATCCTGATAATTGGATAGACAATGAAATTCTGAAAAACACAAAAATCTGCTTCATTGGAGGTAGAATTCCATATCCTCACCCACAACTGCACTGGATTGTGCTGATCCTTGAAAGTGAACCTTGGTTTTAACATGTTTACATCAAAACTGTTGATGTTGAAAAACAGAATCAAATGCATTAATAGAGAATAATGCATGAACTCAATAGGACTTTTACTTTCTTTGACAGACATCAGCCCTTGATGCATCCTATCAATCACATACTGAATGTAATCATAGTCAGTGTTTACCAAGGGATTTTGAATATCCAAGATAATCATCAGCAAGTCAGCTGGTAAAAATTCTGCATTCCCATCCATTCCCAAAACTCTACATAATGCATAGCAAGTATATCTCATATAATGATGGAGGGATTTGAACTGGTATGGGGCATTCATGTTAGCAGGAAGGGGGGCTATGTATTTGTCCTGTTTTGGCATATGTTTAACCAACTGGTCTTTTACTGACCCTATATTGCTTCTGTATTTTGCCTTTTCTTTGTTCAAATCAATCTCAGTTGAAAAGGACGTGTATAGACCAAAAGCTTTCATAAAAGATCCCCTATCAAGAGTAACTAAGGGTGATTGGTCTTCTTTTCTAATTGTCCTTGAAATAGGGTCATAACTTTTGGCTAGGGCAACAATTAAATCAATATCTAGGAAAACGTCAGGGACAACCATTTTTCCTAATCCTAACACCCAACCATTACAGACAGGAACATGCTTACTTTTATTGCTGTAAAAGAAGTTGAAAATAGTATAACCTGTGAATTCCGGAGTGATTGGGTCTCTACACCGTTCCAAAAGATCTTCAAACACGTCATCAGCAGCCCTCTTGTTCTGACTGGAGCCCGGCAACAGTTTCAGGAATTCATCTGAAAAATTTGGCTTATTCTTGTCCTCACCAGTTTTGGACTTGGCCTCACTACTGGAAGACACTGCACTCTTCTCAGGTTGACTCATCCTTGCTACAGAAACACCTTCAATTCTCTGTATCTCAAATGCTTTATGCTCGGAAATTCTCTGGACAAACAGAAACTCTTGACAACTGAGACTTGAACAAATAAACAATGAGCTTCACTTACTTATCGATATGAATCCAAGGTGTGCAACTACCATAGTTAATGCAAATCTCCTTAATTGATCCCATATTCAATTTCATGTACCCTCAAATTTCAAATTTCGAGCTCGCCATGTCCGGATGTTGACAGATAGATTAAACTACTTGAAAACAAGGTGAAGAGGGAATGATCATGATTCTGTACTTTAAAACTGTTTGCGTCATGCAATCTTTCTTCTTGAAGCTGATTTGATGGCTTACTGGTTTCATGTCCATATCGACAAAGTACTTTATCTATGTGGCAACGGTCCTTTTTCTTTTCCCTTTATGACCTTTTCCATCTGAGCCCATTTAGCGAACCAGCGACTATTGGCTTCTCTTAGTCGCTGAATATGATGCTAACCCTAGCTAGTAACCGGAGAACTGGCGACCACTGGCTTCGCTGGTTCTCTGAATCCCTGTTTGACCCTGGTTCAAATCTGGAGAACTAGCGACTACTAGCTTCGCGGGTTCTCGGAATCCTATCCTTAACCATCCATGCATTTCGCGAATCAGCGAACAAAGGGCTCCCACTTACACAGTTAACTGCAATTACCATTTGGCGAACTAGCGAACAAAGCCACCTCCCATTCTCTTAATATTATGACTGACGGTCACTTTTCTTGGAGATCTGGCGAACAAAGGGTTCGCGCATTCGCTTAAAAATATACTTAACCGCTTGATTGTCTGGAGAACTGGCGAACCCCTTTAATCTCTAATTCGCTAAATCTTTCCTTAATCATCACTTTATACCAGGATTCCAGATTGACCGTTGATCTTCATCAATCGATGGCTATCGCTAGTTCTCTGAATAACAAAACCCTTAACCATTTAATTCCGAGAATCAGCGAACAAAGAGCATTCGCTAGTTCTCCAAATACTCCATATCAGTGAAAATTTCATTTTGAGAATAAGCGACTGAAGCCTTAAAACTCATCATCCATTGATTCGCTTATTCGCCAGATTGTTTTAACCTTTATCCTTTTATCAAGAGAACTAGCGACCAAAGGCTTCGCTGAATCGCTAAATGGTTTAGCATGTCACCAACTTATTCCGAGAATAAGCGAATGTGAGAAAACTTATCTCCGCTGAAATCTTTTGGGCAAACCATCAGAACCGCCAAATTTAGAGGATAGCATTATAAGTATTCAGTCGCTCATTCGCCAGATCGAATATGCAGGACCCACAAATATTTTGAGATTAAAACAGGGCCGTTGATCGTGAAAGCAATCCACGGTATTCGCTAATTCTCTAGTTGAAACGACCCTTGACCGCTAGATTCTAAGAACAAGCGAACAAAGTGTTCGCTGAATCGCTAGATTGTTTCAAAAGACCGCCAAATATTGCGAGAACTGGAGATAACCGCCATTCGCTAGTTCTCGGAAAGGAAAATGAAACCGCCGAAGCACTTGGAGACTTAGCGAACAAAGTAATCAAAAAGCTTGGCTTTAATGCATTCGCCAATTCGCTGGATGTTTGGGATAACCGCTGGAAGATCTAGAGAACTGGCGACTGATATTAATAGTGAACATGAATTTGACTCATTCGCTGAATCGCCAGATTGTTTTGACCTTTGATAATATACTTCCCGATTCAGCGAACACTAGGGGCAAATAAGCATGTGCACAAATAGCGACTTAAGTGACTTAAAGGTAACCAAGAAAAGGAAACAAGAGGGCCACATGAATTTTGGAAACGAATTGGAAACATTTTGGAAGACAAGAACTAGGGTAAGGGTTTTTCTGAACATGTCAAAACCATTTTCACGACACTTTACAAACCCTAGTCCAGGAATAACACTCGCATGGAAACTTAGACCAGGAATTGGACACAAACCTCGAAAATTTTTTAGGATACCCAACAGAGTACACATGTCAGTCCTTGGTTCTATGAATCGGAAGTCAAGCAGAGAAAGGGAGTATTTGGAATGTTCACGGAAATGGCTCGGCCTCCATCTAAATATTTAATATATTAATAGTCTAGTCGAAAGGGGATTCATAGTTTTGGAAATCTGTGCCGTCTGGGATTTTAATAGTTTTGACAATTTATAATATTTCTGTGTGGGGACACCGTTTTTCTGGGTGCAATAAACTTTGTGAATGCATTGTCAGCCTGCAAATATTTCACATGGTAATAAATATGGGTTTATAGTGCATTTGCGGTAACAAATTAAGTGGACATAATACGTTTGCGGGGCCCATTCCGGTATTAAAATAATGTTCATCAAATTGTTATCGGGCTATGCTTGTGGCGCAAATATGATATTAAATTTCGAATGAAGGATTTCTTCTATGTTTGGAAATAGCGGTGACGGCTGTATTATCTCCCTTCGCGTTGAATCGGGAGGAAGACGTCTGGGTGGATTATAATATCATGGGCGTATTCTGCGGCAAGACTTAAGTCAGGAATACGAAAGGCTCTAGTTTTTATTTATTTATTAGTCCCTCGTCGTATATTTTGAGTAAGACGAGCATCCGAGCAAAACGCGTACGCATATAGAGCCGCCTGTATGCGGCAACTGTACTCTATTCAAAGATACGCTGGGTGCATTTGCTACTACCCAGGTCTAGGACGAAGCCTCACGAGACCTTTGACAGCACCGAATCGTCACATGATTGGTCTGCATGTGTGATTCATTGGTGTGAAGGAGGCTTGTGCGTAAGGCAAGCTGCAGCCTTAACCTGTCACGGTACAGTCTTCAGTTGGCTGGGCACTCACGATAAGGAGAGAGGAAGGTTGTGTGGAGTGTTTGGGCTACCAGCACACTCACGTGGAACCACAGCAGCATTGGGATTCAGATCGTAAGTACTGGTCCTGCAGAGATACAACACTTTGCAACTCCACAGCCCTTAGTTCGGGCCCATTTCTCTGCTACCCAGGCACCATTGGTTCAACATGATGATCACCACCCCAAACTGATGTTTACCAGTCCAATACTTGTTGAGCATGGATTTTGTGATTGGAGGTATTCTGTTCTGGAAAGTATTTTATACATATCTTGAGTGTTCTACAATAAATTCAGACTTTAAATCGAATAAGGAAGTGTTTGTGAGGATTGGACTGAAATAATTCCGGGTGAAGGAAATCAAATCTGGTCCGAGGCATTTGGAACATAAGACAGCCATCTATTTATGATAACAAGCACACTGATATCAAAGATACATTTTATTCTATTCTGCTATTGTTTGAATGCAATATTGGAATTTTGTTTCATTATTTGGTTGCATACAATTTGTGGATTAAAGTTGTTGGGCAAAACAGTGTAAGAGTAAAAGGTTGCAGTCCAGAAAAGTCTACTCGAAAATTCTGTAATGATCGTCTCCCAGAATGTAGTTTGGTAACTATGCAATTGATTGCTGTGTTGCTATCTTGCCATTCATATTGCTTATAAAAGGATTGGCAATCTTCTAGAAAACAGGACAGAATTAATCTCTGGACTTTGCAATAATTTGTAAGGATGAAATGAAGAAATTTGGTTATTGAGATACACGGTACAAGGTCAGGAATATATCTACATCCTCTATGCTGAGACTTTATGAGTTCATTTGCGTTGCATAATTCTTTCTTGAATTAGTCCAGATTTGATATCCTGAGTGCAGAAGATATATATTTGGTTTTCTCTGTAGTCAGAACATAGTTCCAGCATTGAATAATATCCGTATTGGATTCTTTCCTTGCTGTGTCTTGCACTTTAAGTGTTTGACCAAATGCCATCTTATGCACTTGAGTTTTGTGGTGAAATCTAGGCTGCTAAATCTGGGTGTGCTATTCTAGTTAAGTCATTCCCGCAGAACTAAATCAGTTTCCAGCTCTGACAAATAATCAGGCTTAATTAAGTTGCAAGGAGATTGCATCAAGATAGGAGCTGTATATCTACACTTTTTCTTCACTTAGACTCTGCCCTGGAAGATTAATTATTGACAACATTTTTTGAAGGTTGTGAGACTGTGTAGTGGTGGCTGGAATGGTTGTCAGAGATTATTGTCTTTAATTATCAGATGTTTGTAAGGCACAAAATCATGGCCCTCATTTGACAAAGCAACTCAGGAATTTGCAGAATTCTGAAAAACCATTTATACTCTGTTTCCAAAATTCTGGAGGTGATTGAAGGATGCCTGTAAGTGATGAATGCCCTTCTTGTATGAGATTCTGGGTAATAAAATTTACTGTTACAGCAGGTGAATGAAGTTGGTTTTGATATTTATGCTGGGAAGGTTTCAGTCAAGATTGACAATAAATTATCAATATTGTTGTGGTACTTAAGTAATTGCAAACTTACTTGTCTCCTTCTGATGTGTAAACCGATACTCTTTCATACCAAACAATCATAAAAGCAAACACAATCATCCCCTGATATTTAACATTTTATAAAGATGCATGGTTCGGAAAGAGTCGTGAAGGATCTTATTAAGTTACAGCAACAGTTAGCCCAGGCTTCACAACCTGATAAGAGGACAGAACTACTCGGCATGTATGATGAGTATAACTCACTTCCTCCACAGGTTCAGAGAGATTTAACTTTCTCAAGTTTCATAGACTTTCATCCAAAGCTACAACACAAGATTGTAATGGCAAAGAGGCAGTACCATGAATTGTCTCGAGACCTACTTGCACAAGATAGGTGCAGAAATTTATATACTGAGTTTCCAGCTATCATTAATCAGCCTGCAAGTGAACAAAAAACTAAACCAGCTATTGAAGAAAGGCTTAATGAGGTTGACAACGAAGCAGGAATGTGTAAAACAAATATGGAGTCAATACATGTTGGAGAGACTAAAGAGGAGGCAGCAAATCTAGAGGTTACAAGATGGTTTACGCAACCCACTTCCGTTGATTTTCAGCCTGCACTTGATCTAAGAAAAGATGTAAGCGATTGCACAAGTCTCTTAATAGGTAGCTTGGAGGTAGAGGTATCCTATGAGGCTGCTTACACTAGTGCTCTTGTTGAGCATGTTGCCAGCTCATGTGAGTATGTAATTCAATCAGTTGAAGATGAAGTCTCTGACTCCTTTGTCAGTGCTGATGCTTTCATTGGATCGGGTGAATTGGCCCCTAATTTTGGTGAGAATTCTACTTGTGATGGATTTGTTTTTGACCATAGTGCTGTCCCTACTCCCTTAACACTTTTGGACGCGAAAAGAAACATTCTTGGCATTGATATGGGTGAGTTGGTTAAAGAAGGTTCCAAATGCAGCAGTGAGGTAGTGGCAAATGGGCATGATGTTGATTGTAAGTCGGCTGTGAATGAGAAGAACTCACATAATGATATAAATTGCAGCCTTGAGGTTAAGACTTTAACATGGAGTGCTCATCAATTTTCTTTTGACCCGTACATGGAAGGTTTGATGATGTTCAGATGTGGTTCGGCTCAGAAGATGGATAACTCCTTGTTCGAGATGGGTACAGAGTTGACTTTTGACAACCCCCTCTTTGAGATAGATGAGGGAGATACTTCTTATTCCATGGATGAGAACGAGTTTGGTTGCAGGGTATGGGACCCAGGAGCAGTTATCAGAGGTGAGCCGTGGTCATCAGGTTGAAGTAGCGGGATGAGCTCAGTTGATGAGCAGTATGGTTTGAGTACCCGCAGTACAGGAGAGGTAGCTATGTCTGGTGGCATGATGAGAGTTATATCTTTACTTACATCACCGCTCGATGAGGATGTTGATCATGTAAGGCTTCTTCAGTACGGGGTTATCGAGTTAGGCATGCTAGTTATGCTGATTGGTGTGAATCTTTCACACAATGGTATACATTGTATGACTTCAGGAATTGAGAGACAGTCATGGAGTCCTTACGCTGAGTTGGGATTTCCAGCAGAGTTGTTAGGTGCATCGCAGATGGAAGCCTTATCCGACAATCTTGACAGTTTACCTCTTCGGCACCGTCGTTGGTTCAGGTTTCATACCGGAGGGGCAGCTTTATGGCAAATGGATATCCGATATGCCACTCAGTATGGACAATGAGCATCGAGATGTTTCAGTTAGTTGGGGAGATGTATGGCTCTTTTACTTGTGGGATCCAGGAGGGGCATACTCATGATTGGTTCTCATTTTTGGAGCCAATCGATAGGGGATTTGGTTTTCTCTGGCATATGACGGTAGAGGCACAGGAGATCCCAGTTGGAGTGAGGTTCTCAGTTGGGTTGAGACCTTACTTACAGTTGACAGCAATACAGGGCAGATTGGCATGATTGATCCTACAGGGATTTGCGAGTCGGGTATTAGTTTGTCTGTTGTTTTGCTATGGAGTGAGTGGCTTCATAGATCGGAGCCTAATGACTGTGTCAGTTACACACGTCAGGTTGGTGGAGCAGCTTCCTTGAGATTGGTTTGGGATCCGGGTATTTGATCTCAGCATGCAGATACCGATTGCTTGAGGGCAAGCAATCTCCGCAAAGGGATGATTGTAATGTCCCCTTTTTGGGGTACATTATATGGTGTCGTGTTGTTAGCTTTTTCACCTTGGTCTGGAGGGCTAACCGTGGTGTGGTAGTGCTCCAACAGATATTTGGTCTTGGTGTTTTCAGTTCCAGGCCAATCGAAGCAGTTTCCGCAGGTTTTTGGGGTACTTACTATTTTTAGTAAGTCAACAGGGTTTAGATTTCTTGGCTTTTTAGTAGTGGACTTAGAGCGTCTCACCGAGAGCTTTTCGGCGAGCTATCACACGTCAGTATTTGAGCTCGTTTGGGCCTCCGTTTTAATGCCTAAAGTTTTCCTCACTTGTTTATTATTTTACTTTATAACTCAATGGTCATTTATTTTAAAAAGTGACTTAAAGTGAAATTATAAAGAGACGAAATGGGAATATGAAGAGTCACAGTGAGGAAACTGAAGAGTCACAGCTGCAGCCATAAGAGGAGGTTGAGAGTTTCATTCAGCATGCTTCAGTTTATGGATATTACTTCTCTTTGAGAATTCGAGAAGCTTCAGCTATCGAATCAGAAATCTGAGGACAGAAACCTTCAGCATTTCTTGGTGGATTGGACGGGAACCCGATTCATCCCGGTGCGGATTCATTCAGAGTTTGCCATTGTTTTATTAGGTTCTTTATCATCCAGTCTTACTGTTCTTTGCTGTATTTCGGATTGGATTGGATATTGTAATGTTTGGTTGTTGTATTGCTGATGTATAATACAAAACCTTATTTCTGAGAAATTTAATAAAGTTATATCTGCTGGTTATTCGAATATTTCTGTTGGATATTTGCATGTTTTATTGGTTTTCGAATCTACATGTGATTTGGTTGGGAAAATTAGTAAATGGCCGGTTAGGGTCATTTCATGAAGTCACCTACGAACAAATATATCGGTGGCATATCATAAGATATTGGTGACATAACCAAAGATGTAGTGTAGATGCCCTCATTGCTAATCAAAGGTAACTCATGAGTGGCTGGTCCACTATGAGTGTCATCAACAATTTCATCATAGTCTTGAGCCCTTAAAGGATTCTCTAAAAAAGGAAACTCATGAACCTTATTATACAAACTAGATACACATACTGCATTTTCTGAATCATATCTCTTCTCTTGTTCACACACAACAACAAGGTCCTCAAGAAGCTCTTCCCTTGTATGCTCAACATCCACACATTCTTCCTCAGCAAATATGTTTTGAGCTTCAAAATTACTCACCAAGTGAGGTGACTCAACAAACTCGTGACCAAAACCGCTAGCATTCCTCTCATCCAAGTTCTGCAAATCTGAATGCTTCTAAGTTTTGATTGTCAAAACAGGCACATCCCTCACATGCTCTATCTCCATAGCTTCCTCCCTTGGAAGAAATAGGGATCTAAAGTAAGTTTCCCTTTGCTGTCTTATTTTCCATGAGATTGCAGTGATCTTTGACCTCTTGCAAGTGCTGTTATGCTTGGGTAGCAAGTGCCTTAGCCTTCATTGCTCTTTGTCTCCACTTATTGCACGTCTTGCGTCTTTTCCACATCATCCATGCTAAAGTACAAAAAATCACTTCTTATGTTGCTTATATCCATATCAATGGAAAATCTTATGCTGCTGTCACCATTATGTGTTATGGCTGCCATCTTATGATTTAATGAAGGTATATTGCTGTCATCAAACAGAAAATCAGAAGTACCATCATACCTTCTCATCTTATCTTTATGAAGATCATCATGTTCATCCCAAACAGCCTTCTCCATGACATCTTCTTTTCCGTGCATGTGAGCTAAGTCATCAACATACTCAAACATAGGTTTATCATGATAAGACTCAAATGATATCGTATTTATAGACTCATGTCTCTCTGCATCTGCTGATATAGAATATTGGCAAAATGAATTTCCCATCACATATTTAACTTCCCACTCAGCATGACTAGGATCATTATCTCCACAATCTTTATTGGATTCAAACTCACATGAGGATGCTATACTACTGTTCAAACTCCGAAAATTTGAGTGCTGATCATACCTTTCCAAGATGCCTTGGTTGTCTTTTCTTGCTTCTCTCTTCATGGTGGTGACTCCTCAAGAAGTGCTGGTCTATGAGGAGTAGCGAGCTGAGTGTCATATGTCTCCTTAGCTTGTTTAGGTGTCCCAAACCTGCCCAATGCTCCCATCTCTATGGCTGCTCTGCTTTCAGATTCCCTCCAACTCCATGGTATAAGGTTCATAATGAACCACACATTGTCAATGTGGAGTATTTTCCTATTTGGCAACTTCCAACTTCAAGGTCCTTATGAATGACAACACCTTCATCCATCCTAGGGCTTCCACATGATTGAATTTTGTCTTTACCATGATTATGGATAGGCAGAAGCAAATCTTCTTTCCTTCTTCTCATGTAGTAATTGTCAAAAGATTCCATAGCATTGACCTCCTGAAGTTCACTTAAGCTCATCAATTTTTTTGATAACCTTCTCACTCATAGGTATAGCCAACCTTGATAAACATCGATATTCTTGAAATGTTAGATCATCCTTCATTCTTTGATATCTGTCATACCATCTACCAATTGTAGAAACTGCAATTTCATCTTCCATTTCCTCAATTTCTCTTTCCTCCATTTTGTAAGCAACCTCCAGAGGTTGGTAGGATTTTGGCTCTAATAACATTGAAAGGTCCCCAACCAAATCTGATCTAAATTTCTTTGATTTTGACATTTGCCGATTGAAGATTTTGGTGTTTGTTTGCAAGTGTTTGGGTTGCGTTTTCAATGTCAATGATAATGTAAAGTTCTGCCATGAAACCACAACAACAAATAATGCTTTGAACCAAAATACAAATTTATAATAGGACTGATATAAATTTTGAGGATCTGATTTATTTAGAACAACAAGGCAATTATTTTAGATTTTAGAGTTTTGAATCACCAGAGTTTGCATACCCAGAGTTCAGCCCTCAACCAGAGGAGGATTTTTATTGATGAATTCAATGGAGATTTCACTATAAGAGTGTCCAACTTACATAAGTGGCTCCAATTGATTTTATTTGCAACTACAATATTTATTGAAAGAAACAATGGAATTACTAAACCCTACACCTAGCTTGCAGGTAAATTTTTTTTGAATCAAACTAGAAATTTCCCAATGTGTCAAACAAGCTGATCCACAAAATCTCCTCGATGCCTGATGAATCCTAAATTTGCTGTTGATAATTACTGATCAAGAAATCTGCACAAACCCCAATGTCTTTCCCCATTGGTACGGCTAGAATTAGGGAATTTTAATCATTCAATTCTGCTCATAAATCGACCTGTATCTGCTACAACCAATTTCCTTGCAGAAATTTCATCAGACAATGCCCAATTGACCTCCAAGTGACTTTCTTATTTATTAAATAATATTATAATTCTGATTTGAATACACCAAACTCTTGAAAACTTATTGCCGTAAGAAAACCTATGAAATCTGCTTGTAAACCATTCAATGTAGCACAAATAGAAACCTTGTATAGATTCCCCTCATTGGTGAATTGAGTTTTCATCCAATTCACAATTCTCCAAGAGTTTTTGTCCTGAAAAAATATTTGGCAAGAGCTGCTCTGTGAAAGAATTCTAAAATTGATCTCATAATAATGAAATGATGCCTCCTCATGTTACTTTATTGAATTCAAACCTTAATTGGCCCTTCTAGGGTTTCCACTTTATTTAATTTCTTTTTCTATTCATGTGTTAATACCTCTCAATGGCCCCCTTTTGTAAAACAACATTATCTCCTTAGGACATGGGGCCTTTTATTACTTTAATAATTTATTATAAAGTGACATTATTAATCACTTTTTATTATTTTATTAAATATTAAAGTCATTACTTTAATACTTAATTTTATTCAAACCCCATCGCGTGGCCATCCCAAACTGAAAACTAATGATGCACATGCCATCCTGGTGATGTCCAAATATAGTAGGCGAATTGACAGTCCCCTCCTAAAAATTAGGGATCCTCTCTAAAAAATAGGAACTGCAACCAAAGCCTCCAGAATGATCCCTGAGGTCTCTTGATGCATTCTGGTCAACTCCCAGTCAATCCCTAAAAAATAGGAATCCCTCCTGAAAAATAGGAGACTATTTCAAACTTTTCAAAACGGCTTATAAAGCTCCCTGCTAAGCTCCACAACCCTGGGTTAGGTCCCCTAACCACTCAGTTGACCTGCAAGAACCCTTGATTATAGGCTAACCTTTGCTGTAGTTTGAACTACCTAAGGAAGGGACATTACAGTCTAGAGCTTGTGGAACATGGGTACATAAATAATGCTTTCCCTTGGTCATCTTGGATATGTGTTGGTAAAAAGAGGAGTGGGGAAATCTTACCTTGGTTCTCTTGATTTGCCAGGGTATCACAAGAGGGGATGGGGGTGAAAAAGAGGGGAGCAGCAGGATGTCTCGCCTTCCTCTTGTTCTTGAAACGTACGAGACATCTGGTATAGGTGCCTAGACCCTAGGGAATATTGGTACATAAGTGTTTTCTGTTTTCAAATGAGTTTCAACCTTTTGAAATGCAATCGATTTTAGTATTTTACCAAAATATAAAATCTTTTGAAAGCAAACTCTGCTTGAGGAAAATGCTTCGAGAATGCATACTTAAAACCAAAACAGATTCCCTTACCTATCTGTGTTGTTTGCTGCAATCCGAAAAGTCGTTTATCCTAGCTACACACATTAGTCTTCGATTACAATACTTGACAGAATTACTTATATGTTGGTGCAAGTGGTACAAGTTCTATCTCACAATATATCTTAGCTCATGCTGTGTGTTGTTATTGATATGATTAAATATCCTAAATAGATTTTGTATTATATGATCCAGCCAAGACTTCTTCTGAATTCAGACAAGAGGATACATCTTTTTCCAGATTCCATGGATGGTTTACAACACTATTGTTAAGTGATTACAAGGACAAGGATCTTATCGCATTTAAAAAATTCTACGTTCTATAAGTGTTTGTTTCGAGATGTGGTGCATCCTTCATATGTGATAGATGTGAAATAATCTCAGAATGCTTTAACAATTATGTAATCTGGCTTCAACACGGAATCTCATTTTAAATCTTACTCTTGCAGTGGATTTACCCATCATTCTCCTAGATTTTTGATGTTTAATATTTCTTTGTAGCGTTATTTCTTCTACTTTGTTGTGCTTCAAATTGTATGTCTGAAATTATTTGTTTTAAAAGAATGTAGACAAAGTATAATGCATGTTGTTTTGGGTTTCCAATATTTCACAGATCCAGATTCCGAGATTGCAGTATTTGCAAGGAGGACTGTCAAAGATCTGAAATATCCTGGAAGTTTTGTAACACCTATTGTTCAATCAATTCAAGTAAGCTATAGATGTAATGGTTAAGTTTGAACTGTGCTTGTTTTATGCTGTAGGTGCTTTTCTCATTTCAACTTATTGTGAAAATTGCTGCTGTTTTTTTTTGTTTTATCAAGGGTCTTTATGAACTTTAGCCCCCGATCATCCAGTTTTTTAATTTGCGAATTCATGTAATGCCAATAGTAAAATGAGCTGGGCCACAAGATAAGAAAAATAGAATTATTTGACTCAACAACCAAGTTGTTTTTGAAGTGTCTAAAATGAAATAGATGGATGATAAACAAATCTTTAAACTGCAGGAAATCTTAGAAGAGTTTATAGGAAGTTTATCTTGAATTGAGAATTTGAGAATCATAAATAATACTTTTAATGAAACTATGGTAATAGATACGAGGACCATGTGTTTTGGCAGGCCATACATTTTAAATATCTTTTGATTTTTAAACGCACTTTAAAAATGGTTGAAATGTTGGGTTCTTATTATGGAGACCCAAGTTCAACATTGTAGGTTTCTAGTGTATTTTCTTGAGAGGAACTTGTATTGGTCTCATAATAGTGCTTGCAAAGAGCTTGTATTGGTCTCTTGTTGGTGCTCATTTGAAAGAAGAATATTTGTAAATTAATTGTAATATAAATTAAAAACTGACACAAAGGAGGATGGGGAGAGGGGCCAAAGGCATACCCTAACCAGATCCACCTTGCAGAGATCACACACGCGGAAGCAAAAAACACAACAGTGAGAGAGAGAATGCAGATACTAGCTCCAAACTCCTCAGGGACACTATCCTCTGTTTTCTTACTCGGTTTGTTAGGAATCACAACAAAACATACATCATTCTTCTTCAAATCCTTAACAAACTTTCTTCCTTCCATCAAGCAAACTTTCACAGATGTGCAAACATTACTAATAGGTTCTTCCATCAAAGGTAACAAGATTTGTCTTCTTCCATTAGCCCAAATAGTATATTTATGCAATCTCCCATCATATATAGCATGTCTATCATATTGCCAAGGTCTACCCAACAAAATATGACAACAATCCATAGGCATGATATCACATAACACCTTATCATAGTACTTTCCAATTTTCAAATTCATGTAACATTGTTCACTTACCAAGAGTGTATGCTCATCTTTGATCCATGAAATCTGATAGGGCTTCAGATGTTCCAACCTTTTCAACTGCAACTTTGTGACCATTTCCTCAGATGCCAGATTCTCCGAGCTACCACTGTCGATGATTACCTTCCAAACTTCATCAGAAACTCTACATCTGGTCTTGAACAAACTTTTCCTTATTGGATCTTCCTTATTACATTCACTCCAAAGTGCTCTCCTTACCATCAAGTTATTTTCCTTCTCAGGTTCATTCGGTGACTCTTCTTGCACCAAAGCGTTTCTACTGTTACTGACTTTCTTACTTGCATGTGTACACTCAAATGATCTATGTCCTTCTTCACAATTGTAACAAGTTCCTCGGAAACCACCTCTGTTATAACCACCTCGGTACTTACTGCCTCTGCCTCTAGATGAACTTTCACCTTTCCACTCGGTCTTGCCTTTATCCAGAGTTGTCTTTTCAAGTTCAGATCTACTGTTTTCACCATGAGATCTACCTCTTCCTCTAGGAAATCTACCACCTCTACCTCTTTGTCTTTGCTCATGTCTCTTATTCAATTTCTCCTCAGCTTTCAATGCAAATTGATAAGCCTCTTCAATGTTCTCCAATTTGACCAAACTGATTTCTTCTTGGATGGAAACTCTCAAACCATTCAGGTATCTAGCAATTCTTTCCACATCATCTTCATCATGTCCAGATCTGATATCTAATCTATAGAATTGCTCAATATATTCTTTTACCGAGCTATCTTTCTGCCTCAAACTTTGCATTCGCCTAACTAGGTTAATCTGATAATCACAAGGTAAGAACTTTCCTTTCAATTTATTCACCATTTCATTCCATACCTTGATTTTGCCTTTGCCTTTCCTCTTTCTGTCCAATTGCAGATGTTCCCACCACAAGGATGCATGACTTTTCAACTTCGTGCTTGCAATTTTCAACTTCTTTTCCTCAGGTAAATTTTCATATTCAAAGTACTTTTCCATCTCAGTGATCCAATCCACCAATTCATGAGAATCCAATTTTCCACTATACTCAGGAGGATTAAAGTGTGATGTAGACTTTAGAGTTATCAAAGTCTTCAACAATCTTTCCTCACCTTGATCCATCGCTGGTGCAGGTTCTACATCAACTTGTTCTTCCTCAATTTCATCATCACTAACATCTTCAAGATGTCTTCCTCTTCTCTGGGCTGTTTCAACAGCTTCTAATCTAGCAGCAAGTTGTCTCAACATGTTTGCCAATCCTGGATCCGCATCTCGCCTCCCACGAACCATCTTGAAACCTGTTGTGAGGTTTCACATCATCGCCCCAAAATTTTTGGGGACCCCCCATTTTCGAGTCTTGGCCTTTTCTTTGATCTTCAGGTATTTCGATGCCTTAGGCAAATTTTTGAGCTAAGATGAATAACATTTTTTGAAGCTTTTGATTTGAGGGGCTTTGGTTTCATTTTCGAACTTGACTCTGTTTTGGTCTTTGGAGGATTTTGCAATTTGAAGTGTTGAGATGGAAATGAAATAAAGGGGATGTAATTGCCAAATGAAGATTCTAAATTTAAGAAATAATTTGATTTGAATGTCTTGGCAATTAAATTTCCAGATTTGAGCAACTTAGAAAATCGAAATTCAAACCTTGCATTTAAAATCTGGCCTTTTAATTTTAAAAAATCTGGGCATGTATTTCGAATTTTGCTTTGAAATCATTATGTTAGTTTGAATTTCGAAACTCTGGGCTGAAATAAATTAAATATTGGGCAATGAATATCAAAATTGAGGTGATAAATGCTAGCTCGACCCTTTTAAATTTCGAAAATCTGAGCCTAAACATTTAAGAATTTGCTTTGAAATCATAACCCTTGGCCATTAAAATCGAATTGGGCAATTGATTTATAATTTTGGGGGCCTTGAAATTTAAAATCGGGAAAATAAAATCTAAGTTTGCATTGTAAATTGATTTGAAATCAAATTGGGCATGGGTTTTCGAAATTTTAATGGGGTATTAATTATTTTCATTGAGAATTTAGTGTCTTTATGTTAAGTCGGCCCTGTTTTTGGCAAGTATTTAATTTTTATTTATTTCTTTTCTTATACAGGTCGGCCCTGTTTTAGGCCTCCAAATTGGGTATAAAGAAGACCTCCCCCCCCCTCTCATTTCTCCACCATCAAGCAGCGAATTCCCAGTCCAGGAAGGAGGCAGCGAAAATTTGTGAGGAGGCGGCGATTTTGGAGCAAGATAAGCCAGCAATTTCCTAAGCAATAGAAGCCCGAGTTTGAGTTGAAGTCAGCATTTTCGAATGTAGAGGCCAGCATTTAGGAGCAGATCCGAAATTGGCAAAGAGGGGGGTCCGAAAATTGCAAAGGCCAGCGATTTTTTTTTTTTTTTGTGCAAACAAGATCCGAAAATTTCCAGAATATAGGGGCTTCCGAATATGTAAGATGGTCCAGATCTGATATTTCGAAAGGGGGGCTGGCGATTTGTGGAGTGGGCAGGGCCATCGAAATCCATAGGGGCAATTCAGATCTTGTTAGAGGTGCAGCGATTTGTTTGGAGGCTCCTACTTTGATGCTTGGGGCTGCAATTTGTGAGGGAAACTTGCAGACTTTTTAGAGCAGATTTGCCATTTGATAGAGCCATGAATTTTGGAGAAGATCTCAGTTTGACAAAGAAGAAGGCTTCGGATCTTGCAAGCCCTGCCATTTTGAGAGAGGAATATTAGCGAAAATCAGTAAGTGTATTTAACTTATTCTCTTTAATTGTTATCTTGTTTTTGGTGTTGTTTGTTTGGTTGTTGGAGATAAGTTTCAGGATTGAGAGAAGGCTGGCTCATTAAGCGGATTTCTCGATTGTCTTGATTGGATTCTTTCTCTTCTTGCTTGCATCATCCATCCATCACCTCATCATCTCATTAGGGCTTGAAGTTGGGAGATATAAGTGTAGTTTCCGTTTGAATTTGGAGAAAAGGAGATATAAGTGGTAGTCCGACCCCTAGGAAAGAAGTTGGGAGATATAAGTGTAGTCCATCCATAGGTAACGAAGAGGCAGAAATAAGTCGTAATCCATCTCACTAGGTGAAGAGGCAGAGATAAGTGTAGTGTGATAGGAATTGGCGAGGCAGAAATAAGTGTTTAGGATGGTGGATGCTAGTGCAAGCAAGAACCAAATTAATATCAAAATAGGAGACAAGGAAGATATGATGCCCAAGACCACCTTCTTCTCGAAATTGAAGCGAGTCCGAGACACTAACATTGGTACCATTGACATGATACAATTGAGAGATAGGTTGAAAGAAGACTAGTCCTCTATGGTAGAGAAGATCAGTAAGTGTGGAATTATATAAGGAAGAGTTCAGTATACCCCAGCAGTGGACATGGCAAAACAGAATTGGTTACATGAAGGCAAGAAGGCAGTCACCAAGTCAGCAAGGCTCATCGAGTCAGATTTCAAATCAGAGTATGGCGACCTCATTGTGCTTCTCAACCGAGTCATGGGCTCCGTTCAAGGTATGCAGTTTAATCCTTGGATGTATTATTTTATTGAAGGAATTGAGAATGGTAAAGAAAGTTTGATTGGGTTAAGATCATTAGCATGAATTTAGAGTTGCAACTTAGGATAGTGCAAAATCAGAAGCAATTCTACATGGGGTCCTACCTCTTCTATTCGATTGCAAGATTGTTGGTGATGCTTTGCCAGTCGAACCAAATCCAATTTTTGGGGAGATGCACTGAACCACTATGGTGGAGATAGATGATTATGCCAAGGGGCAAGGTTGTGGCAGTTCGAACACTTGAAGGCATTCAAGGGTTAGCCAAAGAGGGAGGCATTAACTAGGAGGCAATTGATGAACTTAACGATTATTTCAAATCAAGTAATGGGAAGATTGTGGAACAATCAAGGAGACATGGCCAAGGCAGGTGCTCCCAGAACCCAAGAGTATTGAAGCAGAGGGGGGTGCATGCAAGTCAAATTCGAGTAAGAAAGTTAGAGAAAAACAGGAAGACCGGGAAGGTTAAAAGAAGGCAAGAATAATGATGGAGGAAAGCGAGAAGATAGGTTGAGAGAGGTCAAGTTTGATTTCAAAGCGGTGGCCAAGAGCAAGGCTCTCAAATTGCAAAGAGGTTCACATCCAGGCAAGCCACCTTGGCCAAGGCAAGATTACCCCAAGTGCGTGGAGACCTCACCCTTTCAAGGTCAGGACATCAAGTACAAGCAAGTTCAAGTGGTGATGAGAAAGTTGCTAAGGACAAGCTCAAGCATCCAAGGTTTCACCTCATCTCAATGATTAAATAAATTTATAAGATAAGGTTGATGAGGTGGCAATTTCATGTGCATGCAATCAAATCATGCCAAGTGTCCTATGTTCTCATTGGTTGACAAATTATTGTAATTTTCTCATTGGCCCACAAAGTTGGTGCCCTCATGTAATTGGTTGAAAGATGGTAACCCTAATTAGGGTTTGTAAGGTTTAATCTTGGCCCTTGATTTTGCCCCTTAATCTTGGCCACTCGTAATTTTGAGCCTCTATATAAGGCCATTTGTTCTCATTTGTAGAGAGAGTTATGTTGGAGAATTGTTGCCAAAATACTATCAAAATTGTTCTCTATTCATTGTTGTGGTTTGCATGGTGGATATACATGATCATTTTGGTGTATTGCATGTTTCTTCTCATCTCTCAAATTAAAGTACGATTTCATTTCATGTTGTTAGAGTAGAAGTAGATGGCTAGTTGTATGGTGATATTGGTAAATGTTTGATAGGGATCTATATACTAGGCCACTAGCATCTTAGCGGCTTGTTGAGGAGCCTTGTGTGGTAATCTAGTCTCATTTCCCTTGAATCATTGCACCTATGGAGGTAGAGCCGCTGGCAAGCTTTCATTAGGTTGATCCCTGTCCATTTGCCAATCTTTCCATTCAGTAGGAGTGGTAGTAGTAAAGCAAGAAGTAGTTTAGAAGTTGAAGTTTGAAGAGCAAAGTTGGAAGTGATATAAATTGGAAAATCAATTGAGTATACATTGCAAAGCTAAATCTCATCATAGCGAGAAGTTGACATCCTCAAGTGAACAACGTAAGCTCGCCTAAGTGATTAACCAGCAAATCACATTAATATAACTAAGTTAGTATCCATAGGTGTAAGGAACCTTGGAGTTTTCTCATGTTCTTCATGAGTATATACTTTTCAAGAGAGGGTTGAGTGTTTGGTATTCTATATCAAATATTCAATTGCTATATGTTATGTAGTGGTACAAAACTAACATCAACAAAACCCTCTGCAATTGCAGGCCAGATCGCAATCTGCTACCCCACAACAAATCAACTAGGTTTTTACAAGAAGGAACCCTCAAACCTAGATTCGGAAACCTAGATCCAAATCTCAGCTCGGTCTGATACCACCTGATGCAAAGGAGGATGGGGAGAGGGGCCAAAGGCATACCCTAACCGGATCCACCTTGCAGAGATCACACACGCGGAAGCAACAAACACAACAGTGAGAGAGAGAGAATGCAAATACTTTCATATATTTACTTCAATTGATTCATACATGCCGGGCTGTAAGGCCTTCCCAGTTTAGGCCAGATATTATAATCAAGTACAAAAGTCCTCCAACATGTGAGGATTTGGTAGCAATCTCTAATTTTCTACCTTCTATCTTCTATCCAAAAAAATTGACTCCCTAAACTCTAACCAAACAACTACATTTATACAAGAGGCTACTGAATCAAGTCGGCCTTCAGATCCACCATCAATGGAAGGAACGACTAGATCTAGGTCCACACGCTTCCCAATGATAGATACCAACATTATATCCGCGACCCAAATTAAATGCACAAGTCGGCCTCAACAAAAATCCAAAATAAACAACTCGGTAAGCAAGGAAACCGAGCGCTAGACAAGTATCACCGAGTGCCAGGGAAATTCACCGAGCGCCAAAGAGATAATCGACCAACATCGGTAAACAAAGAAAACCGAGCAACACCGAACCAACTCGGTCAAAGAAGGAACTGAGCAACACAAAGAACTTCAAACATGTTTTTGGTGACACAGGATTGCCAAGGACCTGAGATGCTCTTGCATCAAAAACACACACAAAAAAAGAAAATAAAATGAAGGCAATTTGATGACCATATGCAGCAGCAATTTGGTGGACTTACAACAACTTGATCAAAGGTATACTCCCTTTTTTTAAGATGATGCTATGGAAGTCAAATCTCCATATAAGCATCCCTGCTTTCTTGTCATAGCTAACCTTCTACATTTGGCATTTGCAGATGACTGTTTGCCTAATTTCTCATAATCTAACCACTGATGGTGATATTTATTGAGATCCTTTCTTATGGTGTTGTATACATAATTTGGATGTAGCTTATGCTTCCAACAAAAGGTAGTTTAAGCCATGTTAAATTTATAGGAGGTTTATGTTGAACTGTGAAAATTGTGAATAAAACTCTTAATGGAACTGTGCTAATACATATGAGGATCTTTGTGTTTCAACACAGGTAAGAAATTTTAAATAGGGTTAACTGCAATTTGATGGCTATATGCAGCAGCCAATGTTTGTATTATTAAAATCTGGTAGAAAGATTTGCTTTCTTTTAAGATGATGTTATGGTAGTTATATCTTCTTTTAATTCCATTTCTGCTATCTAATCATAATAGCTAGGTTTCTTCATCTCCAACTCCTGAGCGACCTCTTGTGCCTGGAGCTCTGCTGAGGCTATGACCCGTTCGGCTCCTGCGGCTGCATCCGCCAAATACTGCTCTAACACACTCCTCCTGGACTCTCTCGCCGACGCATCCCTAGGCTTGCCAATCGGCTCCTGCAACTCCTCATTACTGGCCTCGTGCTGCTATCCTTGTCCCTGTGTCAGAGCCTACCTCTCGGGTACATCCTCTATCTCCATCTCCTGTCTATCCGGTGACATCACAGAGTCGAGATCTACTATCTTTGGATGAACTACCATCGCCCGCCATGGTGAAAGAGAGGTAGGTGCTGCCAGTGCTATTGGGGGCATCTTAAACTGATCTAGCCAAGTCAGCATAGAGGTGTCCTTGCTCTCCATCGGTAACTCCCTTGATGGTTCCTCCAGCACTCCTGGGCCCATTCTCATGAAGGCCTCCGTCCCAACCACATTTAGAGTGGTCTGAGACTCACTCTCCGGCCATGGCTGCTCTAACTCCTCTCTCGGAGGTACGAATCTGGCCTCAATCATCCCCTCCGTGGACTGATCCTCTGCCAACCCCACTGCTACGGACACTGCAACTGCCTCCCCACTCGATGGTGTCATATCTATTGGGGCTCTCAACTCTCCAAACTGAGGTACGGGTATTGAGTCCAAGGTAGTACCGAATGGTACCGAGGGCATCACGGAGACTGGAGCAGAAGTGTCTGGCGGCGTGAACAAAATCTGATCTGGTGCAATCTTGAAGGACGTAGTGGGTATCTCCATACCTAGTGTGTCTGAGTCTCCTGTGGCTCCCCCCACTGTAACACTCTCATTGGCCTCTGAGTCCTCGCTAGTATCCTCTCGACCGCTATCCGCATTCTCTCCTTCCGACTTCGAGAGGACCTGGTGCTTCCTTTTCGAGCCTGCCTATGTCCCTCCTATATCAAGATGGCGCCAATGGAAGATAGGGGGCTCTCCTGTGGCTATGTTGACCGGCTTTGTCCTCAACTTGTCAAGTGGAATCTGCTCTTTGGAGGCATTGGGGAACAAGCCTATGGCGTAGTGAGGCATATAAAAAGTCCGATGCTGAAGTGTCATGAACTCAAACATCCTCTCCGCGAGGATGGATGCCCAGTCATACACGGTGTTGGTGCCCAAAACCGCAGATTTAAAATCCTAGAGCTTGCCAAATCTCCAAAAGAATTCCAAACCAATTCTGGCCAACGAACGGGAATACTTCAAACTCCCCTGCACTTTAGGCATCGCTACACCTAGGCGGGTAAACCTTTACTTCAAACTGGATCAACTGGATCACCTAGTTCGAAGCTCTTCTATAGCGAATTTAAGCTGGCGAGTTCCTCGGTTGGCAAAATCCTTGAACTCGATCAAAATAAAGTTGAATGCTGAATGTTTGAATTAAAATGTTGTGTAATGATTTAATAAGGTTTGTAGGAAGGAATTGATAGATTTTCTGACTTCATATATAAACCCAATATTTCAATAATAATAAGACCAGTGCCTCTGCTTATTCGGGCAATAGAGTCAACTTCAATGAAGGTTTACGTACAACTTTATAATGTTCAAAGCATTTATATTGCTAATCAATTCAATAATCAAGATGCGACAAATCAAATATTTATGCAATCCTAAATTAGTCCAGATTGAATTTAGGATGCTATTTGACCGTATCCACTTATCCAATATTTAAATTGTATACAATATTCAAAATAATAATTACAAAGGATGATTCATCTGCAGTTTAATTCTCCTTGCCTTTAATAATAAACAAAAGATGTTTTATTTTATTATTAAAATAAAATAGATTTATATTTACAAAATCATATTATTTCCCTTATCCCTCCATACAAAATATATAAAAATGCTTCTATTGAAGTCTTGTATCGAATATCTCCTTTTTTCCTTTTAACAAATACCTGTCTATATATATCTTTTAATTTTAAAAAGCTGTCTTTTGGTAAAAGAGACATCTCACCTTATCGCATCCTTTCATTTAAATAATCCCATTTCATTAAAATCGTAACTTAGACTTGTTTTATGTTTTAAACTCTTTATAATGATGACTTTATCGGGCTTCACATTTTAATTAATCCTCCGCTTCTTTTATTATTGACATGGAGGATT
Organism: Chamaecyparis obtusa; assembly: GCA_027943335.1. Classification (NCBI taxonomy): domain Eukaryota; kingdom Viridiplantae; phylum Streptophyta; class Pinopsida; order Cupressales; family Cupressaceae; genus Chamaecyparis; species Chamaecyparis obtusa. Next base: position 1,334,699 of record BSBK01001831.1, on the reverse strand, counting down.
GTAAACAATTGTCGAAGTTATTACCACTGCCTTTGTTTCTTAAATTGACTAATAATAAACTTGCCGCTTTCTCTTAATATTTGTCTTCATGCCTTTTGGATATTACAGACCCATTGTCTGCTCGTATATGTGTAACAACACTAAATATTTTAACCTTGAATATTGTTTGACGTCACTAGTTGTCTTCTTAAGCGGGCTTCAGGAGATTGCACTTCCACTTGTTTATTATTATCGCTAGAAATGAAGCCAATTGTCGACAAATAGGATATTTGAAGAAGTTCGTTGTCTTTAATCAAATCTATCGGCCAACCAAAAATGCCCAACAATGCTCTACTGCTTTGTCCAGATGCATACTTCTCTGTCTTGTACATAAGTTTTCGCCACACATGAATGAGTTTTTTTTTAAAAATATCCGACCTTACTATGAAAAGCCCGATGCAATTCCAAGTCTTCGACTATGTTTCCAGATGTTTGTTGTTGATTAGCAGTGCTTCCAGGAGTTCAGTCACTATGGTTTATGCTCCAGTTTGGCGTCTGATAGATGCTTTCAGATATATACCTTTGCACGATAGATGGTTACTGGGCGTTTCTCATGTATGTTTTGTTCACTGCTAATTTCCCTAAAACTGACGGCACCAATGGTACAGGAAATGAATGTTGGCTCCTTCGTTATTCTGGAAACAATCATAATTCCAAGACATTTGTTGGCTCCTTCGTAATTGAGTTGCTACTGCGTATATTTCTATATGCTTGCAGCCTTCAATGCTTTGTATTGGCCATTTGATATATTTCATCTTTGTTTATAATTTCTATTCGATACAAATGTATTTGTTGTGTCTTATTTTATTACTGCAACAAACACGTCTCTGCTTCATTATTACTGAATCTTTCATAGTGTCGTGTTCACCATACTATGCCTTCAGTCATCTCTATATATAGCATTGGAAACAACTCAATTGCTATCTTCCATCAATGACAATATTCCAACCTATGGCTCAGGTCTACAGTCTCTTAGAAGTCTGACTCCAAAATAAAGACCTTCATAAGACTTGAACTGTTTAAACAACTTGATGTACGAATGTATATCCTTCTGTTTTGAAATATTCCTTTTGTATCCATCGAGTGCATGCATCAAATAGTCTTTCAGGATTTAGAATGGCGGGAACACATTTGAAATTTAGGATTCACATATAGTTATACATAAAAATTCTCCTTTTGGCATGTTATTTGGGACTCTAAGTTTTCCCAAATTTAGAGTTCCATCACACGGTACCATTTCGGAGTCCATTCATGAAAATGAGATGTGCTAAGGCAATGTCGGACGCCCTACTTGAACCTGTTAGCCTGCTTTTGATAACATCCATGAGGCATCACCAATCTCCTGGAGCTACGAAGGACTTCTTTATGCTGCGATTCTTTGCGGAGGCTCCTGCTACAGACTCAAACTCGCTTAGAGTTAGGTTCCTCGACACTAGCTAAATGTATTTCTCCTTGTCTTCGAGGGACATTTTCTGAGGCGTCAAATCTATCTTTTTGCCTTGCCTGCCAGGTATACCGAAAACCCTCAAAATTTTGGTTGCTGTGAATTTAATCTGAATCTCCATCCTAGAATATTTTAGACTAATTTTGTCAAATGTATCTATCATGCCCCTAATAGGTCCTTCATATTCTTTAATGGAAAATAGAGGCATTTGAATTGCCCAATGTACCTGTTCTTTATGTAATTGACCCTTGAGAAAATTCGTGTCAGAAGTCTCTTCCCACCAAGTCCGGCACTCCAAACCATTCAGCCCTTCAAATGCCACATTTTTCCATGTGATTTCATCTTTCTGTGTTTGTGGCTGCAACCGTGGGCGAATTTTCTTCTTAGTGCTATCCATGCTCCTAGCAATGTAGACTCCCGACTGCAAAACCCTTGTGCCTTTGCTGCTGCTTGCTAGTGTTGAAGCCTGCAATTTTTTCTTCCAATCTTTCTGTTGTTGATGTGATCCCATGCTGAAACCCTCTTGTTGACAATAATTACCTTATGTAATTTTTTTTTTTTCAAATCTTTCCCGCGTGTTCGTTGATGCTCCTTTGTTCTGTACGCCTTTCTCTTTTGTTTTTCTTTTTATTTTCCCTTTTCCTTGTCGTACAAATTGTATGTACTGCTCCTTGTACAATCTTCTTATGTGTTTTGGTTATCGTACGACCTTCCTCTTAGGTAGTACAGATGTTTCTATGGGCCGTATGGTCGTATATAGATGTCTGTATGTCCCTCTCCTCCTTGCACACCATACAAAACAATAAAGGCCGTCCTCAAAAAAATGTGACTGTACGGAGGTAAAAAGATTTAACTTCTCATGGCCGTATGACGCTATGTGTGCTCTCTGCTTGATGCCGTACGGTCAATGTTGAGGCCGTACACCATACAGTATTGTTTATGGCTTTTAAATGCCGTACGGAAACCCTCTCCCTTTCGTCGTACGACAACCTCCTGATCTTCTTTTACCATACGGTAACTGGCTTTATTGTTGGCTCTCGAACATACGGTGCCTTTTCCTTCGTTGCTGGCTCTCGACCGTACAGTGGCTTTTCTGTTATTCTCCCGCATGCGTATGGTATTTCAAGTCCTCTCTTTTTGCCGTACGGTGGGTTGACCGTATGAGGTTATGCACCGTACAGCCAGACACCGTACGGTGTTGTTTCCTTGTCTTTTTTCGTTTTGGTTGTACGACCGTACGATGTCCTTTGTTTTTATTTTTTTTTAATTTATATATATATATATATATATTTATTAAAAAAAAAAAATATAGTTCTCTGAGGTCAGCCTGGGCTTTCTGTTTGGCCGTTCATGATAAATTTTCAACTTGGATCCATTAACCGTGTTCGGGAGCTCTGTACCGTCGAGCGCCCATAGCTTAGTTGCTCTGTTGCTCCCGACTTCCCAGATCTTATAGGGACCCAACCATTTCACCTTGAATTTTTTGGGCTTGATCTTGTTTCACTCGTTGTACTTAAGAACAAGTTGTCCCAGTGTGAATCTTGCTCGACAGATGTGCTTATCATGCCAATGCTTCCTTTGTTGTTGAACGACATCAGTTGCCCATTGTGCCATCATCCTTCGTTCATCCAATTTATTTAGGGCGTACAGACGTTCCCAAAGACTGTCCGTGTCGCTGAGTTTGTTGTCAATAGCTATGCGGAGACTTGGCACCATAAATTCCATTGGAACGACAGCTTCCTGGCCGTACATCAGTTGAAAGGGTGTCTGGCCCGTGGTAACCTTGTAGGTGGTGCGGTAGGCCCACAAGACCGAGGGTAACTTCTCCCAATCTTCCTTCTCCACACCACACGACTTGTAAATTACAGAGACCAAGATCTTGTTTGTGGCCTTAGCCTGGCCATTCGCTCTGGGATAGTATGGGCTGGATAGAGAATGGAAAATCTTAAATTCTGTTGTGAGGAGCTTTACCACGTGGTTCACGAAGTGACCTCCTCTGTCACTTGTCAACTGAATTGGAATGCTGTATCGAGTGATGATTTGTTCATAAATGAACCTTGCTGTGCTCAAAACCATGTTGTCAGGTAAGGCATGTGCTTCCACCCATTTTGTTAGGTATTCCGTACCCACCACTATATACATGCATCATCGTGGTCTACTGGTTTTCAAAGGTCCCACAAAATCCAGCCTCCATCTCTCGAACAATTCCTTAGCAGCTGAGGGGTTTAAGGGCATGAAATCCCTCTTAAGTGGTTTTCTGGCCCGTTGACATGTATCACAGCTAACGACTCACTCCCTAGCGTCGTTGTGCAGCGTCGGCCACCACCATCCAGCCAGTAGTACCTTCCTAGCTGTTGTATCAGGCCCCATATGTCCTCCTGCCGGGCCCTCATGTGCTTCCCTCAGAATACTTGGAACTTCTTCCTCCACGCATCGTCGGAGGACTTGGTCTGGCCCCATCTTGTAGAGAAGCCCGTTAATGAGTTGGAATGTTCGACTTTTGAGGACCAGTTTGTGTCGTTCTCCTGGCAGCATTTCTCAGGAGAATTGCGACGTGGAGAGGTACTCACTAATGTTGTTGTACCACGCCAGTAGAATTGCGATGCGGAATAGGTGCGCATCTGGAAAATCATCATTCACCGCGTCAGCTGGCTCTCCATATCTGATTCTAGACAGTTGATCTGTAATCGCATGACTTTTGCTCGACCGTACTATGATGGTGAAGGTAAATTCTTGCAGCAACAGCAACCATCGGCCCACCCGTCCTTGGATTATTGGTTTATTCACCAAGTACATTAATTCTTTTTTGCCTTTGAGAGTAGCCTGCTGGCGAAGTAGACCGGGTGATCCAACCCATGGTTACCGACTTGAGCCAATGTCGCACCTATGGCATAATTGGAAGCATCGACGTGCATGTGGAATTCTTTGTCCCAGTTTGGATATGCCAAAATGGGTGCTTCCAACAGTCGTGATTTTAATTCTCTAAAGGCTTCCTCCTAAGCCGTTGCCCATACGTATGGTTCTCCCTTTCTAGTGAGATTGTTGAGGGGGTAGGATATCTAGGCAAATTTTTAATAAACCTCCGATAGTAACTAATGTCCCAAGAAGGATTTAACCCCTGTGACATCTTGTGGAGATTCCATATCCACAATCACTCGTACTTTATCAGGGTCGTTTTGAGTCCTGCTTTGCACACGATATGCTCCAACAGCCTTCCCTGACGCACCATGAACTGACATTTCTTGGGGTTAAGTGCAAGTCGCGCCCTTCGACACCTGTCCATACATTCACCGAGGGCCTTCAGATGCGTTTCCTCCCCACTGTAGATGGACCAATCATCTAGGAAAGCCTTAAAGTTACCAATGGACAATCGAATATATGAAGGATTATTCTCTGGAATGTCGCTAGTGCGTTGCAGAGACTGAATGGCATCCGGTTGTAGGCATATACTTCGTCTTCCACCACAAACGTTGTTTTCAGTTTATCTTCTTCTGCTATTGACATCTGATTGTAGCCAGAAATTCCGTCCATGAATGAATAGATTTCGTGGCCAGCCACCTCCTCTAGGATAGAATTTGTAAACAAGATGGGGAATGGGTCTTTAATAGTAATTGCCTTCAGGCATCGGAAGTTGACACAAATCTGGATCTGGTTTCCATCCTTCTTGAGAGAGATCATGATGGGGGATACCCATTCACTAGTTTGAACCTTGAAGATAATCCCGGCCTTGAGCATTCGTTCGATTTCCTCTTTCACTTTGGCGGTGTAATTTTTGTTCATTCGGTATGGCCGTTGCCGTACTGGTACGACACCCGGTACCAACAGAATACGGTGGACGCATAGTTCGGGTGGGACCCCCTTCAAGTCCTTGTACATCCACGCAAATACATCTTTGTATTCGGTAAAGATTTTGAAGGCCGCGGCTTTTAAAATTGGATTCCAGTCATCCCCCAAGAGGATGACTTTCACTTCTGCTTCCGTGTCGAGATTCAGAGGTTTCACAGATGGTTCCTTGTACCTCATGGAATTCTGGTCCCTAAACTGATGTGCTAGTGCAGTATCTATTGCAACATTCCCTTCCTTATATTCCCCGTATTCTGGAGGGAATTTGTCCGATTCTTCCTCGATGCTTAATACATTGCATGAGGGTGAAAACATCTCGTAATCCTCCATTTGCCAATGGAAAAGTTTGTTTAGTGAGTCGGTATCATCTTCTGAGCATCGTCCCAAATTTAGTACACCCTCCTCATTTGGTTCCATTCCGTGCCTTCCTTCGTCCCGTGGGTCATTTTCTCCTTCAGATTCTAACCTTGAGGAAGAGGCGAGTTCTTCACTCACCAACTGGGTCCGAAGGTCAATTGTAAATTTCCTGCCTCCACTCTCCATTGAAAGTGTATTCCATTTCCAGTTATGGTTTGCCTTTGCTGCCACTAGCCACCCTCTTCCCAAGATGGCGTCATAACCCTTCTGTTGAAGTGGGATGATGACGAAGTCAAGTACAAACGGCTGTGCACCAACTGTAACTGGTTGTGCCATCAGTGTCTCGAGGGGCTTGATCCCATGTTGATCAACACCCAACAGATTAAATGTTGGTGGCCACAAGGTAGGCTTCCCTAATTGTTTCCACGTGTCCTCTGGTAGGACATTTACTCCCGATCCGCCATCTACTATGGTGTCTGTTAAGATGGTGCCGAGAATGCCCATCTCCACCACGGCTGGGTGTCTGCCATTATTGACGGCCAACAACATTGGATCTGTCGCGGATCCTCCAGGAATGGAAGTGTCCTTGTGCATGGTGTTGGTTTGGCTAGCCTGTGTACCCAGTAGTGCTGTCCCCAAATGCGGCATGATGTGTAGGATGTCCTGGAGTTTCACCGGTACCTCCAGTTGAAGCATCTGCTATAGAATGTTTTGTTTTGCGTCCTGTCGACTATAGGGCTCTGCTGGCTCGTGTCTCATGTTGGGCCTTCATGGCCTTTTCTAATTCTTCCCGTGCTTCTAGTATCCTCTGTTTCTCCGTACGAGGATCGGCGTACTTGGCTTGCTTAGCTTGCCCTCGGATGAGAGCCAATATGGCTTCCTTTGTCTTCGCATTTCCTTCGATGTCCAACAGGTTAGTCCCCACGTGAGACTTAGGGCAATTGGCATCTTCGTGGTCGCTAGGGCCACACCACCGACACAGCTTCTGAGGGGCTTCATTATTATTGCACTCTCTCGCAAAATGACCCCATTGACTGCATGCTCTACATTGGATCTTCGGGCGTCCTTTTGCATCGTACTGAATTCTAGTACGAGTGGAATTGTTGTTGTTCCCTTGTCCACCTCGTTGGTTGCCTCGGTAGCCCTCTGAAGATGCGTTGTTGTTTGGTTCCGTGGCCCCCGATGTGGACAACTGCTCGAGTAAAGAGCACTTGTTGGTTTCGTGCCTTCAGATTGTATGGGCATTCCTTTGTGGAATGTCCCATAATCTGGCAGATGTCACAGAATACCTTTTTGGGACAGGCACCCTTCGTGTGGCCACTCTCTTTACATTCCGTACACCAGAGTTCGTTGTCTTTGCTCGTATTCCCCTTCATTGACTTAAATTCCTTCAGCATTCTCTCCATATCTTTTTGGAGTGCCGTGACTTTTTTCTTTGGTCCGTCGTCATTGCTGCTTTCTTCTTCGGAAGTGTCATCATCCGACGACGAGGATTTACTTTTCTTCTTTTTTGACGTTTTGTGCTCACTTTCCAGGTCCATGGCCCGGTTATATGCATTGTCATACGACGTCGGGGGTACTATCTTCATCTTCCGCTGTAATTTAGAATTCAAACCCTCAACAAACCATCTCTTTTTTAAGCCATCTGCTAGTTGGCTGTCCATTTTTCCGACTAACTCCTTTGGTCGACGATCATAGGCTCGTACGGTTTCCCTCTTGCCTTGTTTTGTGCCGTAGATTTCCGAGACTATTTCATTGTCGTCCCTGAGGAGCTGGAACTCCCCAAATTCCTTCTTAAGTTGGTCCCCGTTGGTTGACTAGATGGTTTTGTAGGTACGACAATGCCGTATTGGATTGTCCTTACCGTCGTCATGAAATTTGGGCAATTTCTCTTTATGGGTCGCCATGGGTGGTTTGGTTCGTTGTTGTGTCCGTGGTGGATTCTGTGCTCCGGCGCCGCCTGTGCCAGCACTCGTACTCGCACTTACTTGATTAGTGTGTGTAGTATTAACTAGTGGCACTTGCCCTTGTGCCTGCGTAACTGGTGGTACCGTACTATGAGTCGTTGGCTCCAACGGAGGGTTCGCCTGTGCCTCAATAGCACCTTCAGCTGTATCGTCCCCTCCTTGAGTTTGGTTCTCCGCACCTGGTGTATGGGTCAGACTCTCGAACCGATCTCTCTCTTCTTGAAGTAAGACCTTACTCAGCCATGTTTCTTCAAGCAGTTCCTCCCTACTCCACACTCTCCGATGCTTGGGTGAAGTGAACTGTTCCTTGTCGGCCTGTGCACCTTTTGTACCACTTTTGAGGTCCCCTCTGACAAGTTGGTCCTGGGCAAGTTGCCTCAGCCTATGTCGACGTTCATGTTGCTGTGCGGAAATTAAAGCCTTCTGTGCGGCCTCGCCTTTATCATCTCGTACCTTTTTATTTCTATCTTTATTTAAAAGATTGGGCATCAAAACTGAAGACAAAACATTGTTTTTAAAGAACACTTATTTTATTCATTGATGTCGGTTTACAACATTGTCAATTGAATGACTTCGCATTACAATTGTTTTTGTGTCCTTTTCTCCCTTCGGTTGGTCTTCACATTTCAGAGTCCCCTACGGTTGACATCGCCTTCCTCCTGGCGACAAAGGTGTTCTCGTGCGTGGTATGTGTGGAGAATTTTCTGATGGCATTCCTCTTGGGCAATCTCCTCTAGGCAAGCGCGTTGTGTGAGCGATGCCTATGCCAACAAGTGAGGGAGGTGATTTAGCAATCGGTTGGTTGCAGGGTTAGCTTGAATCGCGGCCCACACGACACTTGTTGGGACTTCCTCTCTGGTGGCCTCTCGACGGACGTGGGTTTCTATTGCTACTTGGAACAGGATTTTGAATTCCCTCGTCTAGTTGTCTTCAGCTTCGTACAGTTCTGTACGTGTGTCGTCTGCTTCCGGATTAATTTCACCAACCGGTAAGCCCATTGTGTCTGCACGCCATCCAGTTCTTGTCTTCCCGAGTGCGTCTAGGCAATGGCACCAGATGTTTGTCCACTGGGGTAAACTTACTGTTGCTTAGACATAATACAGAATTGCAAGTAACTCACAGAATATTAGAGAACATAAGTGCTTTATTGATCATTCTAGATTCACACAGTACAAGCATAGCATAATACAACATTTGTGTCCATCCTTCGAGAGGGTATATAAACTACCCGAAGGGGCACAACCGAAATGTTGTATCGTAACTGTCTAACCTCTCGGTCACTAATGACCGAGGCTAACATAACACTTTATTAACATAATAACCCGTACATACAATTATCCCGACAACAGAGTGTTGGTCGAAGAAGAGCCAATCTGCTGGACTGATGGTGGTTGAGTTCAATCTTTTCTGTGCTAGACTGTGAGCATGGCCTATGTAAGCGAATGATCCATCAAGGCTTGGCTTGGAATGGGAGAGTAAGTACATTGCAGTATAAGGATTGTCTATTTTCGTGCAAGACTAAATGAAGAAATCTTAGTAGAATTTCATGCAACCACAATAGTTGGTACCTTTTATACTACCGGACACTTGAGATCAAAATGTTTGTTTGGGGGATATGGTCCCAAATGTTTGTGTTAAGAGTATTTTGGATGCCAACAAGACACAAGGATAACCACAACTTTTCCAAAACCTTATCAAAGATGGAGGGTGTCTTTTGACTTCATCACATAGTTGCTGAAATTAAGAGGGCTGGAAGGCATCAAGCTGGTTGTTTATGAACTTGGCAACTACATACACTTCTGTGGGTAGGCTCATCAATATAAAACCTGTATGGTAGCAGAGTTGTTAATGAATAATGTGCAGAAGCTTTGCGGAAGGTTATTTTTTTTTGTCCAATGAGACCTTATACAACATAGTCACTTTTGGAAGTAGCTATTTGCATCATTCTGTACTCAACTCACATTTTGTTTTATGCCTTTTAATCAGATTGACAAGTGATAGTCTGTAGCTGAATCTATTCAACTTTGTGAGGATGATTCTGCTTGAGATACTTTTAAGAACATAATCTTTTAGAATGTCTAGAGTGTGTGGTTACTTTAGTTTTATTTGTATTTTCTACAAATTGGTTAGTGGATGATGTCCAGTAGCTATATCAGCAACGAAGGATCAAATGTGAATCATTGTTCAGGTCGATAATTTGTAATCTTTATATCGTTCAATAAATGGTTCAAGGGGAAATCTTCTGGAGAGTTCTGTGCATTTGGTCCTCATTCTCAGTATGCACCTTTGGAAATATATCAAAATGATCAAGGATATACGATATTCATTTTGTTTATCATTTCAAGAGAAATGGCTCCTGCCATGGTTTGCCATTCAAATATTATTACTTTAGCAGATTGTTGGGTGTGTTTGTTATATGATTGCCTCTAACCAAGATGGTTGTTAGCTTGTTATGTATGATGATTTACTTGACATAAATATTTGACCTGAATTTATTTTTTAGTTTTGTGTATAGAGGGTTTTCTTTCAGGAAGATCCCTTATTCTTTTTGTATACACTGAACATTTCCATTGTTGTAATTAAAACAAATTTTATAACTGAGCATGTCGAGCAGGATCTTGTCTATTTGGCAATATTTATGCACTGGTGTAGTAGTACTAGCATAAAACAATTGTGCATCACTTTGATTTCTTGCTTAGGGATAGTACAGCATCTGTGATGATCTCCTTTTAATTGACATCTTATCTTATTGCCTCTCGTGTTCATATCAGTCACAGTTAGCAGAGTTTCGATCATTTGAAGGACAGGAAATGAATACAGGAGAGAAAGTGCTGCCTTTTAAGGTTTATTTTACAACAAAATTCGGTATTTTTTTATTTTTTTCTGTATAGGATTTATATCATGTTCAAATTTATTATTATGTGCATTGTATGCAATTAGAGAAAGAAAATGTAATGCTATTTACATTCTCAAAATTCCCAGTATAAGACTTTGACTTTAATACACGTGTTGTGGCTATGTTTGACAAAAGCTGGACCTAAGAGTGAACAAGACTGTAATCAAAGATCAGTTTTTATGGGTAATTTTGTTATAGTTAATTTAAATTGTTAATTAAACCAATAGACCAAGTATTTGTAGTCTTTACATCTCTTAACTTTTTTTTTGTTTTGTTTATGGTTTGCTTTTCAGGATGTGAATAACATTGAGAGCGACCCAGAGGAGTTTGCAAGGGTCTTCTGTAAAGATCTTGAAATTGAGGATCCTGAAGTTGGAGTAAGAGAATCTGCATAGACCGTTCCTCAGTTGTTCCCAGAATCATTTGCATTATAATAGCACCAGTTAACTGTGAATCTCCTAATGCTAGTTAATAATCTAAAATGATATTAACTCTCTCATATATCAGTCATGAACACTGCTTTTCACTAATAATCTTTCCTGGTCATTGAAACCTGGCTCATGTGTCAACTTCAAAGACATTACCAAGGGACTGCAGATGAGTACACTTTTTCATATTTTAAAAAAGTTTCTTTAAATTTGGTTCTATGAAAAAATATCAAGCACATGGTAATTAGGAAATATATGAAAGGGTGCAACTACATATTGGCTGCCCATATTTGTAACCCCATATATTTATTCATCCAAGATGCAAGACATCCACCTGCTAAGTTGCCAAATTGGTATTGTGTATGGGTTTATGTTCATTTGGTATTGTGGTATGGCAAATCCTTTCTTTATTCGGAGCTGGGTATGTTCTGGGTACATCCATACAAATAACATATAAAAATTATAAATATATATATAGTACATATTTCCACACAAAAAACAGGAATCAAGTTCAAAATACCACATCATACATATGCTAAACAAAACTGTCATAAATATTACAAATTTGAAATACAATTATACCAATTCAATATCAAATTCTCAAACTTCAATGCTATGATAAATGTTTATTGTATTGTTCAATATAAAAATAATACAATTAGTAATCAACCTCCTACAAGTCATCATCAAAATTAATATCATCTTCATCATTGACATTAGGTGATTCAGGTGGATTAGAAGAACCGTATGCAACCTAAGTACCACTTGTAGTCAAAGTTTGATGGCTATCTAACTCTTCAATAAGTGAGATTGGGTCTATGTCCAACAATTTTGTCGTCCCTTCCTTTACTCATTATTTTTGTGGCTAAGAAGATGCAAGTTAGAATGCATATAAACTAGCACATATTCTTTAGTTAATGCCTAAAGATTGCATTTTGTAATGTCTCCATTTTTAGCAAAAGTGTTTTGTGAACAATTAGCCTAGTTTTTTTTTCCAAAGGCTGTTTGGCGTCCTTAGGAGAACTCCAAAGTTCTAGGAGCGCACAGGTCTAGTATTAACTAGCACATATTCTTTAGTTAATGCCTAAAGATTGCATTTTGTAATGTCTCCATTTTTAGCAAAAGTGTTTTGTGAACAATTAGCCTAGTTTTTTTTTCCAAAGGCTGTTTGGCGTCCTTAGGAGAACTCCAAAGTTCTAGGAGGGAACAGGTCTAGTATTGCAGGGTTTTTATTTATGGCAATAAACTTAGTTATTGGTGTGGATTATCGTGAAACTTTCCCAAGTGTTTTCAGACATTTGGGGAGCTCTCCAAACTTCTTGGAGGAATAATCTATTTTTAGCAAGTCACCTAGTTGGTTTTGATTATCATCCCAACTCAGGAGTTTGTATCATTTTGGTATGATAAAATTTGATTTATATATCATTTTAGTTCTTTTTGGGACTTGTGTTAGTTATTGAACTATTAATTAAGTATTCACTTAAGTTGTCTGATGTTGAAAAATACTAAAGGCACAACTTAGTGGAATAGCTCATTAGAAAGGTATCAAGATGTGTTTTAAGATGGATACCTAGGCTTGGGAGACTTTGCACATGATAAATAATGTTAATTCTCCTAAAAGATATTTGTGAGGGGAAAACAAATTAATTATCTCTACAAAACTTGAGGATGTGTCTTCAAGCGTAAAAACCCCGTCTTACCGGAAATGGTTTGGGGACTTGAGGGCACTGGGATGGCCAAAGAACATCCCGTCGCGTACACTTTTTTCGCAAAAACCCCAAAGACATTCTAGAAACTTAGGAACACTTGACTGTCTCTAGGACAATTGGAAACATCTGGGCGTCTCTCGACTGTCCTTGGGATGACTGGTGATGTCCCAAGGATGGCCGGGTGTCCCTAATGTTAAAGGGCTGTTTGGAAAAAAAAGACTTAGCTTAAAAAAAATATTTTATTTGTTTCATTGTGGGCCCCTACCTCCAAGTTTGACCTAAAGGTGAATAGGCATAACATGTTGACTCATTTCATCATTTGTTTGATAGCAAAACAATGGAGCAACAAGAGGTTTTGAAGGAAGCCATTGAAAGAGGAGAAGCAACAAGAGATATAAGCAAAAGAAGTCCAATCCAGGGAAAATAACTCGCTTGAAGTTTGAAAGAGGTGAGTTTCATCCTTCCATTCTTTTGTTTTCAATTTTTTTCCAAAGCTTGAAGCATGAAATGCTTGATTTTTTTTCTTTTTGCATTTTTCCAATTAAGGTTGCATTCAAATTTTAAAAAAAATAGCAGTGAGGGTGATATTAGTTGTGAGAGTGAAGTGGAAGTGGGTGGTGGAAGTAGAAGTTTAAGTGTTGAGGCTAGTAGTGGATAATAACCAAACTTATTTAAGTGCCTTTCAACAATCATGGAAAATATGCAAAGGGCCCTTTCAACAAGAAAAAAAACTTTTCTCCAATTTGTTACACCTAATGAATAAAAGAAATTTTTTATAGGGGGGAGTAGGGTGTGGAATTGTCATGTTTGCTTGATAGATTTTAGAGGCAGCTTGTAATATCCCAGACGGATATTTTGCCCGAAAATTCTCAAATAAATCTCAGAAATATAAACGAACACATGCATGCAATATTTTATTGATTTCATAGAGATAACCAGCAATACATTCCATTTAAATAACTCCGAAAATGTTATCGTATTATACAACAACAATACGAAATAATGAACTACAAATAATCCAATCTGAAATACAGAATGCTACAACAAGATTGGATGATCAAGAACCTATAAATACAATGGCAAATTCTGCTGTGAATCCGCACCGGAGATGAACTGGGTTTCCGTCCAATCCACCGAGAAAGCCTGAAGGTTTCCGTCCTCAGGTTTCAAAACCGAAAGCTGAAGCTTCTTGGATTCTCCAAGAGAAATGAATTCATAAACTAAGCATGTACAAATGAGACTCCAAGCCTTCTTTTAAAGCTGCAACTGTGACTCTTCAGTTTCCCTACTCTGTCTCTTCATATTCCCACTTTAAGTCACTTTTAAATAAATATAACCGTTAAGTTATAAAGTGACATAATAAATAAAGGAATCTTTTGGCATTAAAACGGAGGACCAAATGAACTCGGACGATGACGTGTGATAGCTTGTCAGAAAGCTCTCGGTGAGACACTCCAAGTCCAATACTAAAATGCCAAGAAAACTGAACTCTGCCGACTTACTATAAATAGTAAGTACCTTGGAAACCCTGTGGAAACTACTTCAATTGGCCTGAAACTGAAATCACCTAGGCCAAAAATCCCACTGATCACTGCCAAGCCTCGATTAGCCCACCGGATCACGATGAAATGGCTAATGACACAGCCCAAAATAATGTGCCCCAAAAAGGGGACATTACAAATCATCCTTTCACGAAGATTGCTTGCCCTCAAGCAATCGGTAACTGCATGTTGTGACCATAATACCTAGATCCCATACCAACCTCGGTAAGCTGCTCCACCAATCTATCGTGAAAAATTGAAACAAACATTATGCCTTGACCTGTGAAGCCATTCACACAGCAACAATACATCAACCAGTCTAATGCCAGGATCCCAAATCACCCCATGTGTCTGATGGGTTGAATCAATCTACCTTGTGCTGCCATCTTTTGTGAGAAAAACCTCAATCCAACTGAGAACCTCACTCCAACTGAAATCGCCAACGCCTCTATGGTCAGATGAAGGGGGAAAACAAACATCATACCAATCGGCTCCTTGAATAATTACCAACCGCGAGTATGTCCCTCCTAGATCCCACAAACAAAAGGGCCATCCATCTCTCCAGCTGACTGAAATATCCTGTCGCTCCATGCCCATACTGAGTGAATTACCCAAAATGTCCAACTGCCATAACACTGCCCCTCTAAACTGTAGCCCGAACCGGAAATTGTGTTGAAGAGGCAAATTGTCAAGACTGCAGGACAAGGCTTCCTCCTGCAAGAATGGAAGCGTACCCAACCAATCACTCATCCCACACCTATGCAATAATCGGAAAAGAAAGTCCTCCATAGGTGGGCTGAATGGAAAACAAAATGCATCCCATACAACGTGGCCATAATGTGATGCACTAATCAACTCCAATGGAAATCTTGAATCAGCATTAGGATTCCATAGCTGTCTCTCTATACTCGGAGCCATATAATGCACACCATTGTGTGAAAAATTCACACCAACCAACGTAATCATCATACCAAGCTCAATAACCCCGTATTGAATAAACTCTACCCAATCGTCATCATCATGCCCAAAATATGTGGTGATAGAATTACCATAAGCACTGGATGAATTGGTATGATAATGTAGTGGAGTCACAGCTGTGTGAAGAGAGGAATGAATCAAGGGATGCTCACCAACACGAGACATCTCCCTATCAGTGAGAGGTAGTGCAAGGAAAGGCATATCACCCATCATGCAATAAGATATAACCGCCCATCCTAAACTGTTGATGTAGAAACTAAACTGCTCAACAACTGAGCTCACCCTGCTACTCCAATCTGGTGACCAAGACGCCTCTCTAGTAACTGACCCTGGGTCCCAAATTCTACAACCAATCTCATCCTCATCATGGGAGTAGGAAATATTTTCCTCATCTAGCTCGAAGAGGGGATTATCAAATGTCAAATCAGCACCCATCTCAAACAAGGAATTATCAACCCCCTGAAAGTGATCTAACTCATAAAGAAACTCTGAGTGACCCAAAGATCTTTTGGGACAATTATCCAAGTCATAAGTCTGCTATATTCTATCAAGATCCTGAATCACTTCTTGGAAGAATTTGGACCTTTCCTTGTCGTCCTGTTCCTTGTACTGGCTAGAGACAACAATCTGATTTTTTGCCTCCTGCAGAGCAATACATGTGTGTTCCAAAGTGCCCTGAGTAACACCAAGCTCTCTATTGAGCTTATTAACCTCATCCTCCTTTTCCCTCAACTGCTCAACATATTTCCCGACAACCTGTAATAGGTGGTCACAATCTGAAAGTAAACTCAGATATTCTGATTTCCAATCCTCAAATGCTATTTTGACCCCCTGTAAATCTGCAACATAGGATCCAATCCTTATACCATCTTGTCCTTTATCCCTCTGAGCTTTCCTGTATAGATCATCAATAGCCTGGTGAGTGCTATCATGGTGAACAAGAGCTGCAATAATGGCATCGTCACTAACTTTCAACTGACTTTTCAAGGCATGCCTCATCATTATTATTCTGGGATGTATTACCAAGAGGGTCATCCATATCAACATTATGTATAAGTGAGGTGCTGCTAAAGAAATCACAGGATTCCTCATTACATGAATCGCTAAAGGCTTCCAACTGATTATTGCAGCCTTTAATTGTGAATTTATCAAACTTAGCCACCAAGTCACCAAAGTAGAACTCTGAGCACTCTCCACTATGTCCGGAAAGAGGTGTAGTCACAACTGTATTTTCTTTATCATTAGGCTGCAATTTATCTTCCCCCTGATTAATATTGCAAATATGCCCTTGTAACTAGCCCTCTTGGCATAAAAAACAAATCTGCCTTGTTCTCGCTTGGTCCTTGCCCCTTACTGGATATCCTGCAACCTGTAAGCCTAATGATACTTGTTCATTTTCAGTCAATAAACTTTTGAATCTTTCAGCTTGAAGCTTAATCAATTCAGCTAAGAGCTCACATGCCACGGATGAGCACTTTATTTCTCCTCTCCAGATTGCCAACAATTCTGATTGCAATTGTTTGCATATGTCATTGTCCTCATCTAAGATCAAGGATAGGATAGTCTTTATGCATGTCTTCACCTCATCTGGATGACGCTTCTTGAAATTACTTAGGAGGCACTGAAATAATTGTTGAACCATTTTATCACAACCGAGACTCAACATGTGACTGAAAATTCTAGTACTTGCCATTATCTCCAAGATTTTTACCTGCTTACCGAAGGTAGAATCTCTGTCATTTTTCAGTCCACCTAAACTGCCCACAATCAGTTGTAATCCTTGTCTCCAAATGCAATCAGTATAAGGAGTAATAGGGGTTGTAATCCGAGTGATCTCACTGAGACATGAGGCGACTGCAAGCCTAACGTCTTTATGTGGATGATTCATAAACCTGCGTTGTACCAAAGCAACCATCGAGGGGTGCATAGCCCAATTGAAGAGCCTGCAATCAGATTGATCTATCCTAGATAGATATGAATTTATCTCATCTAATTTGGCAAGCATGCTTTCCATAATTTTCTACTCCTCCAATTGCCATCCAAGACAACATAACTTATTTCTGATTTCAATTTCCTTTCGAATATCTCTTAGTTGCACACCGTAAAATGTGTCATTGAATTCTTTTGAGAATATTGGGCTTTCCAAAGTCTCCATTATATTTCCTCCAAGTTTCACACAAAGGACTGAATCACTTCTGTAACTATGAAATACTATCACCACAATAACATTTCTAATTTATTCTTGGCTGAAAATGATCAAAATAAATCACTGTTCTCGTAGTCTTGTTAAAATCTCAACACCATTATGATAGTAGACATTGTTCAACAATACGGAAGATGACCAGATTTCATATTCATTTAATCTTTGACGAAAGTCATTGATTCAATGCAACTCCCTGATAATACAAGAGCTAATATACTGCAGAGAAATCTACCTAGTCGAATAGCTTGCTTGTGAAGATTGATTTCTAATCTTAAACCTTATTCCTCTGTTTCCGTTGTGAATTTTTGACTTATGCTGGTTGAAGGAGTTCACTATTGTATTTGTTTTCACCAAGAACAAAATGCACCCTATCTCAAATTTCATATAGCCAATATACCGTGAAATACTGCCTGTAAAGATCCAAAGCCAATCTCTGCTGAATATTTTCTGTCTGATTCGGAATGTAGGAGTTTACTGAAGTCACTGATTCAAGTTTGTTTAATGTTACAAGGAACATGTGATTCCTTTCTCAAAGAATAGTAGGAACTAAATTGTTTTCTCATAAACTCTCATGTCAATGTTGTCCCTGATGATTATATACAGAATATTGAGTCCATGCATTCCTCATATAACACAATCCACATATATATTTTGAACATACAACAATAACTCCAAACAAAACTAATACCCAACTATGGAAATGAAGAACCACTTGCATATATATATATATTATTTCGAAGGACAAATGTTGCAGGAGATACAAGAAAGACCAACTAGGGAGCATCTGTTGTTGAAACGATGACACGACAGGCTCTGATGGTGGGGAGTCAACCGCCGGCTGCAACTGCCTGGGTTTGATGGGTGATGAGTGTTGGCGTGAATTGGCTCTACCAACCAGTCCTTACGCTTATGCAAAGACTTTCACTGATCACTGTCTCGTGTGCATTAGCAATCTTTCCTCTTCCTGTGTTGGCCAAGACTAGTACGCGTGACTGATAGCAAATGCCTGGAGCCACCCGCACGTGATGTATGGGCAATAAACATTCATAGTTCAATGCGACTGTGACTTCTTTCACCCGCATTCTCCATTGTGTTCCAGCTGCTGTGTGACACTTCACTGTGACCGCTCCCAACTGATTTCACTGTGTGTTCAACCATCCGTCTACTCACGTAAACACCTTAAAGAGATTATGCTGCTGACTGCTTCCTTCAAAGCATTGTGACACCGGCCTCCTACTGCCTTCCACTAACTATCGCTACTCACGGGAAGTCTCACTCCTTCCACCCTCACTCTAGCCAACTCACCGCTCAGGCTGGTTGTGACGTGCATACATCAGTCGCCTACCAGCTCGCATGGTGTGTTCACACCAGCTGGAACTGATCTTGAGTGTGTGCTAGAGTCCACGTGCTCGAGTCTTCTTTCTTCCCTATCGAATTCGACAGTGCTTTATCGGCCTGTGCTTCAATGCCTCCCTGTCGTATGCCAAATGTGTATTTGTTCCTTAGAGTTATCTTTGCTTAGGTGCCAGTATGTTCAAACTTAGCCACCCGATACATGTGTGACTTCCACTAAAGAGGTCGCACCATTTCATTCAACCCCGAACCACTGCTAAAAGCTCCGCGACAAACTTCAAATCAATATTTGAGAATATCACGTCACTGTTGGGCGTATATGAAGTGTTGTTTTTAATAAAGAAATAACTTTAATGCTGATGTTTCCAGATTTACTGTGCCTGATTGAAGTACCTCACTATGGGCTGTGCAATAATAGTTTAATAAACCAGAATCTGAGAAAAATTTCAATGAAATGTAAACCAAAAAACCCTTATGTAGATTTGTTTCTGAAGGAAACCTCACAGACTGGCAAGATTTTTAGCTCTGATACCACTGTAATATCCCAGACGGATATTTTTCCTGAAACTTCTCAAATAAATCTCAGAAATATAAATGAACACATGCATGCAATATTTTATTGATTTCACAGAGATAACCAACAATACATTCCATTTAAATAACTCGGAAAATGTTATCGTATTATACAACAACAATATGAAACAATGAACTACAAATAATCCAATCTGAAATACAGAATGCTACAACAAGATTGGATGATCAAGAACCTATAAATACAATGGCAAATTTTGCTGTGAATCCGCACCGGAGATGAACTGGGTTTCCGTCCAATCCACTGAGAAAGCCTGAAGGTTTCCGTCCTCAGGTTTCAGAACCAAAAGCTGAAGCTTCCTGGATTCTCCAAGAGAAATGAATTCATAAACTAAGCATGTACAAATGAGACTCCAAGCCTTCTTTTAAAGCTGCAACTGTGACTCTTCAGTTTCCCTACTCTGTCTCTTCATATTCCCACTTTAAGTCACTTTTAAATAAATATAACCGTTAAGTTATAAAGTGGCATAATAAATAAAGTAAGGAATCTTCTGGCATTAAAACAACGGACCAAACGAACTCGGACAATGACATGTGATAGCTTGCCGAAAAGCTCTTGGCGAGACGCTCCAAGTCCAATACTAAAATGCCAAGAAAACTGAACTCTGCCGACTTACTATAAATAGTAAGTACCCTGGAAACCTTGTGGAAACTGCTCCAATTGGCCTGAAATTGAAATCACCTAGGCCAAAAATCTCACTGATCACTACCAAGCCTCGATTAGCGCACCAGACCACGATGAAATGGCTAACAACACGACCCGAGATAATGTGCCCCAAAAAGGGGACATTACACAACTACACAAGGGTAAAGTCTCATCTTTTGGGTGTTGCATGCCATGGAGTTAAAGCTTGTCTAGAACTAATAGAAGAGGAGAGGATAGAGTGCCATAGATTGCACACAAGGGCAAAAATGGGGAAACGAGGTGTGGCAATGCTAGCACCTTCTTTTGCAATTGCACAATCATCTATGCCTATGTTATCCACTATTGGTAGCAGTCATGTTGGCACAAGAGGAAAGAGGAAGGTGAGTGATCGTTACAAGCAAGGGTTGGTTGAAGCTATTTTTCATGTGCAAGCATGAGAAGCTACAGAGTATTCCGTTGCCAAATTAGTTTTTGCCAATGCCATCCATTTTATGTGGCTCGTTCCTCATACTTCAAACAAATGGTTATAGATGTAGCCACTATTGGTTGTCCATTCATACCCCTTGGGGATCATAATCTATGAACTACCCTCCTATACAAAGTATTCCAAGGATAATGTGCTAATGGAGGATATGAGGCGAACTTGGATGATGATAAGTTGCTCTAGTGTGATGGATGGGTGGACTAATGTTAGACATCACCCACTCATCAATATCATTGTCACATCCCTTGTTGGTTGTTGAGGGAAGCATAAGGTTGTAGATTTCTAGTTTACCATTTTGAGAGATGCCATAACGGAGGTTGGACCTACTAATGTTGTACAAGTGATCATTGATTTAGAACGTGTGTGCAAATCAGCTAGTTTGATGGTGGAGGGTGCTTATAGGCGCATCTTTTGGACCCCATGTTGTGCTCACGCGTTGAAAGAGATAGGGAAGATAGAATGTTTGAAGCAAGTGGTGTCATAAGCTAGAGAAATTCAAATGTTCATTTGCAACCACCACACCTCACTTTCTCTCTTTAGGTCATTTTCAAAGGAGTTCCTCCAACTTGTTGTAACAAGGTATGCCACTTCATTTTATTAAATAATTTTAATATATGGAAACATTGGGAAATTAAAATTTTGAAACTTCAAACATTTATATTCCAATTACATTTTTCCTTACATTGCTTTTAATGAATATAAGTACTGCCACTTACGTCATCTTGCTGGAGAGGATGCTTGAGGTGCATGAGCCTCAATAATTGATGATGGTGAATTTAAAGTGGACTATATGGCCTAATTTTGGCTCTACTCAAGGAAAATCCGTCAAACAAAAGAGCCTTGATGACAAATAGTGGTCCATTGTAAGGTAATAAATTGCTGATTTTATTTAAAATTGAATATTAGATTGCTAATTTTCATATTAAATTTCTGATTTTGATTCTTTTGAGCTTTTTCTTTGCATTTTGTTCATTCATTGTAGATGCCATTAGATATGCTGATGTTCATTCAAGAGACATTACAACAAGTTTTGTCAACACTACTGCAAACTGATTTGTTTGCCATTCTCATGAGCCTAATTACAATATTCTAACATTGAAATTTCAAAGAAAACCATAGCCTAAACTAACCTGTACAAACAATTACAACAGTAAAACTGGAAGTGGAACCCAAAAAATGAGAAGAGAAGAAGAATAAAAGGAAAGGAAAAAACTTCAGATATGATCTGTAAGTGACTAGTGTTCCTTCTCTTCAACTGATTTGCAGTTGAATATTCTGCACTTCTCTTATCTCGCTGGAAAATATCTGATTGTTCCCTTTTGTGATCTGCACCTTTTCTTTTTGTTTCAACTGAAAAATATTCCCCCTTATCAACTTTCACTTACTGCATTATGCCCTTTCTTTACTATGAATGCATTTCAGAATTGGAAAATATTCCGTTGCAACATTTTTACACTTTCCCATCAATACATATATGAGGCATTTCACATAATCTGGATCCTCATCTTATTGTAGAAAATATCCACCTAAGTGAAAACAAATATCCTGCAATTGCCATTTTACCTTGGGCAAAAATCATATTTTACTGCTGCACTTTTACCATGAGTAGAAAACAATTACGTTTGCAATCCATCACTTGCTTTCTGGTAAAATCATTTGCATTGCTTTTCCCCTAAGTGAAAATATCATCACTGGTCTCCTTTTTGACAAAATTCAATATATGCCATTTACTTTCCCCATTATGTAGTGAAAACACTTCACACTCCTGAGTAAAAGTTGTTTAGTTTGCCATCATACCCCCCCTCACTAGTAAGATAAATCTGCATTTTGATAGATACATTTCACCATGTTTTGTCCCACCAAAAATAATCTTAATTCACTGCTTATTAACCCTACTTCTCATTTTGACTTTATTAAAATGTTCACCTCACTGCATATTGATATTTCCACATCTGTGACATTCATATTTATGTTTATTAAAATTTTTTTACTATGAATGCATTTCATAATTGGAAAATATTCCGTTGCAACATTTTTACACTTTCCCATCAATACATATATGAGGCATTTCACATAATCTGGATTCTCACCTTATTGTAGAAAATATCCACCTAAGTGAAAACAAATATCCTGCAATTGCCATTTTACCTTGGGCAAAAATCATATTTTACTGCTGCTCTTTTACCATGAGTAGAAAACAATTACATTTGCAATCCATCACTTGCTTTCTAGTAAAATCATTTGCATTGCTTTTCCCTTAAGTGAAAATATCATCACTTGTCTCCTCTTTGACAAAATTCAACATATGCCATTTACTTTCCCCATTATGTAGTGAAAACACTTCACACTCCTGAGTAAAAGTTGTTTAGTTTGCCATCATACCCCCCCTCACTAGTAAGATAAATCTGCATTTTGATAGATACATTTCACCATGTTTTGTCCCACCAAAAATAATCTCAATTCACTGCTTATTAACCCTACTTCTCATTTTGACTTTATTAAAATGTTCACCTCACTGCATATTGATATTTCCACTTCTGTGACATTCATATTTATGTTTATTAAAATTTCTCAGATTCTTTTGTTCTCACTGTCAAAATAGCATGTCTTCTGACAAACACCATACATCCATATTTCTTTCTCTTTTATAGACCACACACCTTTTGGATTAACACAAATGAGAAAATACGCAATTAATAAACATTGTAGCCCTGTAATATCCCCATTTTCATGAGCATCACAGTTTGAGGGATTAGCCTATTATTTTGACCCTTGTAAGCTAAATATTGTGGATAGAGGCTCTTCTGAGGCAGAGGCTTGGTTAATGGAGATTCTTGTCTTTTCCAGAATTCAGTATGTTCCAGTTTAGTCCTCGTTTGGCTCATATTGGACTTCGTTTGGGCTCAGTTTCATATACATACTATATATAGTAGGTCATGTGACAATTGAGAGGTACCTTTTTATTTTTGGTAAGTCAGTGAGTTGGACAAAGAATAAAATGGTCAATTTCCCGGTGCAGACATAATGAAGAAAAATTGATGAATCATGGAGTTATGCTTATTTGATTTATTAATAAAGTGATAACTTTATTAAGAAATTTTATTATGAGGCCATTTAATGTTATGTTATAAGTTATTATTATTTCATAAAGAAAAGGTCATTCTCATCATTAAAGAGGGAGCCAAATTATTAATTAATTATCCGGCACATAATGTTATTATATTTCAGATTCTAACAAGGAATATATCAATCTATAGAACTCTAACAAATCTAAGCACAGGATATATAAGAAATCACAAGGAACAAAGAGAGATAATACACGGATTATAGCTCTGAATCAGTCTTTAGAGACTTCAAATCTGAATCTTGAGATCTTCAATCTTGCCCTTTAATATTGGTTTGGTTTGAATATGTAATGTTGCCCACCTAGGGCTCTTTTAAGTCTAATCCAATATTGCTCAGATCTGAATATAACCAATTGAATCCGATATGGATGAATGCTATCAAGGTTTGCTCACAATATGTCGCTAATCTGCCCTGATTTTGCCTTCTATTAGATCTGTCATAATTCTCAGATCTAGGGCTGCAAGATCAGCCTTTATATTGTTCTTCTAGGGCTGTTCCAGTTTGCCCTAGTTCGACCTTCTTGGGCTGCAACAATTCGCCCAGAATTCTGCTCTAAATTCGCCCTTCTAGGGCTGCAACAATTCATCCAGAATTTTGCTCTAAATTTGCCCTTCTAGGGTTGCAACAATTCACCTAGAATTTTGCTCGAAATTCGCCCTTCTAGGGCTGCAACAATTTGTCCAGAATTTTGCTCTAAATTCGCCCTTCTAGGGCTGCAACAATTCGTCCAGAATTCTACTCCTGCATTCACATAATGCATTCACTCCAGCACTTTGCCAAATTTGCATGTAAGGAGTTCGATCCTTGAGAGGAGAGAATCATGTTATGTTTTTGATGATCTCTCCTCTAGGATCGATAATATATATATATATATATATATATATATATATATATATATATATATATATATATATATATATATATATGATGCTTTTAGGAGATAAACTCCTCCACCCAAGGTGGCCGACTTGGGCCCTCCCAAGTGAAATAATAAATAACCTTTTATTTCTTATTTACTTAAATTGCCACTTATATATATATGTAATTAATATCGATAAACAATAAATAATAAATATCACCTATATTTATTATTATTATTTATATTGATTTTACACTAATAAATATATTCTATATATTTATTATTATTGCCTTAAGATGGTTGATATATATGCTGTAAAGGCCATAATATCAACACTCCCTCTTGGACTTGAGGCAAAGATCAACTCTTAGATCCTTCATCACAAAACATAACCAAAATGGATGCCATAGATCTCTTATCTTTGATAGTAGATCTCTATCTACAAGATATAATGAGAACACAAATGTTCTTCATTATTCCTCAACCATACATCTCATATTTATATGAGAGAGATCATATCATATGATGCTTACCATCCAAATGTGGATTTCCTAGATCCACTGGTCTCCACGACCGAAATATCAAGTCCATGATATTCATGATAACATCAAGTCCATGATGCCAGATATTTCCAATCAATTTGTGAATTTCCTAGATCCACTAGTCACCTTGACTCTTTTGAATATCAAGTCCATGATATTCAAGGTAGTATCAAGTCCATGATACTTTCCAAACACAAGTTATCATCAAATTCATGATGTTTTCTATCCAATTTGTGGATAACTTAGATCCACGAGTCCTCTGGACTCGGCCAATAGAATATCAAGTCCATGATATTCATGGTATCATCAAGTCCATGATGTATACCATCCAATTTGTGGATAACTAAATCCATGAGTCACCAAGACTCAAGAAATGTCAAGTCCATGGCATCAAAACAACATCAAGTCCATGATGTTAAGAGCATTGGTCTAACGAATATCAAGTCCATGATATTCACCAAGTACTTGGAGTAATGGCCTAATCAACATCAAGTCCATGATGTCCACCAATTACTCAGATGTGGATCTTTGATCCACGAGATATCAAATCCATAATATTCTCGAGCATTGGTCTAACGAATATCATGTCCATGATATTGGCCTCCAAACATCAAGTCCATGATGTCCACCATATACTTAAGTGTGGATCCCTGATCCAAGAGATATCAAATCCATGATATCATGAGCGTTGGTCTAACGAATATCAAGTCCATGATATTCACCAAATGCTCAACATGAGAGGAATATCAAATCCATGATATTCTTCAAGTATCCAATTCATAAGAAACAACTTAGCCATATGCATAGATGTAACCAAATGAATAACCAAATGTATCTCATAATCAAAATCTCATCTCATGAATCCACATAAGTATAAGAGTAACCAATATGATTTCTTAATCATAAGAGTCAAGTTCAATGTAAAGAAAATGTGTTCACACATAGAATCACATGTAATATAGTTCCACTATAAGGAAATGTATTCACACATGTACATAAGCATTTTATCATGAATACATAAAGTCAAAACATAACATTTGCATTTATCCATAAAATATGCTCCGATAATATGAAGTATGTTTCCTTAACATACATGAAACTACTGTAGTAGTTAATCAACTAGTAGTCAAGGTATGTATGTCAATCATATATTCATCCAACAATATATAATGTATGCATCAATGTAAAACCAGTTACTCAGTTATACTAACAATCAGCTGTGAATGTTCCCAAAACAGCGTTAGATATAACATATGTCTAAGTAAAGTGTGTACTCACACATATGCAAGGTATGCTCCTCATAAATACAAATGTGTTAACTAATCAGTCATGCCAATGACACTTAAGCAGCTATGCTTAAACAACAATAAGATATATTCTCATAATATAACAGAAACATGTTAATAACCAGCTATGTTTAAGGAGTAAGATCTACCCAAAAAATAAGTGAGCCCATGATTAAGAAAAACCCTTCTTATGCCATCCCCAGGTGGGTCTCTCCAACCCATGTATCCAGTATACAGTTCCTGCCATGGAATCTCATAGTATACTTAAATAATTTATCCATGAATGTCTTATGCCACTCCTTAACTTCACCTTCTGAAGCTTAGATTTTATCATAAGATTATACTCCCTCTCAATGTAAGCTTGAGTCAATCAGTTAAGGGAGGATTAGTTAGTATTTTATCAATCGGATAATTTAGAGTGATTTGTTTCTTCCAAATATATAAGATTGGATTGATACAACCTGAGATCTAATCCCTCTTATCTTCCTTAACCAATCATGAGGTGGTTTCACAACCAATGAAAACATCAAAAACCATTTGCATGTTCAAATTTCAAATCTTAATTTTAAGATGATGCCAACCTTCACAATCGAGGTTATTACGAATCGAAACCCTCATAAAAATCAAATATTGGCCAAACCCAAGTTTGCCATTCTTAGATTTGAAAGAGTTAGACTGAATTCTTAAATCTGAAATGAATCTTTTACTCAACCTCGCTCTGATACCATGTTAGCATATTTCATATTCTAACAAGGAATATATCAATCTATAGAAATCTAACAAATCTAAGCATAGGATATATAAGAAATCACAAGGAACAAAGAGAGATAATACCTAGATTATAGCTCTGAATCAGTCCTTAGAGACTTCAAATCTGAACCTTGAGATCTTCAATCTTGCCCTTTAATATTGGTCTGATCTGAATATGTAATGTTGCCCACCTTGGGTTCTTTTAAGTCTGATCCAATATTGCTCAGATCTGAATATAACCAATTGAATCCGATATGGATGAATGCTATCAAGGTTTGCTCACAATATGTCGCTAATTTGCCCTGATTTTGCCTTCTATTAGATCTGTCATAATTCTCAGATCTAGGGCTGCAAGATCGGCCCTTATATTGTTCTTCTAGGGCTGCTCCAGTTTGCCCTAGTTCTACCTTCTTGGGCTGCAACAATTCGCCCAGAATTCTGCTCTAAATTCGCCCTTCTAGGGCTGCAACAATTCACCCAGAATTCTGCTCTAATTCGCCCAGAATTCTGCTCTAAATTCACCCTTCTAGGGCTGCAACAATTCGTCTAGAATTCTGCTCTAATTCACCCAGAATTCTGCTCTAAATTCCCCCTTCTAGGGCTGCAACAATTCGTCCAAAATTCTGCTCCAACATTCACATAATGCATTCGCTCCAGCACTTTGCCAAATTCGCATGTAAGGAATTCGATCCTTGAGAGGAGAGAATCATGTTATGTTTTTGATGATCTCTCCTCTAGGATCGATAACATATATATATGATGCTTTAAGGAGATAAACTCCTCCACCCAAGGCGGTCGACTTGGGCCCTCCCAAGTGAAATAATAAATAACTTTTTATTTATTATTTATTTAAATTGTTACTTATATATATATGTAATTAATATCGATAAACAATAAATAATAAATATCACCTATATTTATTATTATTATTTATATCGATTTTACACTAATAAATATATCCTATATATTTATTATTATTGCCTTAAGATGGTTGATCTATATGCCGCAAAGGCCATAATATCAACACATAACCCAAAGTTTATTCATTAACGAGCAAATGAAATAATATTTCATTTAAATGATTAAATGTGCCTTTTTGGAGAGGTTCGAACTTCTTATGGAGGATATATAAGCATGAAAAAGAGAAATTCGATTATCATTGTTATGCATCTATTTTCTTTGAACTTGGTTTGGGAGAAGAGACCGAGGGTTTCATGCTTTCAACAGCCATTGGAGAATGGAAAATCTTCTGTGTTGCAGCTGTTTGAGTTGGTGAAATATGCAGTGAATTTAGCATTAAAGTGAGCTTCATTCAGGAGTTCTATTTATGCTTAAAAATGAAGAATTTCATCTAGGGTTTGAAAGATTGGAAGGTATATCTATAGAAGACCCGGAGATTCATTTTTGATAGCCATTCTATATCAGCTTTAACTATTTAATTGCTGATACAGTATCCCTGAACAGTGACGCTACAGTACATGTGAACAGTAGTTGCTATAGTACCTTCCTCTTGGCACGTGGGGTTTATATCAAGCAATGGTTAAAGTTTGTCAAGTGCAGTTTGCATAATTGTAGGAGAATATTTATGAGACTTTGATTGCCGGTTTACAGTTCCAAAATTTGCTGTTATAACCATTTTCAGACCTGCAGTTCATTCTAGGTTTTATTTTTCATAGATGCAAGTATTTACATTGTAAGTCTGAAGCATAAGTATGGAAATTCATATCAGCCAGTAGGGCATCTGTATGATCTTATTTGTAATCTAAACAGTTACTAGTTTCATCATTGCAATCAGAGTTGTAATGAGTCATTTCATATCAGCAAATCATAGTTTTGAAACTTAAATAAAGTTGGAAGCATACCGATCGTGTCTTAATGACAAACTGTTTTAGATTATTACTTGCATCTCTTTCAGTTAAAGGAAGTTTGGAATTAATGTGCCAAGTGTTTGTAATAATGTCCACTAATGTAATGATTCAGTCATATATATATTCATTGAAAGATTGCTTCTAGCTGTAGCGTTGCCTTCCCTTTATTTCTGTCTTTAGATTACTTCTTTGAATTATTTTCAATCATCAAAACAAGCAAAAATACACAATACATCAGTTGAGTAGCAAATTGGAAAGCTGATAGACAAGTGTTTGCCAATATTCCTTGGAGCTCAAATAACCAAAAGAGGGTCAGATTTACCAAGGGACATTATAGTGGTATTAGAGCTTGCATGCAAAGTGTTTGACTAAATGTCAAACATCCGAAATTAAACCATTGTCCAGTGTTTGTCAGAGTTAGAATCCTAGGGGGTTCTTACAAGCCCTAACACATTGTTGTCCAACCAATAAAAGGTGCCCAAATTCATATCATTTCGTTGCTGTGTTAATTCTTTTAGGAAGGCATGAACTCACTGTTATGTTTCTACACAGACTCCTTTAATTTAAGGTTTCTATTGTTGAAGTTGAGTACCTGCGACAGAGACTTCAACATTGATTTTGCTGTTATTTTCTACATTTGTTTATGTTAGATATTTTGGTGAGCCATATTGTTGATGCTCGTATTGCTTCAGTTTGCATATCTTTGGTGACAAACTTCATGTATCATTTGGTACCATTGTCTAAGGTGATTAAGCAAGTGCTTTATCACCAACGACAGGTGTAATTGATGTTGGGCTGCATTTGGCATCTTCATACATTTCACTGTCGATATGAACCAATTGTTTATTGTTGGTTCCATGTTTATTTCGTAACATTTGGATAGCCGGCTTTATTATCGGCATCATCTTTATTGGCACTTGATACTCTTTATGATGTCCGTTTTGTATTCTCGACATCACCACATTTGTAACGCCCAAGGTGATGGTGCTTCACCTTACTTGGTGGAACGCCAAGTAAGGTGAAGCGTCACCTTCCTAGATGCACCTTATGATTATCGTAAGTCTTCATTTTGTTATGAATGATTATTCACTGGTAGTCCCGTGTTTCGGTTCTGGGCATGATCAACAGAGCAAACACGAAGAATAGAGTTTTGGTTACTTCAGTATTTGATTATCTGTGGAGTACTTTTGTAAGAGAAATCTATATCAGTATCAATGCGGACATTCTCATGCTCGGTGAATGATCTATATATTAGAATGTTTCTAATATTCTTTAATGCTCTATCGTGTGTATATAGTTGTATTTAGATAGTTTCTATTTCAGTTATCTTCATAATGTATATATGAGCTTGTAGCTCTTCGTAATTTGATTTTATTCAATACACAAGATAATCTATTCGATTATTTTATGGTATCAGAGCCACATATTCATCATTTTGAAGAATATTATTGGTGAATCTTTTTCTGGGCTATCTATTTTCTAAGAAAATCGCGATTTGCTGTGTTTTGCAAAATTTCTCTGCACAAAATCGCATTTTTTCTCTGCTGGGCGACGTTTTGCAGATCCTAGACCTGTGACCTCCTCTACCTGGATGACGTTCACGGCTTGTTTTGAGTAGGCTCATGGCTCGTTTCCCAGACTTCTGCGTTTTTTTTTACAAAATGCGACTCTGCATACACGGCCATTTTTGGTCGTTTTTGGCGATAAGCTGAGGTCTTACCTGCACACGGGCTTCTTCCACCTGCATTCTAACTCCATCAAACTTCATTTTTCGATCTTATAAGGTCGTCTTTATCAAAAACGGCTGCCATTTGTGACTTTTTTTTCTGCAATTGTTATTTCTCTCCGCGGCTAGGGTTTCCCTCGAAACTCTCAAATACTTTTCCGTCTTGGAAATCTACTTGCAGATTCTTGGTGGGTTTTTCGAGATATTATTTGGGTCTTCGTTAGAATTTTTTGGGTACCTCGTTTTTTGTGCCTCAATTTTCGGGTCAGCGGATTTGAATTTGGACTTCAATTTCTTTCAGGGTTTTCTGTTTACTTTTCTGGGTACTTGTCGGATTTTTCTGGGTCAGTTTAAAATTTGCCTCGAAATCTGTGCGAATGGCATCTTTGACCAATCTGATGCTGGAAAACAGTCAGCGGTTTAATGGCAGCAATTATAACACCTGGAAGCAGTGAATGTTGACCATCTTCGAGTACTGTCATTTGGATGAGCTTGTTCTAGGCACAGAGACCCGTCTGACCTCCGTTCAAGTAGATTGGGATAAATTTGATGATCGGAATCGAGAAGCTGTTATGCTTCTCAAGCTCTCTGTCATAGATGATCAGTTGCCTCAGATTCCCTCTGGCAAGTCTGCTGCAAACATTTGGAAATATTTGAAGGAGCTGCATGAAACATTCGACAAGAGTCGCGCGTTCTTTCTAAAGAACCAGTTGTTCTCCATCATGATGGATGAACGTATGTCCTTACAGGAGCATCTCACGAAGATTAAGGACATTCGTGATCAGCTTGAAGCTATCGGTCGGAAGATGGAGGAAGAAGATATGGTAGTTATTACACTGAAAAGTCTACCAACATCTTATGAGCATTTCAAAGAAACTCTCAACATTACCTCAACTAATGTTGATTTGAAATTCCCAGAGCTGTGCACCAAACTCCTATAGTAGGATCGTTGGAAGCAACAATTTGGTAACCGTACTTCCTCATCTTCGTCAGAACAAGCCTTTGTAGCAAAATTTCAGTCTTCTCAGTCATCACAACAGGGCAGTCCGCATCAATTCTCAAGCAGTTATCAGCAGAAGAGTGTTCAGTGTCATTACTGTCACAAGTATGGTCACATGAAGAAAGATTGCCGTCAGCGACTCGCTTCCGAACAAAAGAAGCTGGGAGGGTCAAATCCTCAGGCAAATGTTGCTGCACATTCTGAGCAAAAGGAATCTGCTTTCTATGCGTTTATGGCTAAAAGCCCTTCTGACTTAGCCCGATCGTCTACTTGGTATATCGACTTTGGTGCGTCATGTCATTTTTCTCATCGGCGTGACTGGTTTACAGACTTCTATCCCTACAGTGATTCAGTTGTGTTTGGTGGAGGAGAGGAGTTCAAAATTATTGGCAAAGGAGATGTTCAGATACAGTCTGGAGGGTGTCAGCTCATCTTTCTCAATGTATGCTATGTCCCTGGCATGGCACTCAATCTACTCTCTGTAAGTCAGATCATGAGAAATTCTCCTCAGTTGGATGTGGTGTTCAGTGATCACAAATGTTCCATTATTGATCGCACAACTCGTCTTACTGTTGCTTCTGGACTAGAGGATCATGGCCTGTATCGACTTACTGACACTGGTGATTCTCCTGAAATTGCTATGGCAGCCCGCGATTTATCTCTTAGTACTCTGTGGCATCAGCGATATGGACATCTCAACATCCAGTATCTCTCTCAGCTGTCTTGGGAGGAACTTGTCTCCGGTCTACCTCTGATTTAGACGCAACATCTTGGAGTATGTGACGCTTGTCAAGCTGGCAAACAACATCGGACTCCCTTCAAAGATGGTGATTCTTGGCGTGCATCTCAAGTACTTCAATTACTTCATGCTGATATTTGTGGTCCTATGAATACATTGTCAGTAACTGGTTGCAAATATTTTTTGCTTATTGTTGATGATTTTAGTAGAAAGATGTGGGTGTACTTTCTTAAACAAAAATCAGATGCACTTAGAACATTTCAGGTTTTTAAGTCGTTGGTTGAAAACGAGTCTGGCTGCAGTATCATTTCTCTTAGAACAAATAATGGGGGGGAATTTTGTTCTCATGCATTCTCCGATTTTTGTGTTGAACATGGCATCAAACGCCAATTCACCACCCCTTACACTCCTCAGCAAAACAGTGTTGTTGAGCATCGCAATCATACGATTGTTGAGATGGCTCGTTCTATGTTACAACACAGGAGTGTTCCTAATAAGTATTGGGCAAAAGCAGTGTTTACTGCTGTTTACCTTCTGAATCATTTCCATACTCAGGCTGCCAAGAACAAAACTCCCGAAGAATTGTGGTCCAGTCGTAAGCCCAACATCAGCCACTTGAAGATCTTTGGCTCTCTTGCCTATGTCTGGATTCCTGATGCTAAATGTTCCAAATTAGATTCCAAGACTCAGAGACTCATGATGATAGGATACAGTGACAACCATAAGGCCTACAGGTTGATAGATATTGACACTGATCATCTCATCTTTAGCTGTGATGTTGTTTTTGATGAAACTTGAGGACCTTTTCTGCCTTCTTCTGAGCAGTGTTCTGAAGAACAGTCTCATAGTATTCCTCTTCTTTTAGCATCATCTGATGGGAGAGATGATACAGCTAATGCTTACACTGGAGCACCTGATACTGATCCTGTTGAGGTTCTTGAGAATGACCCTCTTCCCGTTGCTGCTCCTGAAGCTCCTCCAGCTCCTCCAGAGACTGGCTCTTCTACTCTCCGACCCAAATGGTGGGTTAAAACTATTAGTGATCTCAGGGATGATGAGCTCATCGAAGGCAAAGTTTCTCGAAATAAGAGCAAACAAACAGTTAATTTTGCTCTTATGGCTAATATTCATAGTGTTTATGAGCCTCAGGCTTATTCCGAGGCCTAAGGTATCCCTGAATGGGAACAGGCTATGGAAGTTGAATTGCAGAGTATTCAGAAAAATCAAACTTGGGTTCTTTCTGATCTTCCTGCTGGGAAGAAACCCGTTCGCTGCAAATGGGTATACAAGGTAAAATACAAAGCTGATGGTACCTTAGACAAGTATAAGGCTCATCTTGTTGCTCGAGGGTTCTTACAAAGGGAAGGTATTGACTATGAGGAGACTTTTGCTCCCATAGCTAAAATGAGTACCATACGGCTTGTTCTTGCATTAGCAGCTCAGTTTGGTTGGAAAGTTCATCAGATGGATGTTAAGAGTGCTTTTTTGAATGGTGACTTACAAGAAGAGGTCTACATGACGCAACCTTCTGGATTTAAGGTTGCTGGTTAGGAACACAAAGTCTATAAACTTGTCAAAGCTCTCTATGGTCTGAAACAAGCTTCTCGGGCTTGGTACATGAAAATTGATAAATATCTAACTGATCATGGTTTTCAGAGGAGTCCATCGGATTCAAACCTCTATATCAAACATGTAGGTGATGATGTCTTGTTTATCGTTGTTTATGTGGATGATTTGATCATCACTGGAAGTTCAGCACATTTGATCGCTGAGATCAAACAGGACTTGTGTAGCACTTTTGATATGACAGATTTGGGACTCTTGCACTATTGTCTCGGAGTTGAAGTTTGGCAGACTGAGCACAGTATCTTTCTTTCTCAGTCCAAGTATGCTAGAAGTCTTGTGGACAAGTTCAGAATGCAGGATTGCAAACCTGACCTCACTCCTATGGAACCCGGGCTAAAATTATCAGCTCAATCCAATTCACCCGTTGTGGATGAATCTTTGTTTAGACAACTAGTGGGCAGCCTTATTTTTCTTACTGCCACTAGACTTGACATTAGTTTTGTGGTAAGCTACATATCCCGCTTTATGACAGCACCCAAAACTGATCATTGGACAACTGCCAAGCGTGTCCTACGCTATGTGAGTGGTACTCTTGACTATGGTCTTCTGTACACTCAGAGTTCTGATCCTACACTATGTGGCTACACAGATTCAGATTGGGTTGGTTCTGTTGATGATCGTAAGTCTACCGCTGGATATGTGTTCAATTTAGGGTCCGGTGCTGTCACATGGACAAGTAATAAACAACAGGCAGTAGCTCTGTCATCCACCGAAGCAAAATATCGCGGAGTAGTCAAAGCAGCTTGTGAGGCTGTTTGGCTTTAACGGATGCTTGCAGATATGCATGTTCCTCAGTCAGGACCGACTCCTCTATTCTGTGATAATTAGGGAGTGCTCAAACTGGCAAAGAATCCGGTCTTCCATGAACGAACCAAACATGTCGAAACACATTGTCATTACATTCGTCAGCTGGTTGAAGATAAATCTATTTAGTTGCTGTATGTTCCTACCTTAGAGCAGTCGGCTGATATCTTCACCAAATCTCTCAGTTTTGACAAATATGTAAAATTTAGGGAGGCTATTGGTATTATTGACAGATTGAGCATTATGGGAGGGTATTAGAATGTTTCTAATATTCTTTAATGCTCTATCATGTGTATATAGTTGTATTTAGATAGTTTCTATTTCTGTTATCTTCATAACGTATATATGAGCTTGTAGCTCTTCATAATTTGATTTTATTCAATACACAAAATAATCTATTCGATTATTTTACTATATCATATGCAGCTTTCCTTTTATGCATCATTTTTAGTTTCAGTTGTTCTATATCATCGTGCATGATCATTGTCTGATCATTGAGTATTTTTTGTGAGCAAGACATTATAAGTCTTATTGATTGTCAAGCTGAGATGTTAGTAAGAACACATATTGTATTTGATATTGAATCTCAATAAAGGTCATACTATTTTGTGGGCTGGGTTGTTTCCCTCGGTGAGGAGGGTTTTTCCCAGGATAAAAGATTGTGCCATTTTCTGTTGTTCAGTTTTGTTTTGCACTCTCTTTCATTCTGCTATATTCTGGTTCATTTTCAACATCTATATGTGTTTTGGATTGATATACAAATTCAAAGATTTTGAGATATTCGCTGCAAAATATATTGTGTACAACCTGCAATCTTTTCATATATTCTCACATTGTATACTAATTTTTATTGTACAAAATAAGACCCACATGTCTCTGTTCCATTATGAGGAAAAGACTCCCTCACGCTTTTGTAATTTCGTTGTAAAAAGTGCAATGTTTTTCATATATTACTTGCACACATCAGAGTAATACACCTCATAAGACTTCATTCATTCAAAACTTTGAGAGATTCCCCATAAAATTAACTTAAATCTGTGCTTTCTTGCATTGTCCATACACTTTTCTAGAGCTCTCATTTGAGCACAAGCAAGAAGGATGCAACAAGGGTTATTGAAACGGCTCT
This sequence comes from Chamaecyparis obtusa, assembly GCA_027943335.1. Classification (NCBI taxonomy): domain Eukaryota; kingdom Viridiplantae; phylum Streptophyta; class Pinopsida; order Cupressales; family Cupressaceae; genus Chamaecyparis; species Chamaecyparis obtusa. The sequence goes on along the minus strand of BSBK01001831.1, from coordinate 1,298,768 downwards.
GGTGGATGTTAACAACAAAAATGCTGCCTCTCAAACAGCTCACGTGCCTTGTCTCTGCTTCTACGGTTTACCTCCATGTTTTGCAAGGCATTTTCACCTTAAGATCTTGATGGCCATCATACTCTTTTTTGAAGCTTCCAGATCAAAACATGTAGTGTGGACATTAGCAAAGAGTGTGTTCCCTTTCATTTGGACACTTTCCTATTTTGCAAACACGCAGAACATTTGTTCCCAGCTTCATCACTGTCTTTTATGTGTTTGGACAGCTGTTCACTCCATGTTCTAGAGTTACCTTATTGACATAGGTGATGAAGAACATTTGCAAAGGCCGCAAATGTGACTATGCACCTGCCGATAGCGTTTTCTTGATAGTGATCTAAGCCTCTTTCACCGATTTTGTTATGTGTGACAGCGTGCAAACATTGCGTCCATGAGACCACAGTTCATTGAGGGATTTTGTCATAAATAAGAACCATGTGTTTTTCGTGCATCCACATTTGGCATACGTGTATGCCTTGTTCCAAGTTTTGTATCCAATTCTGCCAGGGCATTTGCAATAGTCATTGTCCTTCGAAAAATGCCCATACCTTCTAATCTTATCACAGATTTGGGAGAACACTAGCATACCTAACTGAACTTGTCCTTAGACCTGTTGTTTGGATTAGATGGAAAGCCTCTTCACGAAATACATTTTGTGCAGGCATCGCAGACCATGAGATGACAGATTGTTTGGGGAATTTTGTGAAAACAATTTAGGTACTCTACGTATACCTCCATACATGTCTGCGAGAGAGAACTTGCTCATTTGTAAACCCTAAGTTCCTTCCTGTGTAAACAAATTAGGGCAAGAATTTTCCACTCGCCAACTTGCTGGAGGAAATCCCCAGTCTCATTGAGCCATCGAGTAAATAATCTTCCCGTATCTTGTCAAATGACGTATCAATATCCTTTTTTATTTTAATGAGCTAGTTGGCTCGTGAAACATTTGGACTCTCCCAAGGAGTCCCCGAGCAGTTCATTAATCTTATGGAAATAATCCATGGGCCCCACACTTTTGAACACACACACCAGGCACATTGGACATAGCTTAAGGAAAAACTATTATAATCATTCACCCTAACCTAATAATGTTTTGAATTTTCCCTTTCCTTTGCTCGGCAGCTCGTTGAAGGGAAATCTTTGTCTCATCGAGTCGCCGAGGAAGACTTTGCATTGAAATGAGAAAGGGGCCCACATATGCCTTATACATTAATATATATAATAATGCCTTAAATGATTATTAATTAATGATTTATTTTAAATCCCTTTTCTGTTGTGAGCGATCAATTATATTCTTGATGTCCATTTTGCAAAAGGATATTTAAATAATTTCTTTTAAATGATTTAAAGTTGTTTTGCCCCTGGACCCTCAATGGATTGCTTGTCCATAAAACAATAAAATATTATTATTTAAATCATTATGATTCAAATAATAATAAATATTTAAAAAACACTTTATAGACAAATGATTTAAATTTTCTCTGGGGCAATGCTGGGTCCCCTTGTGGGCTTGGCTAAATTTTTTTTCGTTCCGGATCAACTGAGCCTTTCAAACTATCTTGAAACCATCTCAATTTGAATCTGGGTTGAAAAACATGGAGCACTTCACTAAAATATGATGTTTGACCCCTCTGTTCAGTGTTCAAAACAATTAAATAGCCTCTGGAATCACCTTCAAAAACTGATCAAACCGCATTGTGAGACTGTAACAACTAGTGTGCACTTAGATTTGCATACTGAGAACCACCCTATAAAATGGTTTTGTTTGATGATGCATGAGGCAAAAGATTTTAATCACCAAAGTCCCCTATTTCATTATCTCTGCAACTGATCATGCTAGAACACAATTGAGAGCCACCAGATGTGCTTCCTGAAAAATTATCAATCCGTACTTTGGGAGGTCACCACTGAAGGAAACTATTCATTTAGATGCAATGTGCGTGTGTGCTAGAAGGATTTATTCAAGGCTTTCAGGTTTGCAAGTTATTAATGGTCAAATTTGACCATTTTGAAACTGTCGCAAACATGCAGATGCAAACCACTGGGAACTTCATACAGTTTGAGCTCATGAAAAATATCAAATAGAATCACGGGGCTTTTAAACTTTGCACATGAGCACATTGAGACGCCAACAATACAGGGATGAGGGAACAATTGGCTCCTCATGACAATCAACAGATCATGAATTACAGCTCTCTAAAAACGGTTAGCCAAGAGATGTGACACTGTACATACATTAAATTAGAATTAAATGCTTATGGATTTGGCTCGACAAACTTATCAAATGAAGGCACCGGGGTCTGAAAATGGATATGGTGGTTCAATGATATGTTGATAATATAGAGGAATGATCCTTTCATCATGATGATCAACTAGTCATGAAATACAAGCCTCCAAAGCAGTCCATTGTATTAAATCTGAGAAAGTAGAAAATGTAGATCTTTGCTAACCCCTTAAACCAAGTGCTTTAAAAACTTATCAAAATTGACTGTGGGAAGCTGTAACTTGGCAAATGCACATAGTGATAGGTTTTAAACATGTTCCCAAGGATGTTCCCTTATGACAACCACTTGAAATTAAATCATTCACTCTCAAACTAGGCCATTCAGATAAAATTTTGCATGGGTATACTTTTATGCCTTGTCAAATTTACACATATGCACTTCAAATTTCTCTTCAAAATTTGAAGGCACCAACAAAGTGAAAGGTAGATGTCAGGCTCGTGCACCCAGGCTGGTCCATTGATCTTCTCGCTATCATCAAAGGAAGATAAAGTGAGCTTGCTAGTAGCTCGCTTGTGGTCACCATTAAGCTGTTGTGTAGGCTGCCTATCACCACGGTTCCTCATACTGCCTATATGTTGCACACAATATTGATGTAGAGGGAAAACATCTCTAACATGCTTTGGAAAGCGTGCTCACTCATCACTAGCTGCCATAACATCCTGAAACTCCACATCCTCAAGAGGAGCAACTGGTGGTGGCTCATCTCTAGGTGGAAATGTGGCTGCATAGGTTTGTCAACTGTCTGTGTACGTGTCCTACCACACAGCGGAGAGTCAAATGCACTGTTCAAAGAAGATGGTGCTCTACTACTCCCACAACTCCTTGCAACTGATACTAACATGTCTTTCTTTTCACGCCTATCCTTATGGTGAGCCAAATCCAACGTATCCAGAGTTCCACTTATCCGCTCTAAGGCCTGCAAAATCAATGGTTGTGAATTAATGAGAGTTATTAATAATGCACGATCTAGATCATTCTGCTGATTCTGGCTCTCCCTTTGATGTGGCCTCCTACCATCATGAATGTGATGGTCCCAACTGGTGCTGAGAGGGGAGGGGTGAATCAACACCCAATAAAACTTGAAGACACTCTTAGATTCACTAACTATTACTGCTTGCAAAACATATCCTATAAAAGAAATGAACAACACAAAATCACAGCAGCATAGAACATCAGATATATCATGTGGAAACCCAAAATTGGAGAAAACCACGGTGTGAGTAAGAACTCGCAAATTTTGCACTCTTTTGAAGTGCACCTTGTGAAAAGCCTTCCTTGTTAAGGGATTACAAACGCAATGTTAGGTGCGACCCGGTTATAAGGGATTTAGAATAAGGTATGTTAAAGCCTGCCTTGTTAGAGGTCTTTAAAACATCAACTAGATGTTACCCGGTTAAGGGATTTAGTACTAGGAACCTGTTAATGTCCACCCAGATACTGAGATTTGACTATTCCAGTTGTTAGAGAACAATAGAAGGGTTGATCCTTTGATATGGCTTTGCAGAGCCTGATAAGATCATTGTTTCATTCACTGAGAGTCATCACTGGGCACCACTGGTATGCTCTCCTTAGGTTACTGTGCTTCTTTGCACACTCTCTTCTTTTTCTTCTCTTTTTTTTTTTGTAGTGGCTTTGATCAACGTACAGTTTCACTCTTTCTTCTTGGCAAAATGAAGGCAAATGATTTTCTTCGCTAACTGAAGAGTAGATACACTTCTTGCAGAGTGTGGGACAACTGTATAGAAAGAGAAAGATGCGCATGTCACTCAAATCAAATTTTGAAAGATCTTCCCGCTCTTTGCCGTTGCGATCTCCGTGAAGATCTCTTTTTGATCCACCATCCTGTCGTATTTCAGTCATGTGAGGAAACATCAAATGCGCGTCACAGGCTTTCCCTTAATAGAAGATCTGCCATGAATTCGTCATTCAGTCATGTTTTAGTCTTTTAAAGGAAACATTAGATGCTTGTCACATACTTTCCCTTAAAAGAAAATCTTCCATGATTTGTGCAATAAATCACAATAAAAGAATCTCCTTAGTAGCCTTCAACTGTGCCTTTCACCCGTCTTTTCCTTAGCAGAAAATCTTGTGTGATATATGCAACAAATCTTGGTAAAAGAGTCTCCTCAGTGTCCGTCAACTGTGCCTTTCACCGATCTCAATGATATCTTAACGATCACTAGTGACCGGTTTACACCTTTCCTTATGCAGTGTTCTGGTCTCTATCTTCACCAGTCACTTCCTTGTTCTGTGTCTACATCGGTCACTTCTTCTGTCATTGACTTCACCGATCACTGTCTTCACCGGTCGCTCCTCTGAGCAGTAAGTGAATTGCTAGACAACATTGAGCTCATCACTGTGTCACCGGTTTCCTAAACATTTTCTCTTGTCACCTGCTCCCTAACATTTGGACATTTTTAGTGTAGACATTAATAACATCAATGACAACACCATTGGTTATTACCAGTGGTTTCTTTATCGTTTACCTGTTGCATCCTTACCAATAATGCCAACAATCTCCCCCTTTGGCATTGATGACAAATATTGTGTTACCCGTCCAATAATACATCTCTGATTATGTGCCTCTTTGACAATAATGCCAAAGGCTTGTCAAATGACCTTCCATTCTGATGACTGCTCCCCCTTCGAGCAATAGTCCTTGGTCACCAATCCGGTTTAGATGAGGCTGTTTCCTCTTTTTGAACTTGTCGGATTGACGATCTCCTATGTCCTTTTACTGAAGATCATGAAGGGGAATTACCCCTAATTTACCTTTGAGATATTTAAAGGTACTTTTCGGTAAAGGCTTTGTGAATATGTTAGCTACTTGTTCTTTTGTGGAAACATATTCCAGCTTGATTTCTTTGTTCTGCACTTGCTCTCTTAGATAGTGATACTTTATAGCAATTTGCTTCGTCTTTGAGTGCATAATAGGATTTTTGGATATGTTGATTGCATTCGTGCTGTCACAAAATATTGCTATCGGTTGAGGGACTTGTTCTTAGATCCCTTCTAATATCTGTTTTATACAGATTACCTGTGTGCAGTTGATTGTTGTAGCAACATACTCAGCCTCTGCTGTGGATTGTGATATGCAGTTTTGCTTTTTGCTTGTCTATGACACAATCCTTTCTCCAAGAAAGAATGCACCTCCACTTGTGTTGTTGCTGTCATCAACGTTGCTGGCCCAGTCTACATTGGTGAACACTTTTACCTTGAAACCTCTTTTGTGAGGAAACCAGAGACCATATTCTTCAGTCCCCTTTAGATATCTAAAGATTCTCTTTATTGCTATCAAATGTGTCTCTTTTGGGTTTGCAGAGAATCTTGCCACAATACCTACCGCATGTGCAATGTTCGGTCTACTGTGCACAACATATTGAAGCTTACCAATCATTGATTGGTAAATTGTCTCATTAACCTCTTTGGCATCGTCCTCGTTTGATAACTTGCAGTTAGTTATCATTGGTGTACCAACCGGTCTGGATTCTTCTAGCCCAAATGTTTTAAGAATCTCTTTAATATACTTTGACTGGGATATGAATATACTTTTATTGAGTTGATGGACTTGTAGGCCTGTGAAGAATTTTATTGCACCAATCATGGACATTTCAAATTCTTTCTTCATCTCTTCCGCAAAGTCTTTGCTCATTTTATCATCACCTCCAAAGATGATGTCATCCACAAATATTTCAGCAATCAAGTTTCCTTCTTTATCGGTCTTAAGATACAGATTGCTGTTGTCACCTGTTCTTGTGAATCCTATGCTTAGGAGGTATGAGTGTAATCTCTCATACCAAGCTCTTGGGGCTTGCTTCAGTCCATAGAGAGCTTTCTTCAATTTGCAGGCCATATCAGTTTTCTCTGTGGATGAGAAGCCCTTCGGCTACTCTATATATACTTCCTCTTCGAGTATACCATTCAAAAATGCAGATTTTACATCCATTTGATATACTTTAAACTTTTTATGAGCAACATACACAAGCAAAATTCTTACCCCTTCTAGTCTTGCTACTGGTGCAAAGTTTTCCCCATAGTCTAGTCCTGCTTCCTGTGCATATCCTTTGCAGACTAGCCTTGCCTTGTTCCTCACCACCTTTCCTTCTTCATTCAGCTTGTTTCTAAACACCTACTTGGTGCCTATGACATTCTTGTCCTCAGGTTTGGGTACAAGAGTCCATGTTTCATTCTTTACTATTTTCTCTAGCTCCTCTTCCATTACTTTGACCCAGTTGTCATCCTCCAGAGCTTCTCTTGTAGTTTTAGGCTCTATGCTGGAAAGTAGACAGGTACTTTCTCTAACGCTTCTTCTGGTTAGAATGTTGTCACATTTGTCACCAATAATGTTATTAGTGTAGTGATAGGTGACATACCTTGGTAGAACTGGTCGGAGATCCTGGTCCTCTCTTTCCGGTTGAGTCGCATTTCCAGAAAGATCATGAACATCTTTTTGTTCATCTTCTTCAATTGGTCTTATGTTTTGATCCCTTCCTTGCTTAGGAACATTACCTCGTTCCATGGGTCTGTTTACCTGTTCTCTTTCATCAACGATTATTATTTCATTGAATTCTATTTGGTCATTGACGTCATAGCCTTGGTGATTGTCAGATTCACCTTGACTGATCTTATCACTCTGTTCTGAATACTCATCTATCTTCATGTTTGCACTCTCCACTATTTTTCCTGTCCTTTTGTTCAAGCACCGGTAGGCTTTACTTTTGGTGGAGTAACCCAAAAATATGCCTTCATCACTCTTTGGCTCAAACTTGCCAGAGTATTCATCTCTCTTGATGTAACAGTTGCTCCCAAATACTTTGAAATAGATTACACTGGGTGTATGACCAAACCATAACTCATATGGAGTTTTATTTGTCCCTTTCTTGACTTGAACCCGGTTCAGTGTATATACAATGATGTTGATTGCTTCTCTCTAGAAGTGATGAGGTAGAACCTTCTGAATCATCAGAGTCCTTGCACAATCTACCAGAGTCCTGTTTCTTCTTTCAACGACTCCATTTTGTTGAGGGGTTCTTGGTGCAGACATCTGCCTTTTTATCCCTTGTTCTTCATAGTAGTTAATAAACTCTTGAGAGGTGTACTCACCTCCTCTGTCCGACCTTAGACACTTTAAGTTCTTACCGGTGTTCTCCACTTGGGCCTTATAGATTTTAAACATATGGAAGGCCTCTGATTTTTCTTTCAAGAACAATGTCCACATCACCCTTGAAAAGTCATCTACAAAAAGCATAAAATACCTGTCTCCATAGTAGCTCTTTGCCCTCATTGGTCCATACAAATCCATGTGAACAAGATCCAACACATTCTCGATTGAATAAGACTTGCTGCTGAAGCTTGTACCGGTCAGTTTTCCCAATTGACATTCTTTGCACACGGCCTTGTCTAGCTTTATGATGTCAGGAAGCCCTCTAACTGACTTCTTCCTACTTACTTTGACTATGCTGTGAAAGTTTATGTGGCAAAGTCTTTTGTGTCACAACCAGCTATTGTCATCTTTTGCCACAAGGCAAGTTTTCTCTATTTTACCTTTTGCTGTTGCCATAAGCCAAGCCCCCTCGGTTGAGTTTAGGTAGAATAAGTTCCCTTTGCTCGGTCTACCGGTGGCAACTTGTGCTCCTGATTGATTCTTGAGATTACATGATCCCTGTCCAAACTCTAACCGGTATCCTTTGTTGTTCAGTTGAGCCACACTCATCAGATTGTACATGAGTCCTTCTACCTAGTACACATCATCGCAAACAACTTCATCACTAAGTGCTATTGAGCCCTTACCTCTAATAGCACAGGGAGCATTATTTCCAAATGTCATTGATCCACCATTGCTAAGATTCAAGTTGATGAACTTGTTTTTGTCACCGGTCATGTGGTGAGTGCATCCACTGTTAATGATCTAGTCCTCACATTGGTGGGAGCTGGAGATAAGTGCCATTTCACTTATCACTGTGCTTTCTTCCTTTATTGCCACAAAGGCAATTTCATCGTCTCTAGATTCCTCAGAGTCGTTGTCAGTGACACCTTCCTCAGCAAGGTAGCACTCCTTTCCTTTATTCTTGAATCGGTTGAACTTTTCTTTATTTTCATTTTCAGGACACCTGGCTGCAATGTGTCCTATCTTATTACATGAAAAACATTTCAATGGAAGTTTCTCTTTGTACTTCCCTTTTCCTTTGGGAAATTTCCTTTCGATGAGTGCTTCAAACTCATCCTATTCTTGCTCTTCTGAGAGCAGATTGTCAAGGAAATGACTAGACCTCCTGGTAGAACTATTACCGGTCTCTCTTCCTTTCTTAGTGGAAGCAACATTCACAGAAGACTTAAAAGAAGCATCTATCATAGGTAAGTTGTTATCATAATTGCTTAATTCAAAAGCAGTTAACTTACCAATTAGAGAGTCAAGGGTGATTTGTGATGTGCTCATTGATCTGAGCTCTTGTATAGCTCATTCAATGTTCCTCCAGCGCTTTTGATGGAGTTCATCACTTCTTTTATTCTGTTGCTGTAGTGCTCAATGTTTTCACCTTCATTCATCTTCATGTCATCATATTTGCCTTTGAGGCTTCCTACTTTTGCTCTTTGAACATACGGGTCGCCTCTATACACAGTTTGTAGTTTTGCCCACATTTTTAAAGCTGTAGTTAGGTTTTCAATCTCTGCAAACACGTTATCAGGCATCGTACTGGCTATCATGTCCATAGCAGCTGTGTGTTCACTTCTAACCTTCAGTTGATTAGCCATCAAGGTACTGGTAGGTTCGTTGTACTTAGTGATCACATGGTTGCAAAACTGATCTCCCGTGGTCTTCATGTACAACTTCATTCTGCGGCACCATAGACTGAAGTTTTGCTTAGAGAACTTGGGTAATTATGATTTTTTCCTTATTTCGGTTAAGCAACTCAAAAATAGGATGTGGCTTTGATACCAATTGATGGTCCCAACCGGTGCTGAGAGGGGAGGGGTGAATCAACACCTAATAAAACTTGAAGACACTCTTAGATCCACTAACTATTACTGCATGCAAAACATATCCTATAAAAGAAATGAACAACACAAAATTACAACAGCATAGAACACTAGATATATCATGTGGAAACCCAAAATGGGAGAAAACCATGGTGTGAGAGGAACTCACAAATTTTGCATTCTTTTGAAGTGCGTCCTGTGAAAAGCCTTCCCTGTTAAGGGATTACAAACGCACTGTTAGGTGCGACCCGGTTAAAGGATTTAGAATAAGGCCTTGTCAGAGGACTTTAAAACATCAACTAGATGTCACCCGGTCAAGGGATTTAGTACAAGAGACTTGTTAATGTCCACCCAGATACTGAGATTTGGCTATTGCAATTGTTAGAGAACAATAGAAGGGTTGATCCTTTGAAATGGCTTTGCAAAGCCTGATAAGATCACTATTTCATTCACTGAGAGTCATCACCGGGCTGTTATTCCTAACCGGTTACTGAGGGGGGGGGGGGGGGTGAATTAGTAAACGTTAATTTCTATTCCAATTAAACCTTTTATATATATTTTTGCAGTATTAACAGAATATAATCAATCACTCGTAAACAAAAATAGAAATACACAGGTCAACATAGCATATATACGTGGAAACCCTTGGTTAGAAGGAGAAAACCATGGTGGGACAAAACCCACAAGTTTACTACTGCAGTAATAAAGGTGCCCTGTGAAGAGCTTACAAAGCACTTGTAAGAGTGCTACCTGGTAAACGGATTTGGTAGAAGACCTATTAAGATCTTGACCCTATTAGGAGTCGCCTTGCAAAAGGATTTGCAACACCAATTAAGATGTTACCCGGTTAAGGGATTTATACAACGAACTTGTTAGGGTTCACCCTGATAGAGGGATTTGAATATGCTTAACAATGTAAAAACAATGATCTGTAATGACACTTTCTGTCTGATTAGATCATACCTGTTACCCTTTCCGCTCTGCTTGGCTGTTGAACCTCTCTGCCTTTCACCTTTTGTGATCGTAGCTTCTCTCAGAAGATATCTCTCTCTTGTTTTGAATATTCAACAACACTTATTGTGTATCTCGTGACCTGTATTTATAAGACATTAATCTTATTAAAGAATACTTCTCATAGTTCTGCCAAGCTGTAAATTCACCCATAAATCATGCATGCAAAGAACTTGCAAAATGATCTTGAGTTTACCTTGAAACATCCGCGTAGAAATAAAGCTAACTCTAGTTAAAAAGCTAACTCCAACACTAACTGTGAATACTCCGTATAATTCGGTTTTAACTGAAACAACTCCGCATAATCTGGTGCGGATTATCATGCAGTCGACCGGTATCAATCTTATACCCGGTTGTTCATACATCCCTTGTATGTTTTATAAGACCAGTTCACTCTGTTTGGTCTACCGGTACATATACTCTGTTCTACCGATACATATTAAGGAGTATGGTTGGTCTATTGGTTTACCGGTGGGATTGATGTTTGCTTTTGACTTATCCAATGATAACTTAAACATGCCAGCAATCTTCCCTTTTGGCATTGGTGGCAAAACATCACTTTAATCACTTTATCTTCCCTTTTGTGTAGACTTCCCCTGTGCTGTTTGTTATCTTCCTTTGTATCTACTTCCATCCTGTGTTCTTATCTAGACTTCCAATTCGCCAACAATTATCTTCCCCTTTTTGCTTCCATAGGACAAAGGGTAGTTATTCTGGTTTATATCTGTAGCTTTGTGAAGATATCCTTATACAATTTCTTCGCTGAATGAAGAAAAGGATTCCATTGACTGGTGACATGTTCCAGATTTTTCTGTGCTGCTTGCAGTGATACAATTATATTCTCGATGTCTTCTACTGTCTTGTAGTCCGGTTCCTTGATCAGGTTTTCGGCCTCTGTTGCAGTCCTTTGCATAAGATCAAATGTTGGGGAAAGAAATAATTGGAATTCAATGAGATCTTGGATTCTCTTTGTTCTCTCTTCAGATGCCTTTCTTAGAATGAGAGCTAGGCTTGTCATTTCCCTACTGAAATCTGTTGCAGATGTGTTCTTTACATCAAATTTTGATGAAAGAACCCTTATTTCTTCTGAAGTTTTAGATGTCTTTTCCGTGATATCTTGAACAAAAACATCGAAGTTTGAAGTCCTAGTCATTAGGCTTCCTGCAACCTGTAACTGTTGTTGGAGTACCCTTGTGTTTGTAGATACTGTTACTTTTAACTCTTCAACCTGTTTATGTAGAATTTCTACTCTTTTCTTCTCATAATGATCAATGGCAATTGTCTCCGGATCGGTGACATCTCCTATTGCTTGTGCCAATATTTCCAATTGATCAATGATAGGTTCTTCTTCATCAATATCTACATCCGATACAAAGTTGTACAAGATGTTCCTTACACTAGAGAGGACCATGTTCTGTTTTCTCTTAGTGAGCTCCTTAAGTTGTCTAGTTGACATCTTGCTTTTGTCAACCACAGTTTTGCCAACTTTGCTCTTCTTGGCTTCAGTTTCTGTTGCAAAAGTTAGTTTCCTCTTAGATGAGGATGAGCTTGGAACATCGACTTGTTCCTTTTGCTTTGGTTCCTGTACCGGTTGATCTTCTACGGGCTTTTCTTCTTCAGTATGTACAGGTACCTCTTGCTCTTGTTTGTCCTGCTGTTCTTTATTTTCTTCCCCTCCCAGTTGTACTTCCTCTTCTAGTAGGACCTCTTCGTCAATATGGACCTCTTCTTTTGGTCATGCTCCATCTTTTGGATGAGCATCTTCTTCCAGATGAACTTCCTCTTGCTGTTGTACTTGTTTTCCTGGTGGAGCTTCCTCTATGTGCTGCTCCTCAGCTACCTGTTGGTTATCCACAGTGATCTCTTCCTCATTTGTCCCTTTATCAATGATTCTCCCAGTACTTGTTCTTCTCATAGAACTTGTTCTCCCATATTAAGATGTTCACTGGTTGTGAACGTTTCTATTGGAACTTGTTGCTCACCGGTTTGTTCATGAGCAGTGAATTGAACCGGTTGTTCCTGTACTGTCTCAGGTTCTTCTTGTGGACCTTTTGCCTTCAGAATACTAAAGTCTATTGTTGCCAGAACTCAAGTCTCTTGATAGACTTCCTTTTTATATCCATTTACTATCTTGGCAACTCTATTCTTTGTATCCAAATTCATTGATACTTCCTCCATTAAAAGTTTTGTAGTATCTTCATTGAGACCAAGTTTTACCTGTGACAATGTCTCCTTAACAATTCTATTGTTGGAGCCTAGACCAGCTCTCCATTTATTCATAAGTCTCGTATTGAGTTCAGGAGGAAATTTAGACCTATAGTCTTTTGGACTTTTGTTGAAATCCAAAAATGTTTCCAACAGAGCCACTTCTATCTTTTGTTTATCATCCTCTCCTAACACACTAAACCATTTAGCTGCATTGGCTACTTCACCAAAATCCATGATTTCATCTACAATATTATCTACAGTCATTGTACTAGCCTTACCTTTTATTGGGGACGCCAGTATGGTTGGTGGAGCCATATCGCCACCTTTATCGTCAGTGATATCGACGGAGACCGGTTCAATTGATACTTTTGCTCTTCCTGGAGCCTCAGCTCCTAGTATCCCCTTTCCTTTACCGATATCTTTGACTGGTGGCACAGTGTTTTTTTGGCATTCTTCTTTTGCCTGGTGTTGTTGTTGAACAAGTTTTGTCCATGTAGCAACACCACCTTCGTGCACCTTGTCAACTTCTCCAACAAGCATTTGACTTATCCTTTTTCTTATCAAGAAATTTTGCTTGTGCAGTTCTGCTTGATGAGTTGCCTCGTCTAGAGTTAGATGATTCTGAACTTCAAGTAGAGCCCTAATTCTTAGCTCCTTTTCTCTTTCCATTGAAGCTTTCCATCTTGCTTCAAGAATCTCTTGAAGATCGTTAGGTATTGTCTTGTGAAGTTCAGTAGGAGTAAGATTGAACTGATGAATACAATGAACCACAACTTCTATTTTTCTCCTATCTTTGTCATTAGCTAGTTCATACCTCCTTCCAACTAATGCCATACCACCTGTATCTTTTAACCCTTTCACAAACTCATCAATTGTAGGTTTCCTTCCTCTTGGTGCATCCTCTTTTTACCGGTTTTGCAGATTTCTTCTTTTGGAGAAGAGTTGTGTCTTCAATCTTTGTTTCTTCTGTTTCTTCCCCTTGAGCGCTGGGCGCTTGTTGTGCTCTCTTCCTTTGCACCTTGGGTTCCTCTTCAGTTGATTTCTTCTTCCTCGGAGTGGGAGACCTTTTGACATATACCTTTTTAGGTTCTTTAACCGATGACTTTTTCTTCAGATTCTCCTGAATTTCTTCAAAGGTCCCAAACCGGTAGGCTGACAGATCAAGATTACTTTCTTGTAAGGCATTTGCATGTGCCTTGGCTGTCTTTGTAGATATCTCATACCCTAGTTTTGGTGCATATTTGGTTCTAGGTTCCACAGCCTGAATGATGCAGTGATCGGTGGTGACTAGAAAACACACCTCATCTTTGTAAGAATCAACAATAGTTGAGGGAATCCTTTCCCTGGTGTGCATTCTCAGCTGGAACGCCTCAAAATAGTCATTCATGACTTTACTAAACTGGTTTCCCAGTTTGTTGGCCATGTCATTGATTTGAACCATTACTAGTTTATCGGTTTCCCATGTCACCTTGCCTATTCCCAGAAAGTAATTCCGGTAATAAAAGAATAAACATACCAGTAGGGTTCCATATTTCAGGAACTTCTTTACGATACCGAGCTTTAAATTTTCAAAAATCTGCCCTTGAAGCATGGCGCAAAGGTCATACTGCACGTTGTCATGCATGATCCGGTGAGCGGCGTGAATGGCTCCTCCCGACACACTGTTGAGATTGCTCGATTGATAGATCTTGTAGCCTATCACCACAAACGCAAACTGAACTTCCTCATCTTCAATATCATTTACAGTCATCAGCCAACTGTCAGACTTTGATTTTGTCAATCTTGCGACAACGACATTCGAAATGGTTTTGAGGGTAAGAGCTTCCCCTTTGTCACTATACTTGGTAACCCTATGCAGATCCTCCTTGGTGATTGCAGTGCATGCTCCTTTCGCCACCCACCGGGTTTGTGCACTCAACTGAGAATCAGTCGTATCCAATCCGGTCGAAACACGGTTGGATAACATACTCCATTGATCAACCCTGAAGATACTAGCTTCGCATATTTGTCCTAAAGCTTTCCATCTTGGCACAACGAGAGGTACTTGCTCTGGATGAAGGTTTCACCCAGCTCTTCTTGCTTAGCGTGAATAGACGTTGTGACATCTTCAGTTATCAGAACTCCATTAGGTACTAATGATAGTGCACTAGACATGTCATTTTCTCTGTTCTGTACTGCCATGATATTGTAAACGGGTCAATCGAATTGATTTCCTTGGATTAGCTTGATGACAGAAGATGATAATGCCATCGCTATTGACCGGTTTACACAGAGAATCACTTGATCGGTCTTACAAAAATAACTTATCAATGACCATGAATCACAGCACGAGAATATTACTCAAACATAAGAAATCATAAATCACAATTCGTAAAGTAAAGTGAAATGAGTAATCCTCCTTCCTTTATATAGATTTAGGGCATAATGGTAATTATGAAACGGTAACTATTTGTTACGACTATAGCATTAATTAGCTTACCCAATCTTTCTTTCTTTTTCGACAACCAGTTTTCAAGCTTTTTCTTGTTGATCAAATCTCGGTTGAGAAGACAACACTTACCTGTCCGGTGTTACTTACTGATTGAGTGAGTTTATTGCTCACCAATCCTACTGGGAACAGTAGTTGGACTACCGGTTCCCTCTAAGCCTTTTGGGCTCAGTTTGCTGAAGAGATATCACCATCAACAGATGATGATCTTCACTCTGTCTTCTCCTCAACGGAGCTCTATGATTTTTTCTTGAACCAAATCTTCTTGACTTCTTTCTCGATCTCTTTGCCCTTGTCCTTTTGATTGGGAGACAAGGTCTTATTTATCGGTTTGACCAATCCTCTTCTTTTGTTCACTAGCCTGTTCCTACAATCTTTGGCTAGATGTCCAACTTTGTTGCAGGTGTAACAGACTATCCCGGTTGCCTTCCGTGGATTTACCCTTATTTTCTTGGGTGAGTGACACCAGGAGTCATTATGGCTATGTATCCCATAGTTAGCACAATTGGTTGTGCTCTGGTTCTCATTCCTCTTAGGGAATTTTGGTCTTGGTGGGGATCTGAATGCCATAGTTTTAGATTTGCATTCATCAGCCTTGTGTCCAAACTTGTTGCATGCGTAATAGTAACCTTTGAAGCTTCCCCCTGCTTCCACTGGACACACTATTGGGACGAGACCAACATTCAGAAGTCTTGTGGCCATACTTGCAACAGTTTTTGCAGTAATTGTTAGTAGTAGTTGGTTTTACCGGTGCATTTTTGCAGTCATTTCTCTTATGGCCCGGTTTGCCACAGTGATTACAAGAAGTATTGAAGGACTTTTTACCCTTTTGTTCTACCGGTTTCTTCTTTTCCTTCTTGCCTTTCTTGACTCCAAATGACTCATCGGTTTCCTTGCTGCTTTGAGCAGTGAACCCAAGTCCTGTGGGATTCTTGTGCTTTCTTTGAGCTCTTAGTTGCTCATCAAGCTTTTCTGAACTCTCATTGTATCTTCTAAGTTTCTCATTTCTTTCCTTGAGTCCTTTTATTTGCTACTTTAGTTGATACAATTCAATTGCCAGCCTTTTGCATGCATCATCTTTATCATGCCAATTCTTTTGCATGTTTGCATTTTCTTGTGTAACTATCTGCATGTCTTCTTGAAGTTGCAGAATAAGATCACTTTCTCTTTTGCCCGATTTCTTGCTCTCTCAGAGGCTGCCAGTGATTTCATTGCACTGTTCCTTTCATCTTCATCTTTCCTCTTTTTCTCGATTATTTCAGTCATTCTTAGGGCATTATCTTCTTGTTCTCTTTTCAGGTTGGAGATCTGATCAGTTAGGATCTGATTCTTTTCCATAAGCGTAGAGACTCCTCCTCAGCTTCATTTGATCCACTTTGCCCAGAGAGTTCCTCAATCGTTTCATTGCTCTTACTCAACTGTAGAGCCAACTCCTTTCTTTTAGCAAGGGATCTTCTTAGCCTATTCTCAAGAGAGGCAATGATGTCATTGGCTTCCTCAAGCTGCTTTTGATACTTGTAACCCTCCATGATCTTTTACTCAAGCGGTTAAGCTTTATATCTTTGAGAACTCTGTTGCTCTGATACCAATTGTTATTCTTAACCGGTTACTGAGAGGGGGGGGGGTTGAATCAGTAAATAATAATTTCTATTCCAATTAAACCTTATATATATATTCTTGCTTTATTAACAGAATATAATCAATCACTCATAAACAGAAATAGAAATACACAGGTCAACACAACATAGATACGTGGAAACCCTCGGTTAGAAGGAGAAAACCATGGTGGGACAGAATCCACAACTTTACTACTGCAGTAATAAAGGTGCCCTATGAAGAGCTTACAAAACACTTGTAAGAGTGCTACCCGGTAAAGAGATTTGGTAGAAGACCTGTTAAGATCTTGACCCTGTTAGGAGTCGCCTTGCAAAAAGACTTTCAACACCAATTAAGATGTTACCTGGTTAAGGGATTTATACAACGAACCTGTTAGGGTTCACCCTGATAGAGGGATTTGAATATGCTTAACAATGTAAAAGCAATGATTTGTAATGACACTTTCTGTCTGATTAGATCATACCTGGTACCCTTTCCGCTCTGCTTGGCTGTTGAACCTCTGTGCCTTTCACCTCTTGTGATCGTAGCTTCTCTCAGAAGATATCTCTCTCCTGCTCACAGTTCTTGTGTATCTCGTGACCCGTATTTATAAGACATTAATCTTATTAAAGAGTACTTCTCACAGTTCCGCCAAGTTGTAAACTCACCCATAAATCATGCATGCAAAGAACTTGCAAAATGATCTTGAGTTTACCTTGAAACATCTGCGTAGAAATAAAGCTAACTCCAGTTAAAAAGCTAACTCCAACACTAACTGTGAATAGTCCGTATAATTCGGTTGTAACTGAAACAACCCCACATAATCCGGTGCGGATTATCATGCAGTCAACCGGTATCAATCTTATACCCGGTTGTTCATACATTCCCTGTATGTTTTATAAGACTGGTTCACTCTATTTGTTCTACTAGTACATATACTCTGTTCTACCGGTACATATTAAGGAGTATGGTTGGTCTACCAGTTTACCGGTGGGATTGATGTTTGCTTTTAACTTATCCAATGACAACTTAAACATGCCAACACGGGCACCACTGGTATGCTCTCTTCAAGTTACTGTGCTTCCTTGGACACTCTCTTCTTTTTCTTCTTCTTTTCTTTTACAGTAGCTTTGATCAGCGTACAGTTTCACTCTTTCGTCTTGGCAGAATGAAGGCAAATGATTTTCTTCTCTAACTGAAGAGTAAATACACTTCTTTTTGAGCGTGGGATAGTTGTACAGAAAGAGAAAGATGCGCATGTCACTCAAATCAAATTTTGAAAGATCTTCCCGCTCTTTGCCGTTGTGATCTCTGTGAAGATCTCTTTTTGATCCACCATCCAGTCTTGTTTCAGTCATGAGAGGAAACATCAAATGCGTGTCATAGGCTTTGTCTTAATAGAAGATCTGCCATGAATCTGTTATTCAGTCGTGTTTCTGTCTTTTAAAGGAAACATTAGATGCGTGTCACATACTTTCCCTTAAAAGAAAATCCTCCATGATTTGCGCAATAAATCACGGTAAAAGAATCTCCTTAGTAGCCTTCAACTGTGCCTTTCACCGGTCTTTTCCTCAACAAAAAATCTTGCGTGATCTGTGCAACAAATCTCGGTAAAAGAGTCTCCTCAGTGTCTGTCAACTGTGCCTTTCACCGATCTCAATGATATCTTAATGATCATCGGTGACCGGTTTACACCTTTCCTTATGCACTATTCTGGTCTTTGTCTTCACCAGTCACTTCTCTGTTCTTTGTCTACATCGGTCATTGCTCCGGTCATTGACTTCACCGGTCACTATCTTCACCGGTTGCTTCTTTGAGCAGTAAGTGAATTGCTGGACAACACTAAGCTCATCACCGTGTCACCGGTTTCCTAAACATTTTCTCTTGTCACTTGTTCCCTAGCATTTGGACATTGTTAGCGTAGATATTAATGACATCAATGACAACACCATTGGTTATTACTGATGGTCTCTTTACCATTTACCGGTTGCATCCTTATCGGTAATGCCAACAAAATGTCACCCATAGCTGCCCCTACTGGAATATCAGAATCAATAGGAAACTGTCCATGTGCTTTTGTAGGTATAGTATTTGTATGGCCCAATCCTTCCAGGATACATAGAAATAATCACAACACTGTCAAGTTGGTAGGATCATGGCTCTGATACCACTGAAAGGTCCCTTTTGGTTAGATGGCTGCAAGCTTTAATTTTTTTTGTGTTTCTTTGAATTTTTTTGAGGTTTTGCAATATTCTGATATTTTTTGTTTTTTTTCTAATATTTGCAATATGAAATGAAGTACAAACAAAACACAAACTGAAAATGCAAGTACAGATTGAAGGGTACAACTAAAGTAATAATTTACTGATTTTTTATTGACTTCAAAAGCCGCAAGAACATACCTATACATCGAATGTTTAATATTTTTGAAGGATTTCTTGGTTACAATTTAACCTATAGTTAAATTTTTTTTTATATAAAAGTGCAAACTGCTTAAATGACTCTCAAAATGTGTACACCATTGATTCAAAATAGTTAATTAGAGTAATTTTTAATTTGGATATTCTAGCCCTTACCTTACAGTAATCATATGATGTTCTTAGCAATAATTAAGCTTTTTAAAATCTATTGTTTACCCTGTTATCCACCTAGCAAGGTATGAACTGAACTGATAGCTTGTTTCTGTTCTCTGCAGCCTGCAATTGCAGTTGCAATTCGAGAGCAACTTCTTGAGGTATGCTGTCCTCTATATCTGCGTCCTATATAATATATTAGAATAATAATGATTCTTACAATCTGAAATTAGCACTTCTGCTTTCTTTTGATTTGTCTTCAAAATATCATGTTATATCTGGACTGGTTTATATGGTGTCTCTTGCTGGTTTGCATGTCTTTCAGAGGTCTAACTGAAAGTAAAACCATAATTCTATAAATGTTTCTTTGTAGTTTTTCTTTTCCAGGAAGTCTATCTTTTAACAGCCTAAGTGTGTTGTAGATTGCAATACAAAATGTAACTTCAGGAAGAGAGACAAGAGTAAGCAAGAAATCTCGTCGAGACCGGGGGGTTGATTACACTTCCACAAGGTTTAACTAAGTCTTATCCTTTTCTATTGTAGGACAATTTATCAACTGAGCTTTACTTAAGCTCACTAGGAATGGCAAAACTATCTTCACATCCCTCATGCTTCTAATAGTTCAATGTAATTGTGTTCGTATGATTATTTATATGCATTTGGAATGTGTAGAAAACAAAAACAGTTGAAGGTTAGATTTTATTTGAAAACAAAATGAATTTGTTCTTTCTGTGACTATTTTTTCAGTAAAGTTGGTGGGATTGCTTTGGATTACATGAAACGACTTGGTAACAAAATAAGCATTTTGAGGTCAGTTTCTCTTTTACCGTTTGCATGCATTTCAGTGGAAGTAAGTTTCATCCTAGTACATATTTAAACCTTGCTATTTAACAATGAGATCTGAGTGGTGAAATTGAATGTAATTTTAACATAGCTGCACAAAACAGGTACTGTACTAGAGTTTTAAGAATTTGACTTATTACGTTGAACACTGGGATTGTGACCTTAAAACTTTTGGTTCTTGCATTTTCCAGAACAAAAGTGTGATAGATTGCTGTTTGCCTGTGATATACACATTGAAAGTTTCGTGGGTTTTGACTGTCAGATTTTTGATTCATGCTTAATCATAATTATAGAAGAGGCACCAGTCTCCAAGATTAATTTATTTGTATCATTACAAAGTATGTATTTTATGAGCTAATTCATTATTGTCAATTGATATTAAATGCCCACAAGGAAGGCCTAATAAGGGGTGGGGATCTAGTGTAATGAGAAGTTGGATGAGTTGGTGAGCATGCGATGGGCTGCAAGAAGAGTTGGAAAAATAAAATGAGGGTGTTTAAGGGTGTGATGAAAATATGTGGTAGCAGCTGATTTCATTTATCTTAATGGCATAAAGTCATTACTCATGCTGTGATACAGAGGCTAGACAGTTTTTAAATGTGAATTCCCTTTGGTCATCGTGGTAGGTTTTGATTTTTGGTTAGTCTGCTTGTAATTCTGGTGCAGTTCCAGTTAGCATGGCTGCATCCATGAATTTTGGGAAGAGGAAAAGAAAGTTGATAGAGGAGAGTGGCAGGTCTCGGAGTTGGAAGCATAGAAGGACAAAGAGTATGGTGATATACTAGTAAACTTCTTTGCATTCTTGAAGAAAGCTACAGGGAACCTGGATTTGAGACTGTGGGTATTGAGAGTATGAAAAATGACCGAGGAGGTGGATGGCTCTGCAGGTATAGGGATTTGGGTTGTGATTGGCGAAGATGATTATAGAATATGGTAGTGTTGTGACCTTTTCACACATTGCCCCATTGCAAATGGGAACTGTTGATGTGAGTTTTGTGACCACTCCAACATGCAAGATGAAACACCTAGTGTTCTAGGATAAAACATCAAATACCGAATCCTCTCTTGAACAAGGAAGCTTAGATACTAAACATGTGACAATGTGTGATCAACTAAGACAACCCCAAGGTTCCTTCTAATGTTGGACTTAACTTATTTTTGTGATGTGATTCGCTGGTAATCACTTGGGGAGTTACGTTAGCTTTTTTGTGGAGAAACTATCAACTACTTGAATGCGAGTGGTATAGCAATTGAGCTCTTTGAACAACTTCTAACAATGGTTTAAAAAAAATGCAAACGGGATGAGGGTTTAGAGATCTAAGCTACTTCTAATTCTACTCCTACTAATGCAAGACAAAGTTGAAGTTGTGGTGAGACTAAACCAGTCCTTGCTTCACCAAATCAACTATGCTAAGGAGGATTCAATCTTCTAAGGGTGCAAGTATGATTTTCAAATTGCTTGTGCTCATCAATGCCATAAGCTATGCAAATCAATGAACATCAAGTAATTGAAGTGAAGTGCTTGCAATGAGGTTCAACCTAACCTTACATTGTTGTTTGTAATCAACAAACACCAAAAGATATGAACACTAGTTTCACCATGATTTCAACAATAACAATGCCTTTCATTAAACTATCCAACTACTTTACTTCAACTAATTTTAAACTTCTAACCAACTTAAGCAAATTTAAACTTCCTATTCTAAGTGAGAACTAAGAAACCATGCAACACTCCCAAAATATCACGAGTATTCACCATGAAATCAATAATGAATTAAGCTTGGCAGTATCTTGGCAACAATTTCATTAACTCTCTCTTTACAAATGAGAAAGCCTTGCCTTTTATAGTTGTTTCAAGTACAATGAAGGGCCAAGATCGATTCAAGATCAATGGCCAGGATTGATCCAACGCAACCCTAATACAACTACCACTTTCAAGTATTAAATGCTTATCCAATTACAATAAGGCACCAACTTGTGGGCCAATGAGAAAAAATATATAGGTTTGATGGACCAATGAGAAAATTAGTTAAGTAGAGATATTAGGTGGACTCCACATGTACACTTGGAATGACTTGGTTGGATGAACTTGGATACGTGAAACTGAAATCTTCTAATTGGTTGAAGATGATTGGGAAAAATTCTAAACTATGTTTGAGAAATCAAAGAGCCACACAAATACTCCAAAATCTTCACAAAATCACCCAACTTCAATGATTTATTTCAATTTTGGCAACATCAAAGTGACAATTCTCCAAAAACTCCCTTTACAAATGAAGGGGTGGCTCTATATAGGAGTTTTAATTACATTCAGTGGCCCAAATTGATTTGGAATCAATGGCCAAAATCTTCCCAAGGAAACCGTAATTAGGGTTGCTACAAACTTTAAATGACATCCAATAGGAAAATTACATTGCTTTGAAATACTTATCGTTTCCAAGGACATATTAATTAGAAAATTCAATGGGGGGATTGCATTAAATGCATTCCACATGTCTACTTGGAATGACTTGATTGGTTGAAGACAAGAGGATGCCACCTCAGCATGTTTATCTTTTAATCTTCATTTCAAGTCCACTTCTTCATCCTTAGGAATTCTTCATTGTTCTTGGAATTCTTTCTCTTGGATGTCTTGACTTTGTAGTAGTTGAATCCTTTGTATTTTCACCTTCATTGTTTGGTATTCCTTGTCATCTTCATCTTGATGGCGATCTTATACATCTTTGACTCGAACCTCGGTAGTCTTGGTCTTCTTGACCTTCTTGTGATGCTTGGGTCCTTTATTTTGATCTTGGATTTTCAAAAGAAATTTGAGATTATGGTAATCTTCTTGATTTATAGAATTTATTCATTTTCCTTGCCTTTTGAATTCTTCTTGATGTGAATCTTGTCCTTGAACTTGAACTTGTCCTTATGTTTCTCCTTGAATTTGCTTTGAATCTTCTAGGTAGTGTTGATGTGAGTTTTATGCCACTACAATATGCAGAATTGAATACTTAGTATTCCTAATGAAACACCAAATCTTTAACTCTCTTGAATAAGGAAGCTCAAATGCTAAACAATGTCTACGGATTGTGTGATTAAATGAGACAACCCCAAGGTTCCTTCTTATTGTTGACTTTCACTCACTTATAATGATGTGATATGTTGGGTATCACAAAGGGACTTATGTTGTTCACTCAATGGACATCAACTATTTCAACTAGTGCCAATCAAATAAACTGCAAAGAGAAAGGGTTTAGAAAGCTATTCTACTCCTAGAATGCAAGAAGCTGTGAACATCTCTGTGACTACTAGACTTAGTTTAGCCATCAACATCAACCAAGCTAGTGCAATCTCTTAAGGTAGATGTAAGATGTTCAAACTATCACCATTCCATTAACACCATCCATCGATGCATATCAATGTGCAAGCAATAATTGAAGTAAAACTCCTAAATATGCCATTCGACTATGCAAGACAAACTTACAATCAACAAGCAATCAGCTGTTTGGTCTATGCGAGTTCAACAAAGATGCATCCATAATCACTTCCATTCAGCTAACACTACTTTTAATCAACGTGAAATAAAATCTACTCTAAGTGAGGAAATGTAAAAACCATTTAACTCTCCAAAGCAACACAAGTAATCCACCATGAAGACCAACAATGAATTAGCAATTACTTTGATAGCACTATGGCAACAATTTCAACAAGTCTCCCCAACTCTACTCTAAAACTAATCTAATTCTAATTAATGAGTTTTTGATTATAGTAAAAATTGTTAGGAAATCAGATCTTTGGGAATATATTCACTGTTGATATATTCAGTAATATTTTTTTATAAATGCAGATATATGTATATGATTATCTCTGATTATTTGAATGTATATATTGTATGCAGTGAGGGGAGAATAGCAATGAACGTTTTAACTGATTGATTCAAAACCCACACTGCATACAATATATATATGTATTGATTTGTGAGCGGTCACATCCAAAGGATCGTGACCCTCACAAAACAATACATATGATAAACACAGCGCTTCATAACACATATTAGTCTCTGCGCATATAATAAACATTGTATACAGTAATCAGCGCCTATAATAACAATAAGTATCGCATACAATATACAATAATTATCGCATACAATATACAACAGTCGCTTGTGTTAATGTAAGCGACTGTTGTTAACAGTCGCTTACATTAACACATCGACTGTTAATGTAAGCCGATACAATAGGGTAGTCGGCATTGTATATATAAGGTTCGATAAAGTATTACATTGTTATTTCGATACTGCATCAATATCATCATTACTATATTGTTAATATAGTAATGATAATATAAATAATATATATCATGTATTATAATATTATCATTACTATATTAATAATATAATAATGATAATAATATAATGTATCATTTATTACAACTTCATCATTATAATAAAGTATCAATATATGTATAATATATATATAATATATATATATATATATATATTAATACGAATGAAGCTATATCTTAACAAAAATAAGTTTTGAAGGGACCCAAAACCCTTTAACGGAAAAAGACTACAATTTAGCAATATGCACCAGCATAAGAACGAAGCAAAACATGCCCAAAAACCAAAATGCTACCCATAAGATAGACAGAGAAAAAGGTAGCAAAAAGCCAACAAAAAGAGTACAACAACAAATAGAAAAGAAAGGACAAGAGCAAAGAGAAACAAATCAAGCAAGGTTCTTTAGAACCTCAGGCACCTCCACCTCGAGCTTGGACATCTCCTGAGAAGCCTTCTTTAGGTTGTTGTGGTTTGGATGGGTACTCTCAACTTTCCTCTTTAAGTTGCCTCTAGTCCTCATACTCGGACCTGAGGCCTCTTGGTCTTTATCCTGATCAATTTGAATAACCTGCTTCTCAAGCTGCCATTTCTCCAAGTTCTGAACCATTTTGTTCATCGACTCCGAGGTGATGTTGATACTTTTATGGCTTTGATTAAGCACAGTTTGAAGAAGGTCCTTGCCATTGTTAACCTTGTCCTCCAACTGCGACATATTTTTCTCATGGTCACTCTTCAACTTTTGAAGGGCATCCTCAGTCTTCTTAAGGTAGTCAATAACCAATTTCTTCTCCTCCACAGTCCACAAACTCTGACCCAAAGCCATATCATTACCAGTTGCAATTCCCGTGGCAAAAGTCTGAAGGATATCAAGCTTAGCGCCCAGAGCTCTCTATTTAATCTTTAGTTCTTTAATTTCATGGAAAAGCCATTTAAACAGGGCAAAGGAATCAATGGCATTCTCCCTCGCCATGCCAAGCATATCACATAAATCTTCCCAATCAGGTTTGAAATGGCGTGAATTGGGTTAAGCTCCAGTGAGGAAACAATTTTAGCTCCACTATGAGCAGCTTCCCTATGAGACTAAGTAGTGCTAGTAACAGGGGAGGAAGCCATCGGGATTTCCACTCGAATCAACTTATGAGTACCTTCCTCCTGCATCTTCTCCTTGCCTATCCCAAGCCCAAGCCTTTTAATTTTAGCAACAACACTAACTCCAGCATGGGAGGGCATGGCGGTCTCCTTAATACCCTGGTTCTTCTGAGAGGGTTTGCCCTTGCCCCTCACATAAGAACTCACCTTCTTACTAGATTTGGGGATAGTCTTGATTTTAGTGGAGGGGACATAGTCCTCCTCTGTGTCATCTATGCCTCTCTCTTTACTGATAATTTTTGCCTTAGACTTAGGGGTTTTTTTAGCTTCAGAAGATGACACATACTCCTCCCCACATTCAATATCGTCCTCACCATCAAAAACATCCTTGGTCTCCCCAACTGAAGTGTCTTTCTCCTCATTAATAGAAACGTGATTAGAAGAGGCGAGGAGGGCTTTGAAGTGATAAAAAATGAGCACCAGCGAACCCTCATTGAGAATGGGGTTTTTATCAAGATTCTTCCTATGATCCCTAAATCTGGTTTTGAGAGACGACCATAGGTAAAAGGGAACAGAGACCCTAACATTGTGGCGAAAATGATTTAACAACACAAAATTGTGCTCGAAGGCATGAGTGAAATGACCATCCAAAGTATTGTAATCCATGAGCAGCTTAAGAACCTGGCTCCATACCTTTTTCAAATTGGACGGTTCATAACTGGTCTTCTTTCCCCTGTTCTCCAGCTTCTCCCTTTCCTCATCTATTTTAGGGAATCTCTGAATTGCGAGGCCCAAGTATTTGCGATCCCTATAAAACTTCATACCATCCGTTGGCAAGCCGGTCACCTTCGCCACCACATTCAATGCAGACCTTCCTCCTGAACAAAACAATACACCCATCCTTCCAACCCTGGGCAAACTGCTCTGTGACATTGGGGTCCTAGCCATGAAGACGTTCCATATACGGTGTGAGGTTACCCTCCTTCAGTATATTCCACACCTTGTGCTTAGACTTAAGGCTCACACAGTCGATGGGCTCAACACACCTACGATCAGCCCCCATATCTTGCGTTGTAGAGCTCTAAGGCATAACAAAGACAAAGGAAGGAAAGTTGAGAATGAAGATCAAAACCACCCACAAACTGTGTGAGTATAAATTGCTATAATTAACCATTGAGCTGTCCACATGGCTGGGCATGTTGGAAATTGTATCCTGCCGAAAAACACTTTGCCACCTTTCATATCACAATTACTTGACATCATTAAAACTACCATTTCCATTTTTCACGTTCCTTATCCGGCCCATCCAGAGAAGTGCGCTGACCTTAGCATCTTGAGAATCAAGCTTATGCCACGTCAACTTTTTATTACTTTTAACCCCCTTATTGGAGAACCAGTGAGTGACTGAATTAGCCTCACGATAGGCATGAGAGACAACAATTTTGGAAAGAAGAGATGATTTCTTTAGACTTGTTAATCCAATTCTCGATAGTTTATGAGGGTTTATACAACCCTTTGATACAATTTATAATATTATTTGAGTTCCCTTCCAACCAAACTTTATTACAATCAAGTTGTTTAGCCAACAGAAGACCTTGATAAGCCCCAATGGCTTTGGCTAAGTGGTTGGTCTGACAACCCACGGGGAGCACCACAATCGAAATGAAGATGCCATTTTCATCCTTTATCACTCCCCTGCACCCAACCGGCCCAGGGTTACCCTTGGCTGCCTTGTCAAAGTTAATTTTAACCCATCTTGGAGGAGGAGGGGTCCAGGAACAATCCTCTCTTGAGCCCTTCACTAGTTTGAGAGCCATAAAAATATCAAGTTGAATTTTCCAGTTGCTCGCCACCCAGTAATCATAATCTTTATAGGTGATCCTGCCTTTACAATTGATAGAATTGGCAAGGATATTGATATTGTCACCTAGAGCTTTGAAGATCTTCCAAAAAACAATATCAAAGGGCAAAAGATTTGTCTCTGAAAATTTTGTTGTTCCGCTCCTTCCAACTACCCCAAACTACATGCAGACGCAAGAAAGGCCACAACATGATCTATAAACTAGGACGTTAAAGTTTTCCAAACTTAATCCTATTACAGATTTAAATCCCCGATCCAACATAATTGTGTGGTTATGTATTTTAATCGTGAGATTACTGAAATTGAGTTATGCTTTTAAACACTTTTAATAAGCTATTTGAAATAACATCCACGAGAGAACATAAAACTGAAAGAAATGAGAGAACAAGAAAGAGATGGAAGAGACAAACAATTTGATAACAGAGTTCGTCCTTTAGGACTACATCTCCGGATCCGCTTCTCAATTCGGGGACCGCTTTATTAATGTCGCCAGGCTCAAAACCCCTTATTACAACATCCAAGATTTCAACCTTGTTCACAGTCTCTCTCTCTTAACACTTGCACTTGAAGATGTTCACAATATCTTTGTGCTTACAAAAAAAAAACTCACACAAGAGGTCTCCCTTCCAGAATTTTCTCTCCACCTTCAAATCACTTGAATAAATTTAAAAAACCTATAACCCCCTTAAATACTTAATAATTTTCCATATGGGGTTAAAACCACCATCTTTAATAAAATAACAAAATAACCTCCTTTGCCTTCTTTTGAAACCCCTCTTTGCCATTTTATGTTTCGCATCATTCATTATTCAGAGGTTAGTTTTAATGATAAAGATTAGTTTTGTTATGTATTCGGGCTAAAATAACCTTTAAATAAAAACGGCCACCGTTATGTATTTAATGCCTTCAATGGCGCAACGATGGAAGTATAATTTGGTAGAGGGGGTAGTTGGTGGTTCAACCCCCACCAACCACTTTTCATTATCATACCCAACTTGATAAGATATTAAAACTGTTTGGCGGCCTAATATAGTATATTTGCGTTGGTGGAGCGTGCAAATTGGAGGTGGGAGGTTCAATGTTTGAACCTCTCTAACAAATCTTAACACACCAACATGATTCTGCCCGTCCACCTGGTGCCATGTGGCGTGATAATTCACTTCGAGTTGACACGTGTCACAAGTTCACTAGTTTGTGCACCTTGCCACGCAGACTGTATGGCCTGCCAAGTCACCCTACATTGCCACATCATCACTAGTCCACTGGTCAACCTTTGACCACAAAACTTTGACTTGCCATAACTTTCATGTATGGACTCCGTTTTCGAAACCGAATATAGTTCCGGAATCAACGCGATGAGCACTATAACTTGGTGTCATTTTTTCTTGGATTTGGGACAATCCAATTTTTACCGTTTTTTGAGCTCTTGATTTGCCGGTTTGATCGTAACTTTGATTGCACATAACTTGAGCATACAAGCTCCTTTTAAGCCCGTTCAAGTTGTGTCAAGACCATGTCAACAAGCTTTATGCAATTATGCTAATTTCGTGAGATCTTTTAGATTGTGAATTTTTCAGGTTCTGTGGATCCACCTGGATCACAACTTTAAGACGTGATTGGAAGTAGGAGGGACTCATTGAAAGAAAAAATCCTACACAGTTCTAGGGAAAACCCACTTGAGGCTCCATAACTGCAACACCATACTCCAAAATTCAACTGCAAAGGGGCAGCAAAAAAACAAGTGAAGGGTGGATTCAACATCCGCCAAACACAAATAGCATCTATTTGGCATATTGAACCCGCGCTTGCAGAGGTTATCACTAGGTAGAAGTTTATTCTGGAGTAGGATCCAAATGAAAATATTCACCTTGGGGATAAGATCCTTATTCCATGCCTTGACCCAAAAAGGAGGCGGATGAAGACCATGAGACAGTAGAGCCGCAACCGAGACAAAGAATCTTTCCAGATCAAAACATCCTCACCTCTGTTGTGATCTAAAAGGAAGGAATTTAGGGAGCACTGAAGAGGGACAAGTTGGGGGTTAATTAATGTCAAGTCAACCCATTGTCCATTCGCCCAATAGTCGCAAACAAACCTTCCAAATCTGACTTTATACACTGCATTGAACTAAACAAAATCATTGTTATTGAATAGAGGTTCCTTGCCCAACCAACAATCTTCCCAAAAGAGAGTACTTCTACCATTCCCAACTTTCTAGCAAATTCCCTTCGAAACAATACCTTTGGCTTTTATGATGTTGTTCCATAAAGTGGATCCTGTGGGGATATTGTCTAAGGAAAGGAACTCGGAAAAGGAGTTTAAATTATAAAGATATTTATTTTGCCAAATGGAATTCCATTCAAAACTGTCCCCAAAGGTTCTCCAAACTTGTTTGGCAAGAAGGGCCCTTGTTAAACAATCTGATACTATGTAACCCTAGACCAACAACTCTTTTGGGCTTGCAAATAGAATCCTAGGCAATAAGAGGCAACCTCTTTTTCTCTTCCATGCCAGTCCAAAAGAACCTTTTAATTCTACTTAATGAGTTACAAATGAGAAGGGCTTGGGCTTTTATAGTTTTTCAATTACAATAAAGGGCCAAGATTGATTCAAGATCAAGGGCCAAGATATGTCCAACAAAGCTCTAATTGAATTAATAGCTACAGGCATTAAATGCTTGTCCAATTATATCAAAGCACCACCTTGTGGGCCAATAAGAAAATTACAATGTTTTTGAGAGCCGATGAGAAAATAGGTTAGGTATGGAGACTAGGTTGACTCCACATGTACACTTGGCATGATCTATTTGAATGTGCTTGGACATGTGCAATTGGAGCCTTCTAATTGGTTTAAGATGAATGGACGCCACATCAACATCCTTATCTCATAGAATTGATAAATTCTTTGGTGACGAGAAAATATCTCTTGATACTCAACATTATCAAGTCTTCAATTGTGATGAGATATTCCCAAATTGATTCATCTTCATGAATTTCTTCTACTTCTTGGAAATCTTCTCATTGCACTTGTTTGTTCTTGAAATCTTGATTTTCTTGGCCATTATCTTCTGAAAGTTTTATGTAATTGAATAATTCAAGTTGATGATAATCTTCCTCGATTTGTAGCCTTGATTTTTCTCATGCACAATTTGTTCTTTGAATTCCACTTTGGTAATCTGACCTTGAACCACCTTCTTGTTTGAAGTTCTGAGCCTTATCTTCTTTGACGGAAGGCTGGCCATTTGTGAATTCTTGCTTGAAGTCTCGAGCTTGGATTCTTGGAGTGGAAGCCACCTATGCTTTCGAGCATCTTCTTTCTCTCTTTCTCCTAGCAAATCGCAAGAGATAAATGCATTAAACTTGAGAAATAGATAAGAAATCCCTTGTAAATTTTGCATATTTACACCTTCAAATCAAAATCAACTTGAAAATTTCTCTTTTTAGCCCAATTTAAAATCATTTCAACATGTAACTGTTATAAAATATTGCATTTGAGGGGTGGGGGAGGGAGGGTTAGTTTCAAGTGTGAATTTGCACTCTAAAAGGGCTGGAGGATTTTTGAGGAAAGTTGTCCAAGGGCTGGAGGAGTTTTGAGGAAAGTCATCCACATGGATTAGCACTCCGACTTTCTTTCTTCACTCTCAATCTTCACTGTCACTTCAAATTCCTCCTCCTTGTTCTACAACAATGATTTCATCTCAATTCACAAGTCTTGATCATGCACTCTCTCTATCAAGGGTCTGATTTACGTATTTTCATTGGGAAGTTGATCTCCTTGCCCTTTCAAATCAGACTTCACTTAGGAGGGAAACTGATTTATAGCCTTGATTCTACTTGTTTTTAACACAACAAAGTCCATGGGGTTGAGAGATCTTATCAATTTGCTGGTGGAAATTTCAGTGTCTTCATCCAAGAGTGGACAAGAGAGGGTTGGAATCTGACCACTCCAAGTCCAGGCCACTTTAAATTTTCACATAAACTCAGTCTTGTCCTCTCCAAAACAACTCGCAACTTGACCTTATGATTTTCGTCTTCATTTTTATCTCAGACTCTATTTCTTGATCGAATTTGCAATGGTTTTCTCTTCAATTTTCAAGTCTTGATTATGGATTGTCAATTTCACCATCTGATCTTCATTCCTTCAATACCCAAATCAGACTTTGTTAAGGGGGAATAATTCTGATTTCTACCTTGAAACTATTATTTTTCCATGCCACAATGAGTTGAAATTTGTCTATGTTAAGGGTGGAAATATGGGGGCTATCATCCATTAGTGTGGACATGAGAGGGTCGGAATCGGACCTTTCCATGTCCAAGCTTGGACATGGGGTGGTTGGATTCCAACCACTCCAAGTCCAAGATGCAAGTCCCTTGACATGAAACAGTTTACTTTCTCTGGTTGGCATTCTCATTCATTTCAAATCGCAATCTTCACTTCAAACTCATTTCAAGTTCAATTCTCTTTCTCAGCTATTTCACTTTATCTAATCCTTTATCATTCTTACTCCCATTCACAAGTCACGACAACAAATTTCCCTTAAAGGATCAGATTTTCACATTTCATTGTTCTTTGGCCACTCAAATCTTAATTAATCTCAGAGGAAAACTGATTTTCAATCCTTAATTCCACTTGTTTTCAATGGTCCCAAGCCCATGGAATCGCAATTTTATGTCAAAATGAGGGCGGAATTTTCATGGTCTTCATCCAAGATTGTGGACATGAGAGGGTCGTAATCTGACCCCTCCATGTCCAAGCTTGGACATGGGGTGGTCGGAATCCAACTGCTCCAAGTCCAGACTTCACTTGACTTTGTCATGGATTGGCTTTCTTCACTTTCCATTTGCAATTTCATTTTCTTATTAATTTCTCCCCCATTTCAACAATTTTACTTGAAATTCTTTCCAAGTGAGGTGAATAAGAGGGCTAAATGGAAGGACCTAACAAATGCTAAGATATCTAGTTATCTCAGGATAGAAGAGATTCAATTCTGTATGGAGATAAATGTTCCAACAAGTCCCCTGGCAGTTTAAAAAACTTAAGTAATGCATTTAATTTGTGCACATACATCCACCTAAGATACATATCCTGCCTGCGCTTTAGAGCAGGTTATGCCATCTCAGAAATATGTAAATAAGTTAAAAAGAGTGAGATGCATATAAAATGAGGTCATAATGGAAGTAAAAATGGTACAAAATGAAAACATGATAAAGAGAAGGGCAACGTTCTGGAAGAAATCATTGCAACTATTTCATTGGCAGCAACCAAACAGGGAAGTGGAGTAGTAAGAAGAGGCCTAAATCCCTGATTTCATTGGGGAAGTTGCTATGTCAGTAGACGAGTCCTTCAATAAAGAGGGCTAAAATCAGAATTGTTTGTACTTTAGTATGATAAAGATGAGAGATGGTTGGTGTCCCAATTCCTTCCATTCCAATGTTTGGCTTCTTAAATCTATGAAGCTGATTACGTGCATTTTAAATCCATCTTCTTGCACTTAGTAAATGGAATTCTTCGCGAAATCTTTTAAGTGAACATTAACCTTTTGTTTGGGTCTGCAATCAACCTGCTTACTAATGCTTGTCTATACAATCAGTTTACAATCTATCAAACACCTATTGAAAGATCCAATACCCACGCTGTAATTTTCAAAATCTGGCATAATTGGTTGACCCTTAAAGAAGGAAACTGAAAAATGTTATAAAATCCAATTTTCATGAGCATATGGGAGGATTATAAATTGAAACTGTGCATCTTTATTGCAATAATGCTGTGAGCGATTGCAACTCCAGAATGATCAATTGTCATGGGTTTGGATTCAATTGAAGGTCCTTTCATTCGCTAGTTACATTTATAGCCTGTTCCACAAAATGTAGTCATGAAATAGTCTAAAAGAACGCAAAAATGACAGCCTTAAAGGTTTTCACTTTTAATCGGTATGTGTTAATGCTTTATGCTAGCTTGACCATACATGAGACAAATCAGAATAACTAAGACATGGACATTGTGGAAACCCATTTCTCTTGCATGAATCAGGAAACTCAACCAGCTTTTCGCAAGGAAATGACATTCAAATTGGGGACATATAAACCCTCAAACAAAGTAAGTGACAATTTCAGAAAAAAACATATTTAATTGGTTTGATAGCTTCTAGATTTGACTCTGTTAGATTTTTTCCCATCAATGTTTGAGAGCATGCTCACTTTTCTCTTTTCTAGTTATCATCCTGGTGACGGATCATGATCTGAAACGGTGATGGGAAAAAAAATCTGAGTCAAATCCAGAGGTTATCAAACCAGCTATCATGGATCGTGGAAACTTCAGGCATTTAACATATTTAATTATCATATTTCATTTAGAGTCACAATGCAGATATCAAATAGTTAGCCTCTATCGATTGAGCTATGCATGCTGTAGAACTAAACGAACTACATGGAATATACTTAAATTTTCAAAATAATCAAAATCAACAATGGATTCAAAACAAGATCCTACTCCGCCGACTTTAACGAAAGGCTAAAAACTCCATCGACTTTAACAAAAGGTTAAAATCCTTAATGATTAAAAGCGACCAAAGAAACGTCCATGTCAGGACGTTCAGGGTCCACAGCCCAATTTTTCGCTTGCCATTTCGAGCACACACTCCTTCCGTGTTAGATTAAGGCAAAGAATGTAATGATAAACTAGAGGGTATTACTTTGTGTGGTTCTGAGTCTTGATAGAGCTGAAGCTAAATCAGCTCTGGAATGATTATTTGAATGACTAAAATTAAAGAAACAAAAGAAAAAAATTCCCACAAGCGAAGAATTGTCGCTATGGCTGCTCGAAAGGTCACTTCCAACGCCTTAGAATCTGATGAAGAAGGCTCTTTGTGCCGTCTTTATTTAAAAAAATCACCCCATCTCTATAAATGCAGATTGATAAAGTGAGGAAGGTGCGTGTATTCTCCTCGGGAAAGCTCATGCACGTTTAAATAAAAAAGAGGCAGCCTCTACGCTCTTTGATGCAACGACCAAACATTTCATTGCCCTGTTTAATAAAGTCATTTAAACATTTTATTTATGCCCTTTAAAATAAAAAGTCGTTTATCTCAGATATGCAGATCAACAAGATGATTGAATGATCCATTCATGTGCATCCGAGTTGCATGGTTGAATCATATATTTTAAAAAAGGTTTTTATCATTTGTGTCTGAAGTTCGTAATAGAATCATTATGGCTGTGTTCTATGGCTGATTTTAAGTCTGGGCAGGCATAGTTTTGTTTGTGTTGAATAATATGACGAAGCACAGAATCCATAATCATTGGTTTACATGAGATATTTCAGGAGGAGAAAAGAATGGGACTTCTACGAGCCTATTATTGATGTTCTGTCAAACGAAGAGGTAGAAGCACTTGATGCTAGAGAAGAACGGAATGCTCGGTATGATGTTTTTACCTTCATATAATTCTAAGCACAGGGAATCCCGAGTCACTGATTGCATTGACTCTCTCCATAATTATGACAAACGGGGAAGAATTATCTTTGTTCTCTAAGAAAGTAACTTCTTTTTTAGAATGGATTGATGAGTTATATGTTTATGCTGCAGGCTGAAAAGGAAATCGGATGACAAAGATGACGGCTATTTCACTCGTTATATGCGCATCTAAGTTATCTATGAAGTGGAACATATGGCAACTTTTGTTCGTGAGCACTCTAAATCTTGTGTGATAAATGTAAAATAATGCGAATTTATTGTTATCTATCCCACAGACCTCATAGTACTTTTCTGTAGTCCTAGCAGTGGTACAAATTCTGTATTCCTCCACTGACGATTCCATTAATTACTGTAAAGAAAAATGTCATTATTTCTAATATTTGTATTTGGTATTTTTTGAAGCGAAGATTCAATTAAACTTCTGATTCCCATCTGGGTGGAATATTTTGCACTGTCACATGCTCACTTTTCTCTTTTGTAGATCATCATGCTCAATTAAACTTTTGAAAAAAAAACGAAGTGTTTCCCCTTCGTATGCTTAACAATTTTCGTGGCTGCATAGCCGCTGCCTTGTGTGAGTAGTGGACCCATTTGGAATTTTTTTGTACTGTCACATGAGTTTTAAGTAAAGGTGGTTAATTCTTTGTTTTGATATCACGGTAAAGTTAAACACCATTGATGCAACTTAAATGTCTATTCAATAATCGCGGGTAGATATTTGCCTTTTGCTATAAACAAACAAAATTTATAGTTTAGGGTTTTATGTGCATCGGAGAATAGATACACAGACTCACTAAATTGTGCATCGCAAGGCCTGTAAAGCCATCTAATCAAATTTCTGAGAAATGATTATAACAACCTGTTTCACATTCTAGAAGGTTAAAAAGCAAGGGGATGTTTAGGTCGCAGCGGAACCAGCGTCATCAGTTGGAAAACGCACATTTTCAATAGTTTAATAATATAAATTTGGTTCTGTAATTGGAAGGAAATGAGTTGGAGAATGTATTAATAAAATAGGTATTCTCAATAACAGCCAGCTGATCACTGCTTCCCTTGACTATTGGAACTTACGAATGATTTATTGGTCCACGGATTTGCTTGTGACTGGAAATACGGCATGAAGATCGCCATATCTGTATTCACATCTAAACTTGTTGATTGTGAAAAGGATACAATGCGGAAATACATGCTGTCGGTGGCACTATATCTCCGTCTGTAATTTCATATGTTTGTGAGGAAGGGTGTGGGAGTGATTGGGCTGTCATTAGAGCTGAGATTTGTCCAAACACTCGAACTTCTCTTTCATTCTTCACATATAACGCTACCTGCCAACCGTTGCAGAGGAAGGGAATTGCTATGTTCTAATCGTCGTTCAACATTTCATTTGTTCTATGCATGTCATATTAATTAATTCCTGGGTTTTAGGTTTAGGCATGTATATAACTAGCACTTGCACCGAAACAAGGTGCAAGGGGTACGCCGATAGGTTGTAGAGGTGAAAGCACTATTCTAAAAAAATTTGTTATTGTAGAAGGAAGTGCTGTACTTAGCAACATCCAATTTGAATAATTTGAAGTTAAAGTTTTGGTAAGTTGTATATTTTGAAAGTACTACCTCCCAAAAAATGTAACATATTCCATCTTGCATTGTTATTTTTTACATATTCCAACAATAGTGACTAAGAAGAGTAGAGTTGAACTATAGCTACAAGAAAGGCTAAATGCAATAAAACTTAGGAGGGAATTAATTTT
This sequence comes from Chamaecyparis obtusa, assembly GCA_027943335.1. Classification (NCBI taxonomy): domain Eukaryota; kingdom Viridiplantae; phylum Streptophyta; class Pinopsida; order Cupressales; family Cupressaceae; genus Chamaecyparis; species Chamaecyparis obtusa. Next base: position 1,262,248 of record BSBK01001831.1, on the reverse strand, counting down.
TCCTTACATAGAAAAGACTAAAATTATAGAAATAAAGAGATAAAAAATATTTTAATTACATTAAAATTCAAAATAAAAGTTTTGGTTCTTTTATGATTCTTCTAATTTAGAAATAGGCATATTTTCTAAATAAATTGGCCTAAGATAGTTATGAAAGAAAAAATTAAATAAATGAACAAATGAAACACTAATTATTATAGATGTCTAGTAAGAAAAGAAAATTAAAACCATTTGTTATGGATAACTATTATTGAAATGGATTAAACTCCACATTTATCATCATCAAATGTCTCATATAGAAACCAAATATTAGTTGAATAGAATAGATGTTTGTAAACATCATAGAGGACAATTTCATTTTCTATTGTGTTAAACATGCATATGAAAGATGTTAAATGAGGGATAAGAGAAGAGGGCATGTATGTGTTGTACAATTGATGTAAAATTTACTATGATATTTAAAACAATAACACTTATATTTTAATATTAGTTTGTTTAAAAGATTTGTTCAAAACAAAGGAAGTTGAGAAAATTGAAAAATTCACCATCTAAATATATTAAAAATTAATAATATAGAAACATAATAAATTGAATCAAATGTTATTTAAATTGAAATTTACATATTAAAAATATTCTTTCTATTCATTTTTATCAAGAAAAATTAGAAAATCTAAATTATACATCTTTGTTTTATATTTATGAAATGGTATTCAAATACTCTAGCAAGATAGAGGAAAGAATAATATTGCCATTAAATCTATATAAAAATTATAGTTCGTATTCTATTTTATTAAAAAAATAAAATTGTATGCATATTTATTCTAACTAAATTATATTATATTATTTAAAATACTAAAATTATTAAATAATTTTATATTGTATTTTTATTAATATATGAATAATTATTATATTATATTAATATAATCCTAATTAAACTAACTTTTATAGGTACAATTTTTGGATATTATTTTTGTGGGTGACTTACATATGTATTTATACTTTATCTATTATTAAAAATATATAATTGTATCAAATACATAATTCATTTTTTTAAAAGCAGCAAAACAATTTTGGAGCCTTGTTTTTTATTAGAAAGTTCTGTCTTTTCACAAAATTACATAATTTTTGCATCTTCTATTATTTCTATATTTTAAACTTTATTTAAATAGTGTAATTTTTTTCCTAAGTCTTCCTAATAATAGATGTATAAAAATTTCAACTTATCTTGTACAATATTTTTTTTTATCTCTTTAAACCTCTTGTCTTATAAAAGTAGATCTTCAAGTCCCACCATGAAATTATGTCTTTAATCACCACCATAATAGTTTTCACATACTATAATTCTCCACATTAATAAAACATAACAACTCCATCGTAAACAATTAAAACATTATTTATGAAGAGTCAAAATAGATTCATAAATCAACTATATTCTAATTGTAAACCAATATGAAATAATAATAACACCACATGCCTCATACACTTAAAAAAAATCATATTATCTTTAATTACAATGGAAAAATGATATTATTAGGTTATTAGTACTTGCCGCATTTTTGAGTTTTTAATCTTAACTAGTGATTAAATGAATTGTTCTACACCAATCAAAATAAAATCTATTTTATATTTCATTATAAATTTTTTTTATATTTAAGTTTATATTTAAGTTTATTTTAAGTTTATATTTAAGTTTATATTTAAGTTTTCCGCTTAAAATAATTTTTTTCTTATCTTTAATTAGGATTTTCATTAATCTTTTTCTTTTTTAAAGTAATTGTATATTAATTTTTTTTTTTTTTTAATTAATTACAATTTACAATTTATATTATTAAAATAATTATAATGAAAATAAAATAGCCTAGTGCTACATCTATAATTATATAAACTAATGATATTATTATCATATAGTTCTATAATTAATAAAAATACATTTATTAATATTAGAATTATATTATATAAATTAAAATTAATTATAAAACCAAAGGCTAGTAGACTATTATTTTAAAGATTTTAATTATTATCATTCAGATTCTTTTAATTACATTATAATCTTGAATTTAATTAATTTTCTTGATTTCATTTTTATTAAATAACTATTAGTATTTGTAATAAATATAATAATATAAGATTTAAACTAGTTAAATTACAAATATAATAAAAATTTAAAAATTAAATGACATTGCCGAATATTAATTCTATTACAAATATATATATATATATATTACATCTTATGTAATATCTAATAAATAACAAATTAACTATGATTATTTAGATTTAAAACATAAAAATAATTATATAAATATAACTATTATTAAATACTAGTATTGCTATTATCAATCTACATCATATTTATTATTATATAACGAAATATTCAATATATAACAAATAAATTATCATTATTATATTTTATATTTTCAAATATATATTAAAAAAAATATTTTACTTATATATATGTAGCTCAATACATCTAGATATATATTTTTAAAAATATGGTACTTTTATTTAAAAAAATAATTGTTGCTTATTCTAATAATCACCATTATTACTCAATTTTCAATAAAAAAAATACTTATTATTTTAAATTACTTAAGTTACAAGTTATAGGTTATAATTAATTAAAAACTAAAGGCAAGTACTTGGCCACTACGTGGCACTTGTTAAGCTTGCATCATCAATTCAACTAAGATATAATTAGTTGTACACATCTATTTATTTTAAATTAAATTTTTAATGTTAAATATATAATTATTTCATCAATTTTTTAAAAAATTGTCATATTAATTTTATATATATATATTTTAAATAATATGAATAAATATATCCTTCTCCAAAGTGAGATTTTGTCCAAAATATTAAATAATAAATTATTGTTATAAATAAATTTTTAAGTTCAAATTTTAAATATATATGATAATTTTTTAAAAATATTTAAAAATATATTTTAATGCTAAATTATGTTAATCTTCACCAATTAGTTTAAATTGACCTATTTTAATATCTCTCATCACACTTTAAATAACATTTTTAGAGTATAGATATAATAATTTAGTAAATTATATCTTTCCCTTTTTTTTATCAAAGATTTTCAAATTTATTTTATTTAAAAAATACCATTTAACTAATAAATAACAATAAACACTACAATAATAAATGTTGTGTGTGTGAATACCTAGTTTTAAGACATTGACTTCGAACACAAAATTTGCCGTGAAAAGGGAAAAACTAAGGATTTTCTTAAATCGTAAACTAAAACGTAAATATATAAAGGATAGTTTAAAAAAGTTCGAAAAAAAAACTAAGTGTCCCCCTTGGTAAGATATACGTTTTAATTTATGATTTAGGCATTGCCAAACATTAGGACAAATTATGTTAAGGGAAAAAACAATACTTTAATCAGCAGAAGACTTTTTAACAGCAGAGATGTCTAATGGAAATACGGCTTTGATAGCAACAACCGGGGTTGAAATTAAATGAATATCAAGAGTGTTTCAGAAATTTATTTCACAATAACCTGGGGAAAAGTTGAAGGAATGCATGTTCCATAGCCTCTTCATTTGTTACATGTCTCAGCAAATTATGTTGTTACCTAGTAAATTTGCGGGTAGGGAAAAATCATACAATTCTTCGAAAAAACTAGCTGGCTGTTGCTGGATTTTGTAAATTTTATTAAGGTTTGTGAGAAATTTTAGCTGGGAGTTGCTGAAATGGTTTGGCTTCTGATAGATATCAGTTGAGATATTACTTTCAAATTTGCCAATTGTAAACCTTAAAAATCTTACACGGATGCCAGATCTAAGAGTCCGTTTCTAGAGCAAGGTAAATCTTGTTTATGTTGACTTATTCTTCAATCTGTGGATTAAATGTTAAGACAATGAAGGCGTGTTTCGAACCCGCGACTCCTACCTTCAACGTCAATCGTCTGATGTGAGGCGCACGCGCCTTGGAGAAACGAAGACCGTTAACGACTTTTGAGGAGCTTAAATGCGGTGGGAGCACGTTGTCAGACCCACGAAAAGCAGGAGAACAGGGTTTTATACAGTCGGGAAACCGCTTACAAACAACCGGAAAACATTTTCCGATTGTGAGACAATTCCGAGCATGAGAAATTTCCAGTTACAAGTAACCTTAGAGGGGAAGCCTATCGGCTAATTAGTAATGGCATTTTTTGTGCTATGGGTTCGGGGAAGACTTGTTAAAGGTGAATTATGAGTCTGTCTCTCTTACTTCTCTATCTCTATGCCCTCTCTTCTTCTTCTTTTTTTTTCTTTTTTTTCTTTTTTCCTATCTCAACCTATATATCTTCCACTCTTCCTCTTAGTCACCCTCAGTAATATTTTCTCTTCCTCTTTCATTTAATCTCTCCTCCTTCATTTTCTCTTCTCATTTCCCTTTGTCACATCTCTCTTCCTTGCACTCCTATTTGTGTTTGTGTGTTACAATGGTATTAAGAAAATGACTTAAACATCCAATTGTTAAGGCATGTTTGCATGAAATAATTTTGTTGTTGTTGTGGTTGCTTATTTGTTTACGTTCAAATTTTTTTTGTATATGAAATTGGTTGGCCACAAAAGGCACCATAAGACCTACTTATAGAGGGAACTTGAGAGATATGTTGTGGTTTAAGGATTCAATAAATACTTTTTTATTCGTTAGGCCATTCAACTTGGAAGAATATATGCATTTCCCCTAGTAGACCTATTTGTAAGGTGTTATAGCAATTATGGTTAATTTGTGAGGTAAATGAATGATTTTATATAGGTGTTGGTGAACACTCATTGCTAGATATGTGGGTGCTTGCAAAGGGTGTTTGATATAAACCAAGATAATGCCTACTTTTTATCACATGATGAATTTTGTTTATATGATTGTGTACGTGGCTTGATGGGCCAGTAAAGTGTCACATGTCATGACGAGGACGGTGGGATCATTGTCATTGCTTTCTACTTATTTTCTTTTTACAATTTATTAACGCCAGTCTTCATGCAATTCGACATCTTCATGGCTATCATAGATGCTTGAAAATAAATTTACTTTCCTCCTCAAATCCTCCTTTTTTTAATAAGATAAAGGGAAAAATTGTTTGAGTAAAAATATTGTTTATTAGTCCTATCAAACTATTGAGATTATGACTTGAATGTATATTTTTCACACAATTTAACTAATAAAAGGTTACAACATTTCAATTATACTTTGAACCCTCTAAACAACACAACCTTGTCAAACTTGTTGACATATGTTTAACAAAGTTTACCACAAGTTACCACCACTCCTAATTTTTTTACACTTAATTTTTTTTTAGAAAACTCTATGAAAGAGAAATATTTAATATAATAATAAATGTGTTTTACTATCTATCTATATGTACTCTCTCTCTCTCTCTCTCTCTCTCTCTCTCTAGGAAAGGGCGTAGGGTAGAAATCATAGTTCGACCAGCTGAGGGCTCCTTGATAGTTGCTAGCCCTTACCCTTAAAATAGTATACATATGTACACATACATACATACATACGCGCACACGCACACACATAATATAAAGTGCATAATATATATTTTTTAAATATATAATTTTATAATATTATTAAAATATATAAATATGATATATGTTTATATTAAATATAATTTCTTTTCAAGATTACATATATGTCGAGTAAAAATTTGGTAGATGTTCTTATAGTGTTTAATCATAATGAAATGACACTGTCTCATTGCATATGATTATTACAACAATAGTCAAATATTAATAGAAACACTCCATATGCATATTGCATGGAAACACAAAAGGAGATTATTGTTTCAATTGTTTTGCAACTTTCTAAGGAAATCTTGACTATTGAGAACATGTATAAGTAGGAGCAAATAAGTTCCTAGGATTTGTAGTAAACAAGACAAAATTATGTCATTGAATATAATGCAAATAAATTTATGAAATTAGTTTATCTATATTGTTATCATAATAATTCAAGAGTAAATTTGAGTTTGGTCATCTATATTAGGTTACAAATCAACTCAAGGAACATCAACTTGAATAATAATGACATTGAAATAGCTAAAAAATATCTTACAGTTCACTTTGATAATTGCTCAATGCAATGAATATTGCTTTATTTATCATAAATTGGATTTAGATAAACATAGTAGGTTGAGATTTTTTTATTGTACACAAAGACTTACAAAATACAATTTAAGAACACACACACACACACAAAGTTGTTACACTTACATTTATTAACACATTTTGGTGGTTCTATAAGTTGGTCCTTAACCATCACACACTTTACTAAAGATATACAATGAATGTTTGAATTTTTGAGTTGGCCTTTTGAAAATTTTAAGGCAAGTGAAGTACATGATTACATTTTACTTTATTGAGAGGAAAAATTACAATTGGTAGCTTGATATGGTGTTTGTTAGAATACATCAAAGATTATGTGGTTTATATAGATAGTCCATAATTCATATCATCCACACATGTAATTTCTAGGTGTTATTATATTTACTCCAAGTAAATTTAATTTTAGGTCCATAATTCATATCACACACCACATCTCTTATTTAATGTGTTGATGCTTCTTGTAATCTTTTTGTGTTTGTTTAAAATCTTATAAACAAAAAAAAATGAAGTAAAATTGCTTCATGTATTGATTTTCCATGGTTGGGACAAGGGCTTATCTCTCCTTTTCTAGAATTATCCAAGAGATGTGCAGAGAGAGGATTGAAAATCTCCCATCTTTCCTCTCAAATTAATATTTTAAAGAAAATTCTTGCTAGATAAAAAGTGGGTAAGAAAAACTGATAACTCTCAACAACTTTGATAAGCCATTTGAGCATCTTATACAATGGATTCAACTCGACTATATAATTCATGGTGACAAATGGTATTATCTTTTATAATTAAAGTTGTCTCCAACAATACATTTATAGAGAAGGGGATTCACCACCCTCAAGATTGATGGAATCCCAAGGAGTGAATGACCCAATGCTACCTCACTTTTACTAGCGCTCTAGTGAGTTAGGAAGATTAATTAAATCAAAGAACAATAAACTAATTGTATGTATAAATGAAAATACTAAGATAACTTGATGATACAAAATGATAAGAATATTTTGATTATATAAATTGGAAGATTGGGTTACTAAGACCGATGAACAAGCTCTGTGAGCTCTCTATCCAAGATCCTTGTGTAGGTCAAGGACAACATAGATTTATGACGTGAATACATGGTGAGTGTGTGTCCTATATAGATAGATTACACAAGTCATGTGAGTAAGATATAAGACAACTAAACAACTTAAACAAAATGCTTACGAAGCTAAGGACAATAACAAGAAATACCAAATGATAACGAAGATGAGAAGAGCTTACAATCCTCCAACAAAAAAAAATCCCCACATGCTCTCCATACTCCTCTTTGAATCTACACTCATGACAAAAAGGAAAATATTAGATATGTTGTTTTAGACTCTATTAAACTTATCTTACAATTAACATTAATATTGTTTGTACTATATATTAATTATATTTTTATGTACATATTCTAATAAATTATAAAAGTTTTTATTCATTATTTATTTTTGGAAACTATTTTTAAATATATGAACTAGTTTAGTAAGATTTGATTATTTAAATTTATTTTTTTAGAACTAGTTTAGTAAGATTTGATTATTTAATCTTTTTTTTAGAACTTAATTGTATTTATGTTCAAGTTTATAATATTTTTTTTAATATTTTAATATTGAATTTATCTTTCCAAGTTTATAATATTTTTTTTTAAATTTTATATTGAATTTATCTTTCCATTAATATCAATTTTTTTTAATATAATATTTTTTTAATGTAGGAATATTCTTTTATTAATTTTGTTAATTATTATCTTTACATTTTTGAATTAGTTGATTTAACTTTTTGTATTAAAGATGGAGGGATAAAAAATAATAATTACAAAGTTAACCATATTACAAAATGCAGGCCAAGCCTTGAGAATAAAGAGATGACCAACTAACAAACGTTAGACATAAAAAATAGACTAGTCATCAAATTGTGGAGCGAACCAAAAGGAAGTAGAGGAGTATAGATCTTAATGAAGTACATTCTCATAAGCTTCAGCTTAGGACGTCCACCCAAGGGGACCTTCCATCCAAATGATATTTTTCTTCTCTTGTATTTGCGCAAGCATCACAAACTTTTCAATAGAGGGTTCTCTATTATCTCTGAGTTCCTTTTCCAGGTGAGTAAGAGCCTCATCAAAGTTGGCCAAGTTGTTCATGTTCCTTCTCCATTCAACTCCATCTTTCAGCTCATATATGAACGTGGCAGCGTGTCCATCTTTGAGAAACCGCAAGAATTTTTCTCGTTCAATCATCATTTTAATAGAGACATGCATGGAGATTTTCAAGTAGGCAAGTCTACGAAATGACTCACTAAGAATTTTGGAAGTGTTATGGTATCTATCTTCATTTCTAATTTTACAAAAGAACCAGAGAATATTAGAGGATAAAATAAACCAAAACATGTTAGAGTCCTTTTTTAATCCCTGAATATATCCTGTAATAATTTCCAAGGTGTTTATATGCTGTGGAAAAACAATGCCAAACATTAGCCAAATCTCTTTAGCAATGGAACAGTCAAAGATAATATGCTTGCAAGTATCAGGAAGTCTACAAACATTACATAATTCAATATTAGCACCATCTTTCCTTAAAGGAAGCCTATCAAGCAACATCAACCATTTAAAATATCTAATCTTTGGATCCACAAGACTTTTCCAAAGTTTATTAAAATGCTTCTGCCATAAGAGAGCATCCGTGTTAGAGTACCAAATAGTATTGACATGTTTAATAATGGAATCATCATAGGCAATAATGTTGTATATATTGCGTGCCTTGATCTTTGAGAGGACAGTTCCATCCTCCCATTTGAATTCAAGAAATTTGTGAGAGTTAACATGACACTTATCAAGGAGGGAGAGAAAGGCATTGGAAAGCATATTATAGGTTTTCTTTTGAGACTGGGGGAAGACATACATGGACCTGAGGTCCTCCCATCTAACAAGAGTGTCCTGCGTCAAGATATCAATATATTGAGAAATGCCATTTTTAGCCTAGTACTTAGCTGAGCAGCCCTGAGTGAGGGCAAGGGGCTTGTTCAAATGGGTGAGATTCCACCAAATAGATCATTCACCATGTATGAGGTCATTACTACAGATGCTAGTGTTAGTCAAATGGTTCCTAACATACTCCCAAGCCTTCCATATGGTTTAAAAACACAAGAACCTTGAACAGAGATAGGGAAATCATCAGCAATTAAGTCACTAAAAGGACGAGATTTCCAAGACTTAGCAGTCTTTGGGACACCATGTTCAATATTGTTTTTGATTAAAACTTTCCAAGGTTCCTGCCCATCTAGAGCATGGAAAATCCATTTGGCAGCAAGAGCAATGCCTTGGGTTTTGAGATCTTTAAGGCCAAGACCACCAAGTTTCTGATCAACGTGGCACCAATCCCATTTAACGACATGCATTTTCCTATTACCTTTGCCATCAGACCAAAGGAAGTTTCTAATTGCCTTTTGGATCTCAAGGATTTTATTGTCATTAAACATCTAGGCCGAAGAGTATTAAATACTATAGGAGGAGAGAATCTTTTGACAGATTTGCACTCTAACAACTAACGAAAGGAATCTGTTATGCCATTTGTTTAATTTTTTATCTATTTATTCCCTCACCCAAAGCCACATATCCTTGAGAGAGAGGGGTCAACAAAGAATGGGATACCAAGGTAACAAACTAACTTGTGAGGACCTCCCCATTGGTAACCAAACTTATTGAGCCAGTCCGAAGGGCAGTCCTTCCATCCCAAAAGGATGAATTTATTTTGGGAGATACGAGCACCCAAAATCATACCAAATAATTGGATCTTTTTATTCAAAGCCTCAAAGTTCTGGTCAATGAGTTCAAGAAAGAGGGTTGTATCATCAACAAATTGGTTATTGATTAGGTTAGACCCATTGGAAAGATTAATCCCTTTAACACTGGGGGAGAGGGTATTGTCTCTAAGAATATAAGAGAGGGCATTAGAGGCATTAAAAAAGAGAGCAGGGGCTAAGGGACAACCTTGTTTGATAGATCTCCTGAGGGGGAAGGGAGAAGAGAGAGATCCATTGACATCCACTTGAGAAGAGGCATCCTTAAGAAGCACTTTAACCACATTGTGGAATTCAATGGGGAAACCAAAGGCTTCCAATATCATAATAATGAATTCCCATTCTACTATGTCATAAGCTTTTTCAAAATCAAGAATAAATATGGCAGTGTCTTGATTGGAGGTTTTAGCCCATTCCATATCTTCCCAGCTAGTGATGAGGTTTTCAAGGATATATCTTCCTTTTATGAAGCTAGTTTGAGTGGAGCAGATGAATATGGGCAAAATTTTTTCCAAGTGGAGGGCCAAAAGCTTAGAAAAAATTTATAAGACACATTAAGAAGAATAATGGGTCTCCAATTCTTAATCAGGGCTTCATCCCCATCCTTGGGAATCAACTTGATAATCCCATTATTAATGGAATTACCAAGGGAGCCAAAGGTGAGGGCCTCAGTATAAATCTCTAATAGATCTTTACAGACCCAACTAAGGTTATATTTGTAGAATTCAACCGACGAGCCATCACGACCAAGAGACTTGTCATCTTTAAGGGATTTGATAGCCTTTTCAATCTCCTCAATAGAGATGACCTTACTGAGGAGGGATGAGTCCTCCTCTGAGATCCTATAGGGAATAATATTTCTGCATTTGTCTCTCAGGGTCTTGGCCTCCTTAGAGTCTTCTGAGGAGAAGAGAATTTTATAGAAGAGGGAGAAAGCTTAGTTTATATTATCTATATCAATAACTTCTTTGTTATCCACAATCACTCTTTCAATGGTTTCATTAGTCTGCTTTTGTTTAAGCAAGTTAAAGAAGAATTTAGAACCCCTATCACCAAATTGAAGCCAATGGGCACAATATCTGATCATGCCCCCCTGATTTTGACATGCTGGTATTTTCTAAGAGCATCCCTAACACGAGCCACCTGATTAGCAAGGTGGAAATCCGAGGGGTTGACTTGGATATTGGTTTCAACATTGTGAAGTTTTTGAGAGAGTTTTTTCCATGAATCTGTAATCTTTAGCTCTCTTTTGATCGATGGTTTGTAATAGATTCTACGAGGAGGACACATTATTATTCTATTTATTGATGTGAGTAGAGGGACTTTTATCTTTTTTATTTAAATTTCTTATAAGATTAATAGCAGCCAGGACATTAGGGTCCTTCAGGAGATTAGTATTGAGAATGAATTTGTTTCTTTTTTGGTCTTGACAAGGGTAAGGGAATTGTTAATTCTTTTTTGAGATGAAATAGGGTGGTGTTTTGATAGAGTCATGGGGAAAACAATGACAATATTGCCTTAGGTATCAGGGAGGAAGGAAAAATAATTTTTATTGGCATAAAAGAAGTCCAGTCTAGAGTAAATCCTACTAGAGCCTTGTTGATAGTTACACCAAGTAAACCAAATTCCAAGGGTCATAGTTCTATTACCAGCAAGGGGATCAAACAACTTCTTTTTAAATTTCATTCTATCCCACTTTAATTTCTCAGGCCCTCGCCAATCGATAGGAAGGCCACCATATTTGTCTTCCTGAGCCTCAATCATATTAAAGTCTCCTCCAAAGAACCAAGGAATGTTAGGAAGATTGGAAAGCCATGTCCATAGAGAAGTTCGTTCTTTATAATCATTAGGAGCATATATAGAGCAGATACCAATGATCATGCCATTGATGTTAATATTGACCCAAGAAGCCCTATTGCAGGGGGAGATGCCTTTATTAGTGATGAAATTACCCCACTTTGGATTAACTTGCAAACCAACCCCACCACGGCCTCTAAGATGATTTGAAATTTTTTTACAACATCTTTCCATATGAAGTCAAGGTTCACCTCAAGGGTGAAGCCAAAAGCTTTAAGCTCTTGCATCGTAAAGAAGTCAATATCCTTATTGGAGTCCAAATAACGCTTAACAATGTGCTTTCTGTCTAGGGATTCCGGACCTCTAATATTCCAAGAAATGCAATTCATGGGGAAACAGAGGTAGGGGGAGAGCATTCAACATCCTTATTGCTGCAAGAGGAATCTGTGGGTTCAAAGGGGGAACCAAATTTATTTTTATTCATGGGGCCTTTATTCTTGGAGCCTAGAGGCCTTCCTCTCCTTTTGGGCTTACTAGTTCCATCCTTGAAGATACCATCATCCTCATCTGACTCATTCTCTTGTTGAGAACATATAATATACGAGTCCAGTGGGTGGAAAGAATTGATGGGGGTTCTATCTACACTTGTCAAAGGTTTTTGCGAAGGATAGGAGCACATGTTACTACCATTAGGGTCTACAGTAATAACCTCAATAACACAGTCCTCTTTGATCTCTTTAAATATTTTTGATGGATTCCCACTAGGACGATTGTCAGAGGAGGTATTGCACGAGGCATAGACAATTGAGGAGATGTTCAAGTTTAGACAGGGAGTGGAGGATTCTAGATCACATTGTTCATTTTTGGGAGTAGCCATAGAATTTTCAACTATGGAAGCCAGAGGAGTATTCATATCAAAGTCAAAGGAATGTGTGGTAAGGGCATCGGGGGAAAGATTCGAGGAGGTATCGTTATGAACAACCCTTATTTTTCCCAAAGCAAGGTGTTGGGCATTTTGTCTTCTCTATTTAGTAGGTTTTTGAGAAATAATCTGGAAGCTATCTTGTTGGTCCAAATCCATTTGGTTAGGACTATTAACAGTGTCATGGGAAAGAGGAGGGGCAGGGGATTTCTCAATTATGGATTTGGGGATGGGGAAAATAGGTTCCTTGGGTAGATTCTTGGTAGTGTTTGAGGTATCAGTGGGGGAAATATCATGCATAGTAGATTTACCAGGAGGGTTAGAGGATTTCATTTGCTTAATAATAGGGCAATCCTTCCTAATGCATCCCTCTTTTTTACAGAGGAAGCAAACATTAAGACCCCTAAGGATCTCTACCTGACAAGAGAATGTTTCACCCATGATGTTAATATCTAGGGAGGTCAGAATGTCGATACCAGGTTTAATCAAAACAAGAACTCTAGCATCCATATGAGGGACAAGACGAGTCAAATCGTCCATTCCGACAACCTTTCCTATAGGTTCAATAATATGGGGGAGGAAGCGCTACAGGAATGGTGGAACATTTTTTAGGAGAATCCATCTAGGCCGGGAGAAAAAGGCCAATATTTCTTCGTGAATGGCTTCAGGCGTCCATCCTAGGGCATGAAATGAGGTGTTTCCAACCGTCTAGTATTGTCTCTTGAGCACCGCAGGGGTCTCAGGGTTGTTGAAAAAAATAACAAAAAACCCTTTTTGAATTTGTCTACAGAAAGAGATATGATACCCTAGCTTTAGATTCCAAAATTTATAGAACCAATCATCCATGAATTTTCTGGTAGGACACTTATCAACTTCTACAACTGCAAAGAAAATAACAGAGTCCTTAAGTCTATTCTTTTCTTTAGATATTTCATTAATCATTGCCTCATTTGGCGAAATGGAGATAGCTAGAGGAGTAGTTCCAGAATTCATACCTTAATTAGATGCGGTTCCATTACCACTGATGAGGTCAAATTTGGTGTTCGCAGCCACCAAGGGAGCAACATTTGAAATGGGTTTAGCGAAAGATTTGTTTGTTTGGGAAGGAAGAGGGGAAGTACTTTTAACCTATGGGGTTGGCGGTTGGCGCAATGATTGTGCCACCAGATTCAGGCTCCATAGGAGATGAGGTACATATGAAGACGATGGGGTGAGGTTTACAATGCAAAGAAAATAAAATAATTAACTATAGGATAGAGATATCAAACTAGACATGAGAAGGGAGATCCTCCTCTATCGCCACCTCAACACATAAGACAAATTACTAGCACACTCGCATCTGAACGCATGTCACTCACATTAAACGCAGGTCCTACATTTTATATATTATATATATCAATTGATTTAACTTTTGAATTTTAATAATAAAGTTTATCAGAATTATTTTAATTTACCATATATCTATCTTAGTAGGTTGGGGTTAGTTGTCCTTGTTTTTTACTATTATTATTTTTGGTTTGAGTCGTGTCTAATTATGATCTGGTTCATCTTTTTTGGGTTCATGTAAAAGTAATTTTCTCTCATAAAAACTAAAATATTTTATTTAAATTTGATATATATTTTTAATTATTTTATTTAATTAATTTAAATTTAATATTTTTAAAATTTAAAATTAAAGTCACTATCTTAAATACATCTATTGAAACATAACTTACAATTAATAATTAAAATTTATTAAATTTAATTTACTAATATATAACTATTTATGCGAGAACATATCAACTCAACTAGAAACATTAGCTATCTATGTGAGAACATATCAACTCAACTAGAATAATGAACATTAACTCAACTGGAAAAAAATATTTAAATGCAATTATTTATGTTTATGTCTAAATGTTGACCTCTAATTCAGCCATAGACACGACATAGTCATTGCTCAATGAATGAATTACGACAAATGAATATGAATTATTCACTTCGCAATATCGATTGAATCGACCCGTCGCCTCCTATTTAGGTGGGGTGTTTGAATTACTCTCAGAACGAGAGCCCAACAACCATAGACCAATCACTAAAATGGAGGATTTTCAAAGCTAAGCATGAATGCAATTGAATTTAAGCTAGAAATGAGAATGCAAATTAAGCTATAAACTTGAAAGAAATGTGAGAATGCAAATTTAATCTAAGAATGCGAATGCAGATTTTAATCTAAGAAGCTTGAAATGCAATAAGAATTAGACTAAGAACTTAATAAGAAAACTATATTAAATATGAGAATGCAATTATACTAGAAATGGAAATTATTCTAAATATGCAATGAAAAGCTTGAAGGCATAAGAAAATTGAGAGAACAATTTGCTATACTTTTGGTACTCTAAAATTACCTCCTCAAATGAGGAAAAAGAGGTTCATAATATAGAAGAGCCCGGGTGAAGGATGAAAAGTTTTTTGGAAAGAAATGACTGTCTCTTCATCTCCATGGAGAAAGGTGAGACAAATTGAAGGATTTATTTAATAAAATAAATGAAATATTGCCACATATGGGTGACTCTTCGAATAATTTTGAATAATTAAATTCAAGTGGGATATTTCATTTAGAGAATTAAAAAATTATTAATTCCTTTGATGTGTATTAGCTAAAGGGGGTGGAATTAATTTAATTAAAAGCACTAGGACTTTAGAATTAAATTAATTAGTCATAGGGATTATTTAGCCAATAAATGTTGAATATTTAGGAATTAAATATAGTGTATGATTAATGCAAATTTAGGGTTTTTTGCGTTTGACACCAAGTCAAATAAAGTCAATTAGGAGATAGAATTGCCTAGTACAATAGGACTTTAATGATGTAGAAATTTGAAGAAATGCACCAAAATTGATTAGAATTGTAAGGTGCCAATTTTGGGGTTTTACATTTTGCCCCTCTTTGAATTGATGTGTAAGCATCGTGTTGATTCAAAGAATAGTCTCATCTGACAAATGATGAAGTTTTAGGATTATCTCCAGAACAGAGATTAAGCCTCAGAAGTCAAGGTTAGAATGCCAAGACACCAATAAGATCAAGTTGCAGAACCATCTACAAAATGAATCTTGATTCTCTGAAGCCTAAGTTAGATTGCGAAGACCTCAGTCAGATTACTGCTTGAGAGAAGACTAGAATCAGGGTTAGATTGCCCCAATACCCCTTGATTAGATGATAGCTGATGTAGATTTAGGACTATCTCTAGAACGAAGCTTAGTCCTTTAATACCTGGGTTAGATTGCCTAATACCCCTTGATTTTGAGAGCCATCTCCAGAACGAAGCTTGAATTTTAGGAATTAGGGTTAGATTTCCCCAATACCTAATGAGATTTTGAGAACCATCTCCAGAATGAAGCTTGATCCTCAAGGATCCGAGTTAGATTGCTCAGATACCTAACAGATAGATGACAAGATGACAAGATGCAAGGCCCAAAGATGCCCCTAGTGATGAGATGCCCTGAGTGATGGGGACTTTTGATTTAGATTAGACTGATTTGAGAATGATTCAACAAGATTCAATGATGCAATCATCCTGCCCCCTCAGGAGTGAAATCGAAAGATGACATGTTAGAAAGATGATTGACAACAAAAGGTTACAGATATAGATAAAATCAGAGATCTAGAGGAACTCAAAACAAATCATGGAAGAATTGAGAAGTTGCGGAAGTGATTCAACACAATTTGTAGGTCCTGTTGACCAAGTTTGACCAAGGTTGATGATAATTGACTAGGGTTGACTTTTGATGAAAACATTGAAGATCTTGAGAAAATGATGATGAGATAAGATTTTGGCAAGAAAACAACACCAAAAGGTTGACTGCACAAGGGTCTGATCTCGATGGTCCCATAAATTTAAAATGCAATTTTGAGCTATCTAGAGATGTCAAATTTTGATTTCGATCCCAAAAATGGATTCAGAACAATCGATTTAGCCAAGGGTAAAGTTTTTGCGCAAAATGGAGCACTTGTGCAGTTATGATGAAGCCAAGATGTGAGATGAGAGCCCTCAGCGAATAAATAAAGGAGGCAATCAAGTGAATACCAAAACAATGTCTTAATGCAAGCCTAGAATGAAAATGCAAGCCTAAGCTAAATGAAAACCCTAGGACCTGGTTGTTGGACCCATTAGGTTATCATCATAGAGTTTTTAGTAACGGACATTCGTAAGATGTCATACAACCCTCACTAACATTGCAATCATGAGAATATGAATATGACATTAGTCTTAGATTTGTCGGAATGAGGTGTAAGCATTAAGGCACAAGAAGCTAGAATGACCTGAACACCTATTCGTTTTGATTTAGCAAGTTAACATAATCATCAAAGCATAGTTTCTAGAATGACCTGAATGTTGCCTGTGTACAGACATGTCAGACACGGGAGAGCTCCTCCTTTTTCTAAGTGAATGATAAGCATATCAAGGTGCTCGCAGTGACCCTTACGTTCACTTCGCAGGATGAGCGTTTGCAATTTTACTTATAGCAGAAAGAAGTCACTCAAATAGACAAGGAGAAGAACCAACCTCACCAAAGTTTCCATATAAAAGGATTCAAGGTACACATGGCCATCCAACACGTGATGAAGGCTCTCATAATGGACACCCCTCTTATATAGATTCTTTGGATCATTGGAACTAAACTGACAAACATAAAGCAAAGGAAAGATCATGCCCCCAGTCTTCGCTTCTCTCGGTCAAGAGAGACGTTTTAGAGTTGCTCGAGGATGAATGCTAAAGCAAAAAGACAAACACACAAAAGAAAATCTCATCATGCTTCAAAGAGTTTCAAATCCAGTTTTAGTTTCAGTGGATTGATGTCGGATCGGAAGTATATAGCGTGAGAAGTCTCAATAGGACGATAATAGAAGACAGACGTAGTGAGAACCACTGGTGACTGATGCAAGAGACAGTCTCAAGGAGGAATCAAAGTACTAATGAAGTATCAACAGGTAGACGTAGTGAGAACCACTGGTGATTGATACAAGAGACCCTCAAGGAGAGAGATCTAAGAATGAACAAAACATCAACAGGCAGATGCAGTGGGAATCACTGGTGAATGATGTACGAGGGATCCTCAAGAAGAGAGATCCGAGTGATAGATAGGTATAAGTAGGAAGGCACAGTGAGAACCACTGGCGACTGATACTAGAGATCCTCAAGGAGAGAAATCTCAATAGTAGCTAGGCATCAGTAGGCAGCCATAGTGATAATCACTGGTGACTGATGCAAGAGAAAATCTTTCAAAAATGATAGGACAATGCCCCCTAGACCAGGAAGGTGCCCCCAAATGTGACCAGTTTCAATCCATGTAGAGTCAAGAAAAATCTCAAAGATAACTGAGAGCAAGTGCATGAGTTAGCAAACTAAAGAAGGAAAGAGAACTAAAACAGGAAAGCAAGAGCTAAGCGGTGCTGCAATAGGTATAACATTGGGGAACAAGAGATGCCTGTTTACCAGGTTCTCACCATCTTGGCAGAGATTCTATTTTTGCTACCATGACGCCTGTTTGCTAGGTTTTCATCAATGGCACATTGTTTCTTTTTCATTTTTTTGTACTTTTCTCTTTTTTTTATTTTTTTATTTTTTTTGTATTTTTGAGTTTTTCAATTTTTTTTGTATTTTTCATTTTTTTGGTATTTTGGTATTTTTCATTTTTTAAATTATTATCAAGGCGCTTGTTTACTAGGTTTTCACCAAGATAATAGATACATCAAAGTGCCTGTTTACCAGGTTTTCACTAAGATGATCATTTTTTTAGGACATTTTGCAATTTTTAGGATTTTTTCAGAATAAAGTATGTACATGAGCATGCAGAGATGTCTCCGCTGTAGAATATTTTTAGGTGCAAAGCGTTGATCGGCTCTTTGAGCTATTTTCCTTTAGTAGTAGATAGTTGGTAAGCACTAGACCCAAATGCTGGAGTGATAATGTACAGACCGAGCCAGTTTGGTTCAAACTTTCCCTTCTGGATCCCCTGTTGTTGATTCTTGGGGTTTTCTCTCAGGACAAGATCACCCACTTGGAATTCCCTTGGTTTGACTTTCTTATTGTAGCTCTTAGATATTCTCTTCTGGTATGCTCTTAGACAATCAAATGCCACTTTGTCAACATTCTTCCAATAACTCTAGCTCTTGTAGCCAAGATATTCTAATGTCTTCATCAGTAATGAGGTTCTTCAGAGAGACTCACAATGTAGGAATCTCGACCTCAATAGGCAACACAACATCTGCGCTGTAGACTAAGGCAAAGGGTGTGGCCCCTGTTGGAGTTTGAATGCTTGTTCTGTAGGCCCATAAAGTTGGATTAATTTGGAGGTGCCAATCTCTACCAAATTTGTGAACTATTCTATGTAGGATCTTGAGGATTGTCTTGTTAGAAGCTTCTGCCTGTCCATTACCCTGAGGATAATAGATCGAGGACCAATGTTGGATGATTATGAACTTAGTACATAATTCCTTCAGATCTTTGTTCTTGAACTGCCCCCTATTATCAGTGATTATTGAGGAGGGTACACCATATCTACTCTAGATGATGTAATTCAGTATGAACCTCGCTACAGACTTGCCATCAACTATAGTCAGAGGCACCGCCTTGACCCATTTGGTAAAATAATTTGTGGCAGTGATAATGAACTTGTGTCCTCTTGAAGAAGATAGATGTCTTTGACCCACCAAATCAAAGGCCCATTGTTGAAATGGTCAGAAACTGATGAAGGGAATGAGCTCCTTGGGAGGAGTGTGGATCAGATTTCCATGGAGCTGGCACTGTTTGCAAGATTTGGCATATTGTATAGCTTCTTTTTCCATATCTGGCCAGTAGTAACCAGCTCTAATAAGTTTACGAGCCAATGTCAGACTGCTCGAATGAGAACCACATATGCCTTCATGCACCTCACCGAACACACGTTTGGACTCGTCGGGTTCTAGACACCTAAGGAGGGTACCATCTAGACCTCACCTATACAAGTCGTTAGCTACAATGACATAGCGTGAAGCACTGTGGATTAGGTGATATTTTTCATTCTAGTTATAAGTATCTAGAATAATTTGGTCTTTGAGGTAGGAGTAGATATGATGGTAGCAAGATGAATCATTCCCAATGATTGAACAAATAATCTTAGATTTAGGAGTATTGTAGGATGGGTAGCGTAATGTCTCCACCAGGAATTCATGTCTGAAGTCATTTTTTGGCATCTGTAGCATGGATGCAAGTAGCCATGGCATCAAATGCTTTATTATCTGCCGGAAGGTAATATGTGCGAAGTACTTTTTGAGATCATCAACCATTCATTTATAAGGCACCAGCTTTTCATCCTTAGTTTGATAGATATCATTAACCTGATTGGTGACCAATTGTGAGTCTCCAAAGACCTTAAGTTCATTGACATGCCATTCAATGACTATCTTCATACCATTGATTAAAGCTTCATATTCAACGATGTTATTCGTGTAAGGAAACAACATTTTGTAAGCTTTAGGTAAAGAATATCTCTGTGGTGTGACAAATAGTATTTCGGCATCTGACCCTTGTTGGGTGAAAGATCCATCGAAGAACATGTTCCATGTTTGATGTGTGAGAAGAATTATGGATTCATGTGGAAATTCAATTTTCAATGGTTGATGATCCATGAGAGGAGCTTCTATCAATTGATCTACAATCGCTTGTCCTTTAATGGCCTTACTTTCTACATACTCAATGTCAAACTCACTGAGTATCATGACCCATTTTGCCAGTCTGCCTGTGAGGGAAGCTTTACAGAGTAAGTACTTTAATGGATCAATTTTAGCAATGAGTCTTGTAGTGTGAGCAAGCATATAGTGTCGTAATTTCTGTGAAACAAACACCACTGCTAGACAAGCTTTTTCAATGACTGAATAGTTCATCTCATAAGAGACCAGAGTTTTGTTGATGTAATAAATGGCTCTTTCCTTGTTATTTTGGTCTTCTTGAGCCAACAAAGCACCCAAAGATGTGTTTGTAGCTGAAATATAAAGGATTAGTGGCTTCCCATGAATAGGAGGCATCAAGATTGGTGGATTTGCAAGATACTTTTTGATTTGAGTGAGTCCTTTGTCACATTCTTCGTTCCACTCATAAGTCACACCTTTGTGTAGAGTTTTGGTGAATGGCTGTGACTTATCAGCCAGTTATGCAATGAAGTGCCGAATAGATTGTAGTCTACCTTGAAGTCTTCTCATTTGGCTGATGTTCTTTAGTGGAGGCATTTCTATGATAGCTTGAACTTTCTTGGGATCTACCTCTATGCCTTTAACAAATATGATATAACCCAATAGCTTGCTAGAAGTAACACCAAATGCACACTTTTTTGGATTGAGCCTTAGACTGAATTGTTCCATTTGATCTAGTATAGGACCTAGATCTGCAAGATGTGTTTTCCACTGCATGCTTTTAGCCAAAGTTTCATCTACATAGTCCTCCATTGTTTTGTGCATCATGTCATGAAAAATAGTAGTGACAACTCTTTGATATGTTGCTCCAACATTTTTAAGTCTGAAGGGCATGAAATTCCAACAGAAAGTTCCCAAGCACATGTGAAGGCAGTCTTTTCTTGGTCTTCTGACGCGATTTTTATTTGATTATAACTAGAAAAGCCATCCATTAGAGTACATTTGGTAACCATTTGTCATGTCCACTATCATGTCATTTTTGGGTAATGGAAAGTCGTCTTTAGGACATGCTTTATTCAGGTCTCTGAAGTCTATGCACATGTGGATAGATTTATCATGCTTTGTAACTAGAACAATATTAGAGATCCACTCTACATAGTCAATAGCTTTGATGAAACTAGCTTTGAGAAGTTTTTCTAACTCTGCTTTGACTAAAAGTGCCACATGTGGATGCATCTTTCAAAGCTTTTGTTTGACATGCTTAACATCTGGTGCAATAAACAGATGATGCATGATTAGATTGGGATCCAATCTAGGCATATCAGAGTAAGTCCATGCAAAATTGATTTTCTTGCTTTGAAAGAAACTGGTGAACTCTTCTTTCTCTTCTGTAGATAGAGATTGTACTAAATGAATAATTTGAGGTGCAGCTTCCGTACCCAAATTCACTGGTTGGGTTGGCTCAATCAACATTGATGATCTCTCTTGAAAATGATTTGGAAGTGTATCAAGTATCTCATCCTTGGGTGGCTCATAGAGGTTTTTACCCTCGGATACGTCTTTTATTTGTATCAAGTATCTCATCCTTGGGTGGCTCATAGAGGTTTTTACCCTCGGATACGTCTTTTATTTTTACTTTTTTCAGCTCTAACACTGCCACAATGTGGTTTTCATCATCAGAGAACCTATTCTTTTTTCTTTTAATTTTATGACTAAGATACTAGATATCAGCTTCAGTCATGTTGATACTATCTTCACTGGTGGAGAACATTACATGTTTGATAGCGTTAAGATAACAGGCAAGAGTGTAGTCATTTTTGAACATAAGGACTTTGCTAGATGGAGAGGGAGAGTTCCAGTCGACGAGTTCAGGATTTTGGAGTGAAAGAGAAGTGGCAGGTTCAAGTGCATTCACAGTATAGCCATCAAAAGTGTGGATGAGTAAGTCAAGACCTAGAGCAATCTCATCCAAAGGTGTGTTCGATTCCTCTCGAGTCCTCACAACGGAAGTAGAGGGAAGGTGAGCGTTAGTGGAATCACACTCGGTCATCCTAACACTAGACCCTTCACCTACCTCAAAAAGGTTTTCATACACATGAAAAACATCTATATCTTTATCAAAAGTTTCATCAGACAGAGAATCAAACTCATACTCATGTGAATCAGTGATGCTTGATATGGGAATTCCATCAACACTTGCTATACCATCTGACTCATTTTAAGCTCTTGCAGCACTGATGGCTTGTTGAAGTTGATCTTGTTCAAATCGCTTTTTAAAATGCGGTCGTATGTACCATTCACCCTAAAAATTGGAATCAGCCATTTGCATTGCTCTCCATTGGTCATATGTGAGTCGATGCATTGAAGCGGTGTCATCGGAATCACTATCAGTCTCTACGAGATGGACAGGTATAATAGGATCATCTGGTTCTTCAAAGAATGTAGCAAGATTTGGAGGAATAGGATAGGGAAAGATATCCTCATCAGAGCTATCCTCTGGATTTGCAACTGTGGTAGTGTCTTTAGATTCTAGCTGGAATTCTGGTTCTAGTTTTAGCTCTGGTACAAACTTGTTAATCCCTAGATGAAATAGGATTTTCTTGAAGCCTAGACTTGTGGTGTCCTTGGTGCGATGACCTGTGGCTTCAATTGGTTTAAGCAAACCATTATCATTCACCCTTATAGGTCCACTCCCTTTGTAACCAAAGCACTTCATGATTTTGAAGGCTTCAATGTATGGTTCTTTTTCTAAGTCACGAGCACAAGTGACTTGTTCAGATGTTTCTTTTCCTTTGTAGAGCCAAGCTGTAATAGGCCTTTCCTCATCTTCATCCTCTAAAGCTGATGTGGCCTTAACAAAGGCACCATCATAGACTATTTGGGGAGAATAAGCAGAAGGTTTGTTGTTCTTAGAGGGTCTCCCATAGGAATGCAGAGATGGAGGTAGAGTTGCTAATGATAACAAAGGTTCTATCTGATATCCTCCCATGCCTGTATCCTTAAGCTTCAGAGTTTGTTACATTTATTTGAGTTTGGCATCATAGAATTCAATAGACTCTCTATTAGTTGGGACTAGACTGTCTGTAGATTGTGTAAGTGTGTTGCAAGAATAGATGGTATTAGTAGGTATTGTCACTTCTGCTCCATGGAATGGGAACTTGATACATTGGTGATATGTGGACGGAACCACCTACATTTCATGGATCCATGGTCTACCCAATAGTATATTATATGCCAAAGGAATATCTAGAACTTGACAAATGACATCTCTTTCAACACGTCCAACTCGGATTGGCAGCACAACTAGACCTTTGATTTCCGTTCTTCTTCATCATATGCCTTAATGGTGATTTTCTTGTAGGCATCTATGCATTCTTCATCATAGCCTAATTGGGTGAAAAAATTAGAAGAAAAAATATTGAGGCCATCACCATTGTCAATGAGGATGCGACAGACGCACTTTGGATCTATCATGACTTCTATATGCAAAGGAGAATTGTGCGGATGGCTCAGTGAATGGTCATCTTCTTCAAAGAAAGACAAATAATATGGTGAGGTTAGGTGACCCACCATGGATTGAAACCGATCAAGATCCAAATCTTTTGGGATGTTTGCCTTGGTGAGGGATTTATCTAGAATCTCCCTATGAGCAGGCGAGATCTTCAACAACTCAAAGATAGTGATTTGAGCGTTGGTATGTTGTAGCTGGTCTAGAATGCTATAATTAGTTGCGCTAGGCATAGGGACCAATTTTAATTTTTTGTTGGTAGGACCAACAACAGTTTTATCCGCGGGTTGTTTCGGTGTGGATGTAGAAGGGTCAGGACCCTTAATGGTAATTTTTTCATGAGAGTGAGTAACAACGTTTGTGCAATCCTAAGATGATTTAGGTTTAGAGGAATGAGACCCAGGGCCTCGCAAGACAAATGGAGTCTTAGGCTTAGGAGAATCCTTGCTCCCCTTGATAGTAATCACATCACAATACTCAACCTCAATAGGTTCAATCATGTTGATGACATTGTCATTGGTAGTATATGTGTAGTTAACCTTGGCATTGGTATTCTTAGTCTTGGAAGATTCACCTTTCTCATGAGGAGGAAAGGGATCTTTAAATGCCCGATGATCTAAATTCTTGTTATGGTTGTCCACAACAATGTCACCATTGTCTATCAAATCTTGGATCTTATGGCCCAGTTGGAGACAAGTAGAAGTTTTATGACCATTGTTTTGGTGATAATCATAGTACGCGTTGTCATTCCACCAATGAGGTCATGGTTGCGGATCATAGAGACATTTTTCTAAAGGAGCGGGTATCTAGTTTTGCATGAGAGTCTTATAAACCACATCAAGGGGTTCTCCTAAGGACGTGAACTCACGCTTGGGTTGAGATGCCCAAGGCTTGTTTTTAGCAAATCTTGAAGGCTGTTGAGTTTCCATTGTAGCCTTTTCAGTAGCTTTGATTGCCTGTATACTAGAGGTAATATTGAAAATAGATTTTGCAGGCTTCGGGGTCACATTGTCAACCACTCCATCATTCACAACATCTCTATTCTTGTTGAAAAACTTCCCTTTATCTTTGTTTGAGGAGGAAGACCCTTGTTTGTTATCCTTTTGGAAAGTCAACTCTCCTTTCTTGATCATAAGTGCTTCTATTCACACAACTTTCTTAATCATGCTATCAAAGGTTAGGGGACCTTGTAATTGTACTTGATATCCAAAATTCGGGACAAGATTGTCCAAAAAGATGTCAAGTCTCTCAGACTCTGGTAGTTTGCAAGGATACTTTGTACATAGTTGTCTCCATCTCTGAAAAAATGCCAAGAAAGGCTCCCCTTGTCACCATTTCAGATTACAAAGATCTCAGATATTGACTAGATGCCGGATATTGTGGGAATAATGCTAGATAAATAGATTAGCAATCTCATGAAAAGATTTGATTCTAGTGGGTAATCAAGAAAACAACTCCATAGTTGACCCACCCAAACTATGAGGAAATAGGTGCATAAGATAAGTCTATCATGTATAAATTCCATAGATAGAGCGCCAAACTCCCTCAAGTGATTTTGGGGATCAGTAGTACCCAAGTATTTGTCATATTTAGGCAGCTCTACACCTTTGGGAAAAGGTGGCATGTGAAGACTCTTATCAAAGGGGAAATGACAAATGCTTTCCATTGTGAAATGTTGTACTGGTTTATCCTTATCCTTTGCAAGTTGGCTAATTTGGTCTTGCATGTCTCGGATCATCTTTTGCAACTTAGCGGTATCAGTTTCTTCTTCTTTGGCCACAAGCGTCTCGACTTGGTAGTCTAGGGGTAATTTGGCCCCTTGTTTGGCTAGTTCTAGAAAATATTTCTCCTTCTCTTCTAGAAGGAGGATCTCCATCATCTTGATAAGACTCTTGTTGGCTTTTGCAACATCTATGTCATTTTGGGTTATTGTCTCATCATCATTACCAAGAATCTCATAAATGCTTGGGACTTGATCTTGATTCTAGTCACGTGGAAGAGGGTGATAGTGATATGGTTGCTGGTCACCTTGAGATTTTTTTTGAGATTGGTGTTGATTCTGATAATTTTGGGATTGATCATAACGTTGATCATTTCAAGATTGACTAGGATGTTGGTTGTTTTGGTATTTCTCATGAGTTTTTCTATATTCACCTGGTTGGAAGTCGAATGAGCCTCTCATCTTGTCAGTGTGGGATTGTGTAGCATGTGCAAATTCAACATGAGTGGCAATAGATTCAATATGATTGAAAGGGTCGATAGGTTCAAAAGGGTCGATAGGTTTGAAAAGGGTCAATAGGGTTGGTAGTGTTAATAGGGTTGACGTGAGAAAGTGGCCTTTTAAAGTTTTGTAGATATTGGAGAAATGGGTTATATTGTTGTCAAAACAATAATTTAGGTTGTCTTTGAAACAAAGGATTATAGCACTGTTGGAACACTGGTTTCCGATCCGGACTAATATCAATGTGAAATGAGCATCTGACCCTAGGCCAACTAATAGGAGATGAAGATTGAGATGAACTTTCTCTTAAGATTTTCAGTGAGGAGGAACGTGAGGATCCCTCTTAACACTTAGGTTGGATAATGGGTTCGAAACAACCTCTTCCTTGATTACGATATCTACCTCTACCTTGTCCGATACCACAGATGGGGAATGTGTTTCCGCTTCTAGTTGTAACAGGCATAGACAAAAATGTAACGAGAGAGGACTTGGGATTATGCTAGAACTTTGTCTCTAGGATAGCGAAAAAAGGAGATAAGAGGCTAGAACAACCAAGATGTGAAATGCACTTGGCACGAATCGTCGAGAGTATGGCTAGAACAACCGATATATGACTATCATGTCGCAAGGTACAAAAGAACAATAAGATAGGACAAACAATAGGGAGACAATACAAGTTTAAGAAGTAATCATTCAGTTCATAGCTTGAGACACTCAGTTTCAGATAGTGGACAATAGGAGAACAGGCAAATAGACCCCAGGCAAAAATATGATTAAGAAGAAAGTTGAACAATCAATGGAAAAGAGCTCACTGTTTTGAAAATCAGGGTACAGTCTCACGTGAGGAAATGCCAAACTACGCGCGAGAAAATGAAATCTCACATGGGAAAAGACCAGGGTTCAATAGATCGACACAGTTTTTGAGACAAAAGTCAAATTTTGAGACACAACGTGGACTATTCTTTGATAGGATTTCCAGTTCTCAAATAGTTTTAGGACAGTTTGAATCAGCTATCTTAGTTTGAATGTTGCAAGCAATCATTTACAAGCATGAAGTTTTAGATCAAGCAATGGTAATGCAAGAAGTAGTCGCAAACAATTCTACCAAGGACAAAGAAACTTGGCAAAATCATGGGAGTCTTTGTTTAATCATGATGGGTAGTTTAAGACTCG
This sequence comes from Chamaecyparis obtusa, assembly GCA_027943335.1. Classification (NCBI taxonomy): domain Eukaryota; kingdom Viridiplantae; phylum Streptophyta; class Pinopsida; order Cupressales; family Cupressaceae; genus Chamaecyparis; species Chamaecyparis obtusa. The sequence goes on along the minus strand of BSBK01001831.1, from coordinate 1,235,059 downwards.
AGACAATCACTTAGCTATCCCTACAAAGAAAATAGTAGAGAAGACAAAATTCGTGCCTCACAACTTATGTGCATGCGTTCACCTCACACAGCCGTGTCACCCCTTAGAGGGAGCCCGTATTTTTGGTGTTTCCAAGGACTCAATAATATATGTTCAAAGGTTACCCTTGAAGTAGGGGCCAGTGTCATATACCACCTTAAAACATCTAGGTGCATGCCTATGGTGAGAATCTAGAGGAGAGATTCTTCCCCCTCCCTGCACAAAGATTATGTCTCCTTTTGGAGGTGATCTAGGTAGGCAACTAACTAAGAAAGTGTTTAGTGGGCTTCCATTCATGCTAACCTTTGATGCCCTTGATACAGGGTTGAGGCCCCGCAGCCACACCGACACCTGAAAGTCATACACCCCCGCAAGCAGGGCTAGGAGTGGCGCCGCTCAGTACAACAGACCAGGTTTTCTCAAGATGATAGTCAAAATCAAGAGAAAGAAGTTAACATGGCTTTGGAGTCTTTAGACTCAACAAATATTTCTTTATTATAGTGAGGTGGAATCACTGGCAATAGGTGTGTACTCACTTGGGTTGTTTCCAGAGGTTCAACTTCTGGTAGGCCCTCTAAAGATGACACGGACTTTGGCTTAGATCCAAGGGTCAGATTTTCTAATTCTCTCAAAGAGAGAAGAGCATACTTCTCTACCTCTTCACCTTACCCAAACACACAAGACATGTCTATCACTGAGCTAGTTCCTCCTTAACCAGTCCACAAGATTTTGGGTTTCTAGTTCTCTCAAAGAGAGAAGAGCATAATCCCCTAACAAGTAGACGTGCTAAAGATTCGCTACCTTTCGTTGCTTCCCCAGGTATCTATCATGCTAGCAAAATCTGGGTCTCAGATTCATTTATGGGCACCACTTCCATGTAATGAAGAGCCTATTACCCTATCCTGCTATCAAGACCCTTAAGACAATTTAACAAGGCCCTAGTTATACTATGTGAGTAAAAATAGTAAACAAGCACAACGTTTTAAAATAGTCTTCAACAACCGTCCTGCAAGCAAACCGTTAGCAAGTTTTATGTCTTGGTCAAGCATCCTGCAACCCACTGTTATGCTGTGGCAGAAAATAGATATATGAAAATGACAGCAAATAACAATGTTAGAAAAAAAACAACAGAACAGTATGGAAAACTAAGAAATTTCAAATTTTGATGGCAAGCTTTGCGCGAGTTATTGCCTGGCTTCGCGCGAGAAAATAAAAGGTCCTACGCAAGACATTACTTTTCTTGCGTGAGAAAGTGCTAATGAAAGCACAACTTCGTGTGGCACACTTAGAAAACTCATGCAAGATTTCGTACACAGTGAAGTACAAATGTACGATAGTGTGCAGAATTTTCAAAAAAAGTTCAAGATTAATGAGGCCAGAAATCAATTTTCTGCCCCACGATGGGTGCCAAAATGTTTATGTCTGAATGTTGACCTCGAATTCAGCCATAGACATGACATAGTCATTGCTTAATGAACGAATTACAACAAATGAATATGAATTATTCACTTCGCAATATCAATTGAATCGACCTATCAACTCCTATTTAGGTGGGGTGTTTGAATTCCTCTCAGAACGAGAGCGCAACAACCATAGACCAATCACTAAAATGGAGGATTTTCAAAGCTAAGCATGAATGCAATTGAATTTAAGCTAGAAATGAGAATGCAAATTAAGCTATAAACTTGAAAGAAATGTGAGAGTGCAAATTTAATCTAAGAATGAGAATGTAGATTTTAATCTAAGAAGCTTGAAATGCAATAAGAATTAGACTAAAAACTTAATAAGAAAACTATATTAAAGATGAGAATGCAATTATACTAGAAATGGAAATTATTCTAAATATGCAATGAAAAGCTTGAAAGCATAAGAAAATTGAGACAACAATTCACTATAGTTTTGGTACTCTAAAATTGCCTCCTTAAATAAGGAAAAAGAGGTTCATAATATAGAAGAGCCCGGGTGAAGGATGAAGAGTTTCTTGGAAAGAAACGACTAACTCTTCATCTCCATGGAGGAAGGTGAGACAAATTGAAAGATTTCTTTAATAAAATAAATGAAATATTGCCACATATGGGTGACTCTTCGAATAATTTTGAATAATTAAATTCAAGTGGGATATTTCATTTAGAGAATTAAAGAATTATTAATTCCTTTGATGTGTATTAGCTAAAGGGGGTGGAATTAATTTAATTAAAAGCACTAGGACTTTAGAATTAAATTAATTAGTCATAGGGATTATTTAGCCAATAAATGTTGAATATTTAAGAATTAAATATAGTGTATGATTAATGCAAATTTAGGATTTTTTGCGTTTGACACCAAGTCAAATAAAGTCAATTAGGAGACATAATTGCCTAGTACAATAGGACTTTAATGATGTAGAAATTTGAAGAAATGCACCAAAATTGATTAGAATTGTAACGTGCCAATTTTGGAGTATTACAATTTATCTTTGGACTCCCAAAACATCATTTACTATAATCTTTAACCTTAAATAATGCCTCACACCTTTTCGGTGTACCTACTGCTAATCTAATAGATTTTTCACCATTCAAAATTCATTTAAAATATTAAAAAATAAATATTTTTATTATTTATTAAATGGCTTAAAAAATGGAAATGGGAGTTCATTTAAAAGATTAAAAAATAAATATTTTTATTATTTATTAAATGGCTTAAAAAATGGGAGTTAAAATTAAAAATTAATTTTTTCTTTATTTAGTAAATAGCCTACAATTAACTAATTACTGTGTGTGTGAATTTTGTACCTAGCTGTAGACACAACACTTCAGTAAAACATTAGAGGTTAGTTAAAATCAAAATTGTGCTGTGAAATGGAAACTAATCTAACCAGACGATTTATTGCCTTCTAGTAGATGCAAGTATGTATTCTCAGATTGGACTGAGATCAGTGATCTTGACGACACCTAAACGAAAGATTTGAATGCAAAATCTAGATATGAATTGGATGCAAATTAATCTATTTTTTTGGATTTTAGATGCAATCATGATGAAAAATGATATGAAATCTAATCTATATGAAAAACTAATATGCAATGATTCTAAGAATTGATATGAAAAACAAAATTGATCTCACAAACGTGGTTGATTCGCAAAGATTTTTCAGATACCAATTCACTAGCATAAGTTTGCAAATTGTGAGATGATTTGTGAAGAGCTAAAGCCTTGATTTTATAGAAATCCAAGGCTTTGGGGATGCATGGAAAAAGCCATAAATCAGTCTAGTTGATTTTTGAGTCAACAAGGAATTAAAGATAGTTAACTCACAAAAAAATCATGCAAAAACAACTTTTGATGGGTTTTCTGATTTATAGTTTAACTATTTTTTGGATGTGCATAATTAATTATGAATTAAATAAATAAATAAAGTGACTTATCCTCAACTTAACTGATTTTAAAATAAAATAATTGATTTATGGATTAATCAATTATTAAATCAAACTTTTATTCCAAAATAATATCATTAAATATGACAACTTGCTTTAATTAATTAAATAAGAATTTAATCAATTAATGATAGGAATTTTGATTTATTGTCAAATTTAAATAATAATAATTAGGAATAAATATAATTAAATTCAATTAAATAATTAAGTGGCAGTATTAAATCTAATTAATTAAATATTGAGAATATTCAATTAATCAAACTTTAGGATAAATAGGATTTATCACCAAATAATTATTAAATCAAAGATAATTAGGATAAATAGGAATATTACTAGGAATATTCCCCAATGCAGAATTTGAGATGATCAATGAGGATTCGATGATGTTCATATGTACCTTAGGTTAGGACTTTGATGTCGATTTTGTTCGATGTGTCGATATAGGAGGTTAATGAACTTATAGCCCATTTTTGGGGTATTACATTTTGCCCCTCTTTGAATTGCTGTGCGAAGCGCAGTGGTTCAAAGATAGTTTGTGTATGATGTTGAAACTGATGTTCAAAATTGATATTGATATGAAACAGAAATTGATTGAAATTCATATGAAGATAATAGGTCCTGAATGACCAAAGATAATGTTAACTATAACAACAAATGAACCAATGATTGTGAAAAAGTGTCAAAATGCCTGATTCTGAACCTTATGATTGCGAAGAAGTGAGTGACCGATTCCAGACCCGATTGTCGATAAGAATCACATTGGTATCACATCTGAACCCTTCAGTTACGAAGAACCAAGGAAATAACACTAATGAACCGATGGTTACAAAAGACTGATACAGTTTACAAGATTAGGAGAATACCAGATTGATATGGATCTCGATGAATTTGATATGCCCCGAGCGATGATTGATTTGCCCCAAGTGATGAGGTCTTTTTGATGAATCAGCAACTAGATGTGGTTGTTGTCTTGATTACTTAGGAAAGATATTGATTTAGATTTAGATTACAGACTTTGAATGATGTGCAATATCATGCCCTCTTCGGGATGAAAATTGAAATCTGACAAGGATAGTCAGCGTTGAATAGTTCAGAAGCATGTTAATTGATTTGAGAAGTGGTTAAACACATTCAAGAACGCATTCTGCATCGTTTAGAGGTCTTGGAGACCAAGTTTGACTAGGTTTGACCATGAATTGACCATGGTTGACCAAGTTGAAATTTTGATAGTTTGATGGAAGATAATCAGTTAAGTTGAATACTGGATTTCTGTGATGATAGAAGGTTGATTATGTAAGTAGTAGATCGTCTTGGGTCCAAAAATTTTAAATCATGATTTTGACATAGTAAATGATCTCAGATTTTAATTTTGATCCCGAAAATGGATTCAGAATGTTGAAATTAGCTAGGGGTGCAATTTTTGTGAAAAACGGAGCAGTTTTGAAAATTAGGTCAAAAGCTATATAAAGGCCAGAAGGGTCATTTTCAATTCATTTCAACCTTTTGACTTTTAGAAATCTTGTGGAGCCCTTTGAGCAAAATGGCAGAACCAAAGGTACCTGTGAGTTCGCATTGATTTGAGTGCAGCTAGAGACACCAGAGACCTCGACAGTACGGACATCCAGTAGGTGGACCTCTGTGCTTTGCTAAAAATGTCAATTTTTCCATGTTTTATAGGATTTTAGCAATGTTTCGTACGTTTTTCCATTTTTGAATTTTGCATGCACGAAAACTTGTATGACTCCCCAGCGGGACTCATATGACTTTTCAACTGCAGGTAGATTGTCGTCTCATAACCCCCCAAGACTCGTATCAGAGGGACCCAAGAGTTGTATGCCATTTCATCGGGTCCCTCATAACTCATACGATGAGGAATACACTGTCGTGTCACTATGCTTTGTCATATGGTATCATGTATAAACTCATACGACTTTTCCTGCCAATTTGAAATGTCATATGGAATACAGTGAGCCAAAAACTCATAGCTAGGTCAAATTTTTTATTTTTCTGATTCTGTAGTTTGATTGCTGACCTGTTAACCTACCTTCTGAAATACTGAACTGCCCCATTTCTACCCTTGTAACCTATTATGTGACCAAATTATTGATAGGATTCCTTGTTTATGTGCTGTGTAGGTCATATATCCAGATGTACATGTACGGATCTCACATCCTGCTACGCAGAGACTATGTGTGTCATTGCCAGACCCTATGAGGGTCCACCTTGCTTCTTGTGGATTTGAGTACTTGAAACATTTACCTGAGATTAGGGTAAACCACAGACTTTTGACTGCTCTGATTGAGAGATTCCACTCGGAGACACATACCTTCCACTTACCGATAGGGGAGATCATCGTTACCCCTGAGGATGTGTACCATATACTGTGCATTCCGTTCCATGCAGGTTGGCGACCATAGTATGTGAGTTCAGGGAACTCAGGCCTATTAGCTTTCAGACGTCTCTTCAAAGATGATACTCAGATGACGGCCTCCATTTCCTTGGAGACCTTAGTGCAGAGATATGGACAGACGCACCGGCTGGAGTGCATCATTGCCACGATGATCAGTGGTATTATCATGTCTGATCATCAGCAAAACAATCTTTTGATGGGTTGGGCCCCTATGGTAGCATGTTTGATGGCCACTCCCTTTGAGTTGGTGTGGGGTCAGTGTCTTTTGGCCCATATGTTCTTTGAGATGCACGAGGTAGTGTATCAGGAGAGCAAGTCTTTTGCTGTAGGAGCTCTAGTTTTATAGATATGGGCTTGGGAGCACATCCCAGTGTTGAGACCTGTATGTACTTCACAGAGGCAGCCCCAGGAGCCTATTATTTATATATATGTCGGATATGTTATACAGGGATGAATGGGCCACACTGAGTACTGGAGGTGATGCCTCGATGACATGACATTTGTGGGTTGGAGACCATATGTAGCCATTGAGCCTTGGCCTACTGCTCGAGAGCAGTTTAGTTACTTCTTTCAGAGTCGTGTACTGATTGGGAGGTCATCCTCCACTATAGAGAGGTTCCTTATTACTAGGGTCTAGCGGCAGTATGGGTGAGTACAGGATGCCCCTGAAGATTATGCTACATATGCACAGATAGGTCGTGAGATTGGACTTGGATGGACACAGAGGCTCTCTTATGCTTTGTGTTCACAGGAGTACAATGCTATTGTTGTCAAGGATTGGGAGTATAGACTAGATGTACTTGATGCTGGTGTTATAGATGGATTCATTTCTTGGCTTGCTGACCATCCCATTTATAGATTTTCTGATTTGATAGAGCTGATACCCTCCATGGAGGAGGTGATGGACATTATAGGTGCTTTGATGGGACAGGGTCCCAGATCTACATAGGCTCCCATTATACATCCCACACCTCCGAGACCCAGAGTGATGGCTCCACCACAGAGACCATCAGGATAGATGAGGCCGCCTCATCCCACTAGTTCTATAGTAGGTAGATCTTCTGGTTCTCACAGATGGACTAGGGGAGAGGGTGATACATTAGGTGGAGTTGGTTCAGCTGATGAGGTACTAGCAGTCGAGAAGGTGGTAGGTGGAGATACTGATCCCCTACATGATGATATTGGATTTGATTTAGGTGCTGAGATCAGACGTCGTAAGGTGCAAAGAGCAGAGACCACTAAGTAGGCTCCCCTAGATACTGAGATGCCAGACATTGATCCTACTATTCCTCCTACTCCATAGGAGACTATCAGATGGCTCAGTGCACAGGTCAGGGACCTAAAGGTGCACAGTGCTCAATGGGAGGAGCGATACATAGAGGTAGATAAACAACGAACTGAGTTGCATGCGGAGGTACTGAGATTACAGGCAGAGGTGATTCATCAGACCTCACGGGTAGCTTACTATGTGTCCACATATTATATAGTTGTTCCTGCTGCACAGAGAGTTCCCTCCTATTCACAGTACATGATGGCATCAAAGGGAGCCAGAGAAACTAGAGTAGAGGTAGTAACAGATGCACCACCTCCTCCTCCACTAGATGCAGAGGATCATGTTGATAGCTGATTTGTTTTGATACGTTGATATATTGTACTCTTTTCGATCATTGATATACTATTCTGACTTTGATAGCTCACATGAGCGTATTCTTTTGTACACTGTACCAGTAGTGCACCTCTGACTAGTTCAAGATTTTTGATATATATATGAGATCTATATTTTGGTTGTGACTTCATGTGTACTTGTCATGTTTGGATTTATGATGATATCATGTGATGTTTATGCTATGAGTAGTGTAGAATGTATGTATGGATATATGCAAATGCAATGATTTCTTTCATATGTATGGATGTTATGCAAATTTATTGGATTATGGAAAGATGTATGTATGATTTATGCTTATGCACATGGATGAATTGTAATCCAACAGATGATTATGATATGCAAATGAAATGATTCACATGATATGTTTTGCAGGTATTGATGAAGACAAGTACTCGGTCTTATGTCAAAAGGATGTTTAACCCAGGAGGATAACTACTTGCGATTTAATTGAAGAGACCTTCAAGGTAGGTTTCAGCTCTTGTTAGATTTGAAGAGACATTTGAAGAATTGTTTAAGCATTGAAGTTCATTTAGCCATTTGTGAGATCATGCAAACATGCAAAATGCAAAGAACCAAGCAAAGTAAAATGCAACCTAAGACCTAGGACCTAGTCACTGATCATGTGTCGGTCATTCTCATCATTGAATTTTTAGGTAACCGAATAAATCAATACAATGCCCACTAGTTAGAAAACCATAGACATATGAATATAGATTTGTATACGTAAGAATCAATACAACACCCCTTGATTAGGTAACCATGGATATATGAATATTGATTTTGTTTTCAGAATGTCAGATTAGATATAAGCACCAAGGCATAAGCGCCAGGATGACCTGAATATCATGTCCATTTTGATATAGCAATTTGTATAAGCATCAAAACATAAATGTCGTGATGACCAGAATATGTCTTGTGGGTCAAACACATCAAACAATCAAGAGGTCATTCTAAATCCAATGTGAATTACCCGTAGTGACCCTTTATCATTCACATCCTTAGGTAAGATTGCATTTCACAATAGGAAAAAAGAACTCACTCAAAAAGACAATAGTTAGATCAAACTTCCTTGAATTTTCCAGGTATCAATGGTCGAGGTACGCATGTCCATCCAATTTGAGATAGAGGCTCTTATAGTCGGACACCATTTCAATCCAAAATTTCCAAACTTGTTAGATTTTCACATACAAGAAGAAAACAAAGAAAAGATTATGCCCCCAGTCATCATTCTCAAAATCCTGTAAAGGACATCATCGAAGAGCTTGAAGGGACACAATATGCAAAAAATATCAATGTGAGTTAGTAAGCATACAAGGAGATAAAAGCATGTAAAAAGCATAGATTGTTTTTAGTTTGTGTTTGATGTTTGATTGCATTGTTGTAGATGCAAAATCCTTTCTAGAGATAAGACTGACTGACTGACTTGGATGAAGCTTCAAAGGACTCTGACTGGATATGATACATCTAAGATATATTGGAGGCCATAGGATATGACTTTGATTGCCCCCAAGTTTGAACATTGATAGGATACAAACGCTTGAGCTGATTGGTGTACAGACCGACTTATTGAAAACAAACTGGGAGATATGTATAAACTAAAGCAAGACTGAAAGCTGGGAAAGACCAAGATTGTGTTGATAGATGGAGTGTTTTGAAACAAGTGGCACCCGTTTGCTGAGTTTTCACCATCTTGGCAGAGATTCGATTTTTGCTACCAAGGCGCCTGTTTCCAGGTTTTCACCAAGGCACTTTTTCTTTTTCTCATTTTTTTTGTATTTTTCATTTTTTCAATTTTTTTTGTACTTTTGATATTTTTTGTGAATCATCAAGGCGCCTATTGCTAGGTTTTCACCAAGATGTTCATTTTTTTAGGACTTTTTCCAATTTTAAAGATTTTTTCAGGACATTTTACCATAGATTGAATGCCTTAGGCATAGAATTTCTTCAGATGGAGAACATTGATTGGTTCTTGGAGCTATTCTCCTTTAGTCATTGAGAGTTGATAGGCACCAGAGCCAAAAGTAGAAGTGATAACAAAGGGACCCAGCCAGTTGGGTTCAAACTTCCCCTTGCATTCTCGATGTGATTGATTTTTAGGATTCTCTCTCAAGACTAGATCACCAACCTGAAATTCTCTATGTCTGACTTTCTTGTTGTAACCTCTAGACATTCTCTTCTGATATACTCTGAGATGATCATATGCTGCTTATCTACGCTCATCTATTAGTTCAAGTTCTTGCAACCTAGACACTCTGTAGTCATCATCAGTGACTAGACCATGCATTCTGATTCTTAGTGATGGGATTTCAACCTCAATAGGTAGTACTGCTTCAGAATCATAAACTAAAGCAAAAGGTGTATCCCTAGTAGGCATTCTGATACTTGTTCTGTAGGCCCAGAGAGCTGGATTGATCATGAGATGCCAGTCTCTTCTTATTTTATTAACTGTTCGGTGCAAGATTTTCAATAGATTCTTGTTAGAAGCCTCTGCTTGTCCATTCCCTTGAGGATAGTAGATAGATGACCAATGTTGTGTAATCTTGAATTTAGCACATAAATCATTGAGATCTTTGTTTTTGAATTGTCCACCATTATCTGTGATTATGGAATGAGGTATCCCATATCTGCATATGATATAGTTCAATATGAACATAGATATTTGTTTTCCAGTTGCTTGTGTCAAAGGGACTTCTTCTACCCATTTTGTAAAATAATCTATCGCTATGATTATATGGGTATGTCCATTAGAAGAATGAGGATGTATAGCTCCTATAAGATCAAATGTCCATTGGTGAAAAGGCCATTGTGTAGTAAAGGGAATTAGATCTCTCCCTAGAGAATGAATTAAGTTGCCATGCCCTTGGCACTTTTCATAGTTCTTAGCAAACTTGATAGACTCTTTCTCCATTTCAGGCCAATAGTACCCAGCCCTAATAAGTTTTCGAGCTAGTGTTAAACCGTTCAAGTGTGACACACAAATACCATCATGGACTTCCTCTAACGCACATTGGGACTCTTCCCATTCTAAACATCTAAGTAGCGTACCATCTAGACCTCATTTGTATAGATCATGACCAATGATGACATATCAGGAGGCATTACGTATAAGGTATCTCTTTTCATGGTGGTTGAAGGTATCGGGAATGATTTGGTCTTGGAGATAGGAGAATAGGTTTTTGTATCTGGATGAATCATGACCAACAACAGTGCATATCATGTGGGTTTCGGGGGAATCATATGCAGGATACGATAGTGTTTCCACTAGGAACTCATAGCGTAGCTCATGTTCAGGCTGCTGTAATAAAGTAGATAGCGTTGCCATTGCATCAACAACCTTATTCTCCATTCTAGGAATTTGCTCAAATGTGATAGATATGAAATACTTCTTTAAATCATCTACCATTCTTTTATAAGGAATGAGCTTTTCATCTTTAGTTTGGTACACATCATTGACTTGATGGATAACAAGTTGTGAGTCTCCATAGATGTGTATCTCTGTTACTCTCCATTTAATTGCTATTTTCATACGATTCAAAAGGGCTTCATATTCTACAATATTGTTTGTGCAAGGAAACTTTAATCTGAATGCTTTAGGAATAGAGTATCCTTGAGGAGTTATAAATAATATGCCTGCTCCCGATCCATTCTGTGTATAGGAGCCGTCAAAGAATAACTGCCATTCTCTAGAAGAAAGAGTCATGATAGAGGAATCTAGAAATTCCATTTGCATTAGTGTATAATCAATCATAGGTGCATCTACTAATTGATCAGCAATCCTTTTATAGCTTTTCTTTCAACATATTCAATGTCAAATTCACTTAAGAGCATGACCCATTTAGCTAATCTACCCGTGAGGGCAGCTTTACTTAGTAGGTACTTGAGTGGATCAATTTTAGCTACCAAATGTGTGGTATGTGCCAACATATAATGTCTCAGTTTCTGTGATGCAAAGATCACAGCTAGACAAGCCTTCTCAATCATAGAATAATTCTTTTCATATGCTACCAATGTCCTACTGATATAGTATATAGCTCTTTCCTTTTTATTCTCATCATGTTGTGCAAGCAATGCCCCCAGTGATGTATCTGTAGCAGAGACATATAAGATCAAAGGCTTCCCTAGAATGGGAGGCATCAAGATAGGAGGATTTGATAGATACTTCTTGATATGGTTAAAGTTGCTCTCGCATTCTTCATTCCACGCAAATGTCACACCTTTATGTAATGTTTTTGTAAAAGGTTGTGATATGTCTACTAGTTGTGATATGAATCTTCTGATAGATTGAAATCTTCCTTGCAATGTCCTCATTTGACTAATATTCTTTGGAGGTTTCATTTCCTTGATAGCCTTTACTTTAGCTGGATCAACTTCAATGCCCTTTCTTTGAGACTATGTATCCTAAGAGCTTTCCAGAAGTGACACCAAAAGCACACTTCTTAGGATTTAGTCTAAGACTAAATTTTTCCATTCTGTCTAGTATCTTGCTCAAGTCATTTAGATGTTCAGCTCTAATCATAGATTTTGCTAAAGTATCATCAACATAATCCTCCATAGTCCTATGCATCATGTCATGAAAAATAGAAGTCATAGCTCTCTAATATGTAGCACCAGCATTCTTAAGCCCAAATGGCATGACATTCCAATAGAAGGTGCCCCATGCACATGTGAAAGCAATTTTCTCTTGATCCTCTAGAGCAATTTTTATTTGATTATATCTAGAAAAACCATCCATTAAAGAATACATCTCAAACCCACAGTCATGTCCACTATCATATCAATGTTAGGTAATGGAAAATCATCCTTAGGGTATGCTCTATTTACATCTCTAAAGTCTGTGCATACTCTGATTGATTTATTTGGTTTTGAAATAGGTACAATATTAGGGATCCACTCTACATAGTCAATAACTCAGATGAATCCAGATTTCAGGAGCTTCTCTAATTCAACTTTTACCAAGAGTGCAACATGAGGATGCATCTTTCTCAATTTTTGCTTGACAGGTTTGACATTTGGAGCTATAGATAAATGATGCATTATAAGATTAGGATCCAACCCTGGCATATCTGAATATTTCCATGCAAAGTTGATCTTCTTCTCTGTTAGGAATGTTGTAAATTTTTTCTTCTCTTCTTCTAATAAAGATTGTGCTACATGAATCAACTATGGTTCTTTTGTTGTTCCCAAGTTGATGGATTGAGTGGGCTCAATTAGAACTAGAGATCTATCCTGTAAATGACTCGGAAGGACATCAAATATCTCATCCTTAGGCACCTCAGAGAGGTTTTCACCTTTGGATATGTCTTTTATTTTTACTTTTGTAGGTTCTACGACTACCACAAAGTGGTTTTCACCCTCAGAACTCCTTTTCTTTTTATTTTTATTCTTATTTTTTTGACTAAGATACTTGATGTCCGACTCCGTCATGCTAACACTCAGTTCATTGATGGAAGTCCTCATAGGCTCAACTACATTGAGGTAGCAAGCAAGAGCATAGTCATTCGGGAAGGTATAAATACCATGGCTCAGATTTGTGGAGGTTTGATCAAGAAGTTCAAGATGTTGGATAGTCAAAATGGGGAAAGATTGGGAGATAGTGTTTACGGACATGTCTCTGTCATCATTGGTCCTAACCCGATGCTCGAGTTCAAAGGTGATATTACAACTTAAGACATTCAATTCATGAATAGGCTCAATGTCATCATGGGAGTCCACTTCAACCATCAGTGGATCAGACTTGATAGGGTCATCATTTTGTTCTAGACTTACATTGGGTTTAGGTGCATATTGGTCAATAACATCAACATGTTTCTCTATAATAAGCTCATTTTCTTCTGGAATGGCTCCCCATTCATAGTCATTAGATTCTTCATCTATGCCTCTAGGAAATCTAAGAACATGAGTAAAGTCAGGATGAATACCCCAAGAAGGGTTACCCTCAGATTCTGATTTGAATTCATACTCATGAGAATCTGTCTTAAAATAACTACCACCTTCCTCTTTGTCTATTTTATTGTCTTCGAGATTAGCTGGTTCTTGTGTTGCAACTATCTCTTGATAGATAGTAGGTTCTTGTGTTTCTACTACCTCTTGGTTGATAGTAGGTTCTTGTGTTTCTACTACATCTTGGTTAATAGTAGGTTCTTGTGTTTCTACTACATTAATTCTTTTGATTGGATCATCTTCAGCTTCAAGGAGGTCTTTGATTTCCTTAGGCAAACGCTCATAAGGAACAAGTTCTGAGCTATCTGATGGTTCAGTTTCTTCCTTCTTAAGTTCTTAAGAAGGGGTTCTCCTGGTGCAATCTTCTCTATGACATGAGAACAATTACCTTTGAGGTGGAAGGGTTTCTTTTTAAAGCCTAAGCCAACATTATCTTTGTTTGTCCTACCAATATGTGAAATAGGTGTTATAAGACCTTCTCCTTTGAGTCCTAGAGGTCCTTTACCTGGATATCCCATCTTAGCTATTAATTTATCTCTTGGACCATATGCCTTAGAAGGGATTTTGGATATTGTAGATTCACTAATTGGAACAACTTGAGATTCAGGTTCATCTTTGTATAGCCATGCAAGCACAACTTCATCTTCTTCAAATTATTTCTTGGAGACTTGTTCTGCTACAAAATTCTTTTTATATGCCTCAAGAGGTTCTTTAGAGTTTGGTTTGGACTATTTTAAAGGTTGTCCATAAGACTTAGGTGAGATAGGTAGAGATGTCAAAGATAAGACTGGCTCTATAGTATATTCTCCCATACCATTTTCTTTGATATTGACCTCTTTTGCAACGTCTTCCATTTTAGATGTGGATGCTTCTTTTGTTGGTTCAATGGAAGATTCTCTGTTATTAGGCACAAGTTTATCCGCACTTTCTTTCAATATATTGCAAGTGGTGGATATGTCTGCTGGAATAGTGACCTCTACTCCTTCATAAGGAAATTTCAAACATTGGTGGAATGTAGAAGGAATAGCCTTCATCTCATGTATCCACGGTCTCCCTAGAGGAATGTTGTAAGCTAAAGGTAGATCAAGAACTTGACATATAGTATCTCTGATAACTAGACTTGCTCTGATAGGCAAGACAATGGTGCCTTTAGAAGATCTTTCTTGTTCATCAGAGGCTTTTATAGTTATTTTCTTTCTAGGATCAATAGCCAATTCTAAAAATCCCAATTGTGTGACCAAACCGTAAGAACAAATATTTAGGCCAGCACCTCCATCTATCAACACACGTTTGACTCTATGGTTCTGGATCAAGACTTCTATGTGCAAGGGCTGGTTATGTGGGTGACTCAAGGAGTTGTCATCTTCCTCTGAAAAGGATATTGAATAGTGGTAAAATGGATTCACCCCTATTCAAATGTAATGGGGGAAATATGAGATCTATTCTCAAACCCAAATTCCCCAAGGAAGAGATCTAATTTGATCAACCAAAAGGTTAATGCACAATTGAATCAATTTATGGAAAAGAGTAGGAAGAGAGAGTAAATCCAATATTTCCCTATGTGGAGAACTATGTTTAGAATATAGAATAATTGAAATGCAAGTACTAACCTCAAATTAGGGCAGATCTGGAAAATGTTGAATTCTGATGTCTGTGTGCACTTTCAGGAAAATATGAAACATGTCCTAGACTAGAAATGTCGAGACAAAGAAAATCCAGAAATATTTCCTCAAGATGGCTCAGCTCGGGTTTGACCCTCATAAAAGGTCAAATACCACATTCTTTATTTGAAGTCCGATTCGAATTCTGTTCGCAGATCCTGGAAGTTTTCTGAAAAGGGTATCCAAATTCACTCTCAGATCCAAAACTCTACACCTGTACCTACAAGAAAGTGGGGGTTATTTTTGTATGGGGGGTTTGCCTTGGTCAAACCCCAATTTAGGTATTAACCTTGAAATTGAATTGAAATGTATTGTGCATAAACAAAGTAATTGAAACAAATCACCTCACTTATGTTGAAGTCCTTGTAGAGGATTCGAATCCTCAAATCCACAAGTAGGAATGAATGTAAGATGTCTCCAATCAATGGTATTTTATCTTCAACACCAAGCTTGAATTGATCTTTGCATATGAGAAGGCTTGAATGAATGAAGAAGGTTGGATCTTCAAGGGGACTCCAAAGAGATTGAATCCTTCAATGGCTAACAATGGATCTCCTTGATGAATGGATGCTTGAACACTTGAATGCTTGAAAGACTTGCTTGAACTTGAGATCTCTAGAGCTTGATTGCAAAACTTGATTATGAGATATGAAAACTTGATTGTGGATGTTCTCACAAAACTTGATGATCAAAATGAGAGAGGAAGGCCTCCTTTTATAGTGATCTAGGGCACACTCCTCTAGATGGGCCACCTTGGAGAATTAAATCCCAATTAGGTCCTCACCTTTAGAAAATATACCTAGATTAAATGCAATTAAAGGATTTACCATCCTGAAACCCAAAATGGCCAACCTGGAGGTGGGAAAATAAATCTCCCGAAAGCCTGAAGCTCGAAAATTCTAGAAATTGAAATTTTGGAGAAAGGGGTCAAAGTCGAGGTTAACCCTAACCTAGTCAAGGTCTTAGGTCAACCCTAACCTAGTTAGGGTCTTAACTTAACCCTGACCTAGTCAGGTTCTAAGTCGACCTTGACCCTGGTCCCAAATTGACTCAAAACCAAGTCAGGAGGTCCCGGGGATGCCCAGAAACCTAGAATTGATACCAAAATAGGATAGAATGCCAGTGATAGACATAAAATCCTATGATTATCATGATGAAGGCTAGGAGGATCCATTTCTAAATCCTACCTAGAAAATAGAGCCATAGAAGAGGGAAATTTAGGAGAATTTTTAAGATCCTAACCCTAATTTCACCTAGAATGAAGAAATCAAGTGCAGGGAAGAAGTGGAAAGCGGGGAGAAAAGCCAAATACATGCAAAGACCCGATCAAGGCACTTGACATGACCCCAAACCACTTACTCGGAGGGCTAAACACTCTTATCATGGAAGTGCTTCCATTTTAAGATGATACAGATATATACTGTGGAGACGTAAGATGTCCAACCATAGTCTGGAACCTGTCTAAATCAAGGTCATCAGGAACATTGGATCCGAGCAAAGCTTTGTCTAGAATAGCTCTATGAGCTAGAGATATCTGAAGCAACTCAAACATGGAGATTTTTGCATTAGTGTGTTGGAGTTGTTGAACAATGCTATAAGATGTTGTCCTCGTATCTTTAGGATTGGAATATTTAGAAACAACCTTCTATTTGGAAGCGGAAGAAAGATTGAAGGGAATCTTAGGGACATTTGATGAATGTGGGATTTGTTCATTTAGATGTGCCTGAGCCTGTGATCGAGTTACTACGTTAGCTCAAGTATGATCTCTACCTCTTCGCACAATTGTGATGACATTGCAATGCTCAAAGAGACAAGGTTCAACCATATTGATAACAACATTATTTCCAGGGTAAGCATAATTGACCTTTGCCCCCTGAATAGTTGTGATTTGGAATCACCTCTATTTGTGTATGTGTGTGGGGAAAATGTAAGATTCACTCCTAAATCCAAATTCCCAAAGGAGAGATCCAATTTGATCAACCAAGAGGTTAATACACAACCGAATCAATCTATGAAGAATATGAAAGAAAGAATAAATCCTATACTTCCCTATAGTTGGATCAAGCTTGAAATCTGAAATAATTGAAGTGAAAATACTAACCTTGAATTAGGGCAGATCTAGAAAATGCTAAATTCTGGCTTCTGTATGAACTTTCTGAAGATTTCGTCACCTATTTTGGACTGGAAATGTCGAGGCGGACAAAACTCAGAAATCTTTTCTCCAAATTCACATAGGTCGACTTTGACCTTTTAAAAGGTCAAAGACCACATTATTTATTTGAAGTCCAATTCCAATTCTGTTCGCAGATCCTAACAGATTGCTAAAAAGGGTATCTGAATTTGCTCTCAGATCTGAGATTTCACACTTGTACCTGCAAGAAAATAGGGGTTTTTGGTTGTATGGGGGGGGGTTTGCCTTGGTCAAACCCCAATTTAGGAATTAACCTTGAAATTGAATTGAAATATATTGTGCATAAACAAAGTAATTGAAACAAATCACCTCGCTTATGTTGAAGTCCTTGTAGAGGATTCGAATCCTCAAATCCACAAGTAAGAATGCTTCAATGAATGTAGGATGTCTCCAATCAATGGTATTTTGATCTTCAACACCAATCTTGATTTGATCTTTGCATATGAGAAGGTTTGAATGAATGGGGAAGGATGAATCTTCAAGGGGGCTCCAAAGAGATTGAATCCTTCAATAGCTAACAATGGAACTCCTTGATAGATGAATACTTGAACACTTGAATGCTTGAAGACTTGCTTTCACTTGAGAACTTGAGAGCTTGATTGCTTGAGATGTGATGTAAACTTGATATGAAAATGAGAGAGGAAGGCCTCCTTTTATAGTGATCTAGGGCACACTCCTCTAGATGGGCCACCTTGAAGAATTAAATCCCAATTAGGTCCTCACCTTTAGAAAATATATCTTGATTAAATACCATTAAAGGATTTACCATTTTGGAACTCGAAACAACCGACCTGGAGGTGGGAAATAACTTTCCCGAAAGCTAAATTATCGGCAAATGAGATTTTGAAATCCTGGTGGGAAGAGGTCAAGGTTGAGGTCAACCCTAACCTAGTTAGGGTTGAGGTTGACCTTGACTTAGTCAGGGTTGAGGTCGACTTTGACCTCAAATCCTAACTTTGTCAGGATTTGCAGCAGAGGTTCCAGGAGATGCCAAAGATGCACGATTTGATATCAGAACAGGACCCAGTGTCAAGAACAAATAGAAAATCCTTGGAATGATGTGATGAAGGACTAAGAGGTCTCATTTTTGAACCCTACCTAGAAAATAGAGCCATGGAAGAGGGAAAATCAAGAAAGTCCTTAAGACCTTAACCCTAATTTCACCTAGAATGAAGAAATCAAGTGCGGAGAAGAAGTGGAAAGTGGGAAGAAAGCCAAATACATGAAAAGACCTAATCAAGGTGCTTAACATGACCCCTAAACCACTTACTTAGAGGGATAAATTCTCTTATCATGGAAGTGCTTCCATTTTAAGATGATACACCCCCATATTAGGCTGAGAAGATGAAACTTCTTGACCATGTTTCAGAAACAGTTCTATGAATGCGGTATGATCATTATTGCTCTTATGATTGTCAATTGTGATGTCTCCTTTATGAATCAGATCTTGAATAGTATGTTTCAAGCATAAGTAGTTATTAGTTTTGTGACCTTTACCCCGATGAAAATCACAGAATTCATTCTCTCTCCACCATTTTGGTTTAGGATCAAGATCAGATTGTTGGATCTTAGGCAAGAGATAATATTATTAGCTAACAGAGTTCTCATACCTGATTCCAAAGATTCTCCAAGAGGAGTGAACTTTCATTTATTATCAGCGGACCAAGATTTGTATTCTAGTTTCTTTTGAGATGGTTCAGACACCTTTTGCTCTAAGGCTTTGATGGCTTGGGTGCCAATAGTTAGATTGAAAGCTGGTGCCTTTGATGGGGCATAGATAGTATCAATAATGCCATCTATGACAATGCCTTTATTCTTGTTCCAATTTTTCTTCTTGTCTTTAAAACTGGACCCTAATTCGTACTTGTCCTTTTGAAGTGTGATGTCTCCTTTTTTCACAAGTACTTTTTCAATTTTGATCGCATTGTCTACCATCTTATCAAAAGATATATGATCTTGTATTTGTAAAGGGTAGTTGATCTCTGGGATAAGATTATTGATGAAGATTTCTAGTTTCTCAGTTTCTAGAATAGGCCTATCATATAGAGAGAATTTCTTCCTCCATCTCTTGAGAAATTTCAGGAATAGTTCTCCTAGATATTGTTTGAGATTGCAGATATCAATCATGGTGACTAGATGTTGAATGTTGTAGGAGTATTGCTAATAGAACAATTTGATCAACTCCTCAAAAGTTTTGATAGTAGAAGGCAATCTAGAGAACCAATGAATGGCTGCTCCTCCCAGAGATTGAGGAAAGAGATGCATCAGATAGGTTGGTTCATGCATGAACTCCATAGATTGTGTACATAATTCTCTGACATGATCTTGAGGATTAGAGTGTCCATCATACTTATCATATTTAGGCATCTCCACTCTTTTTGGGAATGGTGGCATGTACAAGTATTTTCCAAATGGAAAAGGACATAGGGCCTCCATGGAGAACTCTTTGGGTTCCTTGTCTTTCTCAAGTTTATTAAGTTTGACTTGCATGGCATGCATCTATTTCATCATAGCTGTGAGTGGAGTTTCTTCCTCATGCATAATGATATCTTCAACATTAAAGTTGGGAGGAAGTTTAGCTCCTTGATGAGCTAATTGTAAAAAGTATGCCTCTCTATCCTCTTTCAAGAAATGCTTCATCATTCTTTTGAAGTTATCATTGTTTTGATATTGAGCAATTTCTTCAGGTGTGGGTTCCTGATTTGCACCAGTTGAGATTGAGCTCTTTGAGAGCCAAATTTTGTCCCTACTTGAGACATGGTAGGATTTCTCCCTGGGATAGATCAAGGAGGAGTTTGTTGATTACCTCCATGAGTTGATGAAGGAGGAATGTAACCAGTTTTCAATCAAAAATTGCCAAGACCGTTGTCTTCATAAAGACCAGAATTGTAGAGTTGCTCAAGAGTTGGAGCTTGGAGAGTATTCAAAGGTAAGGTATGGGATATTTCTCCAGATTTCTTGTGAGAGGAAGCTCTAGTTTCCACCATTAACCTTTGGTGAAGCAAAAGAATATGATGAAGACAACTGAAGAAATATATGATTCAAGAAGATCAAATGACACAACCTTGTCAAGGTTTGGTTGCTTGAAGCTTGGATTAGACACAGATGAAGGAGACTATGCCCTGGATGTATGGGTAGATTCCCAAAAGATAGCGGACATGAGTTCACAACACTTAGCCATTTTGAAGATGGATTGAAGATTGATAGTTATGACAAGGTTTTGACACAAGATGATAAAGACTCAAATTGATGAAATAGAAGGCTAAATCAGATTCAAAAGGCCACTTTAGGAAAATGATTGGATTCTTAGTAGTTGCTGCTTTGTTCCTAGCACAGTGATTTTCTTGACAGACTCTGGAAATAGGCTGGAAAAGTTGGGTCTCTGATAGTTCTGACAACTTTCTAGTGATTTTTCAAAATTTCTCAAATGACTTTCTATAGGCTCGTACGACAGTGGGTATAGGATGAAACGACAATTGAAAAACTAGTACGACTATTGCAAAACTTGCACGACAGTTGATAGCAGGGTTTTTGACTTTTTTGAATTGACTGGCAGAAAAACTTGTACGATAATATACCAGCTACCATACGACAATATGGGGGTTCTGAAATGAAAATAGCCAAAAGTCGTATGACTTTCTGACTTTACAAGATGACTTTTGACTCCAGAAAGGTGTTTGACATCAGATTTTGCAATTTTTGAGGTTTTTAGTTTTAGATTGTTCACAAAATTGTCTGTCCAGATTTGAAGATTGTATCGGATTGATTCATTCTTAGTAACCAGATAGATAAACAAGCACGCAAAACAACAAGCAAGTGATTTCAAGCATGTCTAAAAACAATGAACAGGGGACAAAGCAACCTCACACATGAACAATCAAGTGACTGAATTGTGCTAATCCCTAGGAGTGCTAACAATGTATGTTCCAAAAAGTTTTGCAATAATGCACATATTCCTAGAAAATGAAAATTTGGCCTCACTAGGGTTTTTAGTAATGGTCTGACTCTACAACTTTTGTGATCTCAAGAGGGCGAACTCCAATCTAGGCGCACTGGGGTTTTGACACAATTTGAGAACTTAATCTTCAGGATCTGCTAGGGAGATCTGACAGCCCAACAATATACCACACCTGTGAAGATTTACTCCACAAGGACATTTATATAGCAGCTACTGCTACCACGATGAAAATGGCTATTACCACTCGAGGTTCCCTCAATGTGGTTGACCCAATTAAGGGAATGTCCACTATGGTTAACCCTCTCTAAAGGTGACTCACAAAATATACCACATGGATACTGGTTCCAGATTCAAGGATCTAAGTTTTTGGTACTACCCAAAAAGGGAGTAGAGCATAATCCTCTAGCCTTTTCACTTTTAACCCAAACAAAGAAGACAGATTAATTTGACATGCTAAGACCAAGATTATCTCACAAAGATCTATGATGTCAACCACTTATGATCTATCAACCTCTCCGGAGAGAGAATGTATCAATCAGAAGCTCAAGACACATAAATCTAGTAGAACGTGAGATGCTCTCAGTAACCTCCCTACCTACAAGGGTTCTTACATTGAGAAGAGTTTCGCTGGAAACCCACTCTCTCAAGAACCATGAATAGTGTTCATAGGGCCTATTTACTATGTGTAACAAAGATGCTGAAAAGCAAATCTATGTTCATTTTTATAGCCCAAAATGAAATCTGTGATATGAAAGCAATAAAGGTCACACAAGCTTGACACACAAGAGTTCTTTTTAATCCAAATCGAAGTGTTATCAGTTGAAAAGATTACCTAAATTCCTCACAATGCGCTTTAGATTCTTACCTATTTTTAGCAATTCTCATGCTTTTTCCCAATCAAAATCAGTAGAAATCAATCAGAAACAACAAATTTCAATCATTAATGTTAACTATCAGTCCAAATCCGAAAAATAAATCTGGAAAACTACCTGAAAAAGTAAAATGACAATTGAAACCTAGCACTAAAACTCGTACGATAGTGGGTCACCTCCCAGACGACAATCCAGAAACTTGTACGACACTAGGTATAGGATCATACGACAAAAGAGTTTCCAAATGACACTTTGATTTTGGTAGTATGATCCTCGATCAAATAAATTGTTGTACGATAGTGGGTATCCTCTGAGACGAGTTTTTGACAAAACTCATATGAAAATTGTACAGACAGAAATTAAAAATCACAGCTTGGAATAGAAAATGACAAGAAGATGATAGAAATTGATAGAAATTGAATGGAAACCCATTTCAGGGCCCCACGATGGGCGCTGGAAATGTGTGTGTGAATTTTGTACCTAGCTATAGACACAACACTTCAGTAAAACATTAGAGGTTAGTTAAAATCAAAATCATGCTGTGAAATGGAAACTAATCTAACCAGGTGATTTACTGCCTTCTAGTAGATGTGAGTATGTATTCTCAAATTGGACCGAGATCAGTGACCTTGATGACACCTAAACGAAGGATTTGAATGCAAAATCTAGATATGAATTGGATGCAAATTAATCTATTTTTTTGGATTTTAGATGCAATTATGATGAAAAATGATATGAAATCTAATCTATATGAAAAATTGATATGCAATGATTCTAAGAATTGATATGAAAAACAAAATTGATCTCACAAACGAGGTTGATTCGCAAAGATTCTTCAGATACCAATTCGCCAGCATAAGTTTGTAAATTATGAGATGATTTGTGAAGAGCTAAAGCCTTGATTTTATAGAAATCTAGGGCTTTGGGGATGCATGGAAAAAGCCATAAATCACTCTAGTTGATTTTTGAGTCAACAAGGAATTAAAGATAGTTAACTCACAAAAAAATCATGTAAAAACAATTTTTTGATTTAAATCAGAAGTTGAGATCAACTTTTAACTCAAAATAGAGTTGAGTTTATTTTTAAAACAACTTGAATTGATTTTCTGATTTATAGTTTAACTATTTTTTGGATGTGCATAATTAATTATGAATTAAATAAATAAATAAAGTGATTTATCCTCAACTTAATTGATTTTAAAATAAAACAATTGATTTATGGATTAATCAATTATTAAATCAAAATTTTATTCCAAAATAATATCATTAAATATGACAACTTGCTTTAATTAATTAAATAAGAATTTAATCAATTAATGATAGGAATTTTGATTTATTGTCAAATTTAAATAATAATAATTAGGAATAAATATAATTAAATTCAATTAAATAATTAAGTGGCAGTATTAAATCTAATTAATTAAATATTGAGAATATTCAATCAATCAAACTTTAGGATAAATAGGATTTATCGCCAAATAATTATTAAATCAAAGATAATTAGGATAAATAGGAATATTACTAGGAATATTCCCCGATGCAGAATTTGAGATAATCAATAAGGATTTGATGATGTTCAGATGTGCCTTAGGTTAGGACTTTGATGTCGATTTCATTTGATGTGTCGATATAGGAGGTTAATGAGCTTATAACCCATTTTTGGGGTATTACAATTACCTATAGACACTTAAAAATGGCCTATTGCTCTAATGCAATAACATTATTAGCATTCCTCCTAAATTATTAAATAATCTTAATTATTTAATTAATTGTGTTAATCTACCATATTCTAAGATCAAAATCATCATTTCTCCCTAATTCCATAATTAAGTGATTTTAATTAATTACTTTAATTATTGAACTTCTAAACAATTAATTCATCATCTATTCATCTATAATATAATTAAATAAATAACCTTATTTAGTTATAGCCTATCTTATAATTATTAATTAAATAACTAAATTTAATTAATATTCCCCCTCCTAATTATTGTATTTCTGTAATAATTAAATAAAATTCTATCACATGATTAAATAAATGATATTTATTAAATTAAACTAATTATTCCCCTCTCATGATTAAATAAATTATATTTATTTAATTACAACTAACAATCCATCTTATAAATAAATAAGTAATTATTTATTTATAAAATATCTCCACATGTGAAAATAATTAAATCATAATTATCCTCCTAAATCCCAACTCACACTCACTTTCAGTTAGCTTTTCAATCAAAGCTCTTAACTCCAC
Organism: Chamaecyparis obtusa; assembly: GCA_027943335.1. Lineage (NCBI taxonomy): Eukaryota > Viridiplantae > Streptophyta > Pinopsida > Cupressales > Cupressaceae > Chamaecyparis > Chamaecyparis obtusa. The sequence continues at coordinate 1,210,658 of BSBK01001831.1, read as the reverse complement.
AATTCCTTCTCCTAACTATTCAATCCACTTTGTTAATTGCTCCCTCAACAATCAGTCAAGTCTTCCATCAATTCAATCTTCTAATCTATGCAATCAGTTGACTCATTCATGCAATTAGTTAACTCACCAGTCCATTCAAGTCATCTCTCCAATCTATTTGTTGACAAATCAATCAATTTTGTTAAGCTAAGCCATCAACTCAGTTGAATTCTCACTCACTCTGAGTTCAACTCCTCAATCATAGTCAATCAACCCTTCAATCATGGATTCTTGGTTGAAACCCTTAAAATATTATAAATAGAGAGCCAAACCTTTGGTTTTGGTAACCACAATTGCTTTGAATTCTTATGCTAGCACAATCTTGAGCTCAATTCTAAGAGCCCACATTGCATGAGAAGGAGAACACGAAGGAAAAATTTTATGTTTGCATATTCATGTTTTGGATTGATTTCATAGTATTTAATTGATTATACTTATTATTTGTCTTGCATCCTTTCTTGAATATTGAGAATACTAATTGCTCTAATTATCTCTTTGTGGTTGAGATTTTATATGTTATTGTAGGTTTCTATTGATCCTATTATTACCCGATTACAAATGGTGAACCCGACGTGAAATTTGGTCATATCTTTCAAACCAGTTAGAATTTTTTTATGAATTTTTTTTGTAGGTTGGTGTTGATATGGAGATGCTACAACAAAAAATTTAGATTTTTTTTGGATTTTTGTAGTTTTTAATAAGTTTTCATAAAAAATTAATTCTAGGCACAAATCAATATATTTATTTGAAAAATTTATAGTTTTGAAATTCTCTTGAAATTATAATAGGGGTCTATTCTCTGTGATTTAAATTTTGTTGGGAAATATTTTCAAAAAAGGTAGATCTATTAAAATTGGTCTGTTATGATAAAATGGGTCCCGAGAGCACAAAATTAAGAATTATGACTTGACATTTGTTTTGTAGGTTTATTTTGACATAAGAAAGCTACAGTCCAAATTTCATATATATTTTTTAATAATTTTTTTATGATATTTCATAAAAAATTAATTTTGGACACAAATCTGCATATTTCTTTGAATATTTTACATTTTTAGAAATATCTTGAAATTCTATAGGGGGTCTATTATCTGTGATTTTAATTTTGATGGGAAATATTTTTGAAAAAATAAATATATACATATTTATATAGATATTTGAAAACTTTGTTTTTCGTGTGCAGGTGGAGGTGATGATCATTTTATGGAAAACATTGTTTTAAAACTACAAAATAAGATTTCCTTCTCTCCCATCTAAATCTCATTCTCTATTGTAAAATGATGCATTTTCATTGTTGAAAATACATACTTGATGTACTGCACTTGACCATAAAAAACAAAAACAAAAAATGTCAAGATTCAGAAGCCTGTTGAGTAGAGAAGAAGAGAAAGAAAGATACAAGCTAAGACACAACACATCAATGCTTTGGAGGTATAAATCAGAGAAGAAGGTTTTTATTTGTGTACTAACTTTTCTTTTTAGCATGTGGCTTGGAAGTAGGTTTTAATCTTGTTAATCTAAAATCAATTCATCTTTCATTTTGGTGCTTTAAAACAAACAATGCATGCTCAAAATTCACATTCCATATCTCATTTTTGTGCTTAAAATTGACATGGTGGTTAAAAAATGAACAAGACAAAAAACATTTGAGATTGGTGCAATAAAATCAAACAAGGCAAAATACATTTGGACTTTGGTGCATCTAAAATTGGACAAAACAATACTCATTTGGTTTGGGGTTAAAATTGAACTTATGTGCTTGTATGGATGATAGCTCAGTTCACATTTGACTATTGGTTCTTAATACGATTAACCTGGTGTTTGAAGTTCTTGGTGTGCTTGCACAATCTGTTAGATTAACAACCATTTTTATTTTTTTTAGAGAGGCTTGTTTGGAGGGTTCACTTAACCCATTACAGAGGATGACCTCAAACCATAAAATCCTTTTGGCTAGTATATAAATAAGACTCTGAGAAAACTCTGGTCTTATCTCCTCAAGCTTGGGCTAGGTGTGTTGATGATAGTTTGGATCGGGTGAAGTATCCCTAAGCAGTCAACATGGTCAACTAGGTTCTTAAGTGAGTCACACGCATACAAACTGATTGGGGAGACTCCATAGAACTTACTACAACCTATTAATTAAAGGCCACCTGGTTTACCTCTGAACATTTGTCTTATTATAGTGCAAGGGGAGGCTGAAAAAGAATCCCCCCCTAAGATTCCCATCATATATGTCCCATGGATATTGTGTTGCAAAAGAGATCTTCGCTAACACAATAATAATACCTGAAAAAGGTGATAGTACATGCACCTTCAAGGGATTTTTTTAGCTCTAGTTGTGTGGCACTTATGCTATGTGAGTTGATAGACACCCAAGAAATGGGCCTATAATATTTCAGATGAATCCAAATTTGACCATAGATTAAACTGCTTATATACTGCTTTCGTTGTGATTGACTTCGTGAAAACTTGCAGCTTGAAAAAGTTGTTGAATATACACATATAATTTCTTTTTGAGTCATTCTTGTAGCTACACACTGATTTTGAGTTTGTTGAGATTAGTCCTATAAGATTTATCCTACAATAATTGGTCCTACAACATTTATCCTACAACAATTGGTTCTACAACATTTGTCCTACAAGATTTGTCCTACAACGATTGGTCCTACAACATTTGTCCTACAATATTTGTCCTACAACAATTGGTCCTACAACATTTTTCCTACAAGATTTGTCCTACAATAATTGGTCCTACAACAATTGTCCTACAAGATTTTTTCCTACAAGATTTGCCCTACAATAATTGGTCCTACAAACATTCATCTTGGTTCCTTGTGATCGACACACTTAGATAGACATATCTTAGAATCTTGTATTTTTGCTTAGTCATCATATTAGTCTCCAAAATTAAAAAATCTCAAAAACATAGCATGCATCTCTTAGGGTTAAAGTATTACACTTCCTAGAATCATTTTTGAAATTAGAGGGTCAATTTTCTGATGACATTCCTATAGTGGTCTTGCATTTTATCTTGACATCGTCAGCATTATCTTTATCTACTGGCTTTGGAATAGGCACCTTGTTATTTTGGTTAATATTTGTCTTAGACAGACACTATTGCCATAATTTATCACTTTACCTTCAAAGTTTCTATAATCTCTCTCAGGGTAAGGTACTTACACCTTAGACATCATATTTGATTATTCATCCTAGTTTGCATTATCATCCCATATAAAAAAATCTAAAAAAAAGAGATAAAATTTGTTTTCCTTAGTTGTCCCACATTCATCATAGACTTTCATATGTCGAACACATGATCGAAGAAGAGTAAGGACACAATGGAGTACAATCAAATCCACAACCATGATCTCCATCAGGAAATTGAATTTTCACCAAGAACCTTGGCACTAGACTATAGCAATCCTGAGACATTTTTGTGCCACGAGAAAACACTAGGTGAACTAACCCCCACAGAAATCAAAGCCAAATGTATGAAAGAAGAGATTGATGATGGTTTACGTGATGAGAAGATGAAAGCAATTTTAGAATCCATGATAGAGGCTGACCCAAATAAATACCTTCACATGCTCATACAAAAAGGTGCTAAATTACCAGCTAGGTTTGACACATCCACCATAGTGGAAGACATACATGTACCACCATCTTGGGTAGCCTCAATGACACCCCTACCACTCAATTCAGTCATCCCATCCACCAGTTCCACTTAAAATGCTTCCCAGATCACAACATCTTCCAGTACCTTAGGGATCTAGTACACCAATCCCTTATTTGCTAGTTTTCCACCTACATCTACTACACTTGCTACCACCACAACACCATCTATATTTTCCTCGACTCATCCTATAAGTATTTCACAAATGATGGTAGCAAGTTCCTCCAACACAATTCCCCAACCAAAGCAGGGGCTACCCCTACTAGGAGCACCTCAACCAAAGCCTCCTAGTGGTGCCCCACTAGGTATCTCTACCAATTCAGGACATTCCCAAATAATTCAAGGGGCACCTCCAAATAATCCTTATTACTCAATAATGTTTGCTAGTTTCATCCAAAATATGATGGAAAATGGGCCTAAAACTTCCCATCTTACAATAGTAGCTCAGCCAAACCAAACTTCTCAATACATTCCAAATCCAACATCCCAACATAATCCCATACCTCAACACAATCTAGCACCCCAACATAATTTGGTATTACAACATAATCCATCACCCCAGAAGATACCAGTACCTCAGCATAATCCAACACCCTAACAGATACCAGTACCTCAGCATAATCCAACACCCCAACATATACCAGTACCTCAACATCATCCAACACCCCAATATACATCATTACCTTAGCATAATCTAGTATCTCAGTACATCTCAGTACCTCAATACACCTTATCATCTCATCATGTTCCACCACCGTATATACTTGTAGCATCCCAAACTAATGGAGCCTCGTTTGGTGACCCTAATGCACTGCTTGCTAGACCAACTACCACTGATCTACTCACTCAATAGTTACAAACCCTTCAACAATAGTTCATGAATCTACAAAAAGGTGCTTCTAAAAGATCTTACACCATAATAGACCTTAGTCCTTATCCTTTTGACAAGACACTGCATGTGCCACCTTTTCCAACCAATTTTGTCACACCTAAGTTTGATAGGTACAAGGAAAAGGGTGATCCCCACGATCACACAAGGGACTTTTTTACAACTTGCATGGAAGTTTCTCATGATGACACATATCTTATGTGACTTTTTCCATGCAGTCTTAGTGGTACATCCATGGATTGGTTTTCCAAACTCTCTCCTGGGATAAGGATGTGGAACGAACTAGCAGAAAAATTCATATGAGACACTATTCACACAACATTAATCATGGAAGTAACATTGATGGATCTTTGCACCACCAAGAAAAAGAATGGAGAGAGCTTTGCCTCATTCCTACAATGTTGAAGAAATGTTTCCTCTAAGGCATCCTGTAGTGTTCCAATTAAAGAAAAGATCTACATGTTTATTGAAAATTGTCAGCTAGACCTTATGTGTGAACTTGACTCCCAGCGCATTGATACCTTTGAAGAACTATCTGAGAAAGGGCTAAAAGCAGAAAGATCCCTCACCTTGAAGGGAATACTCAAGAAAGAGACCATTAATTCAACACCCTATGAAAAATCCAAATACTAGTCCAAAAACAAGAATGTGACAAATGATGGCATTGTGGATGAAAAAATGAGACAACCAGTCCTACGTGTGAAAGCACCAACACCTCTCCAACATAGCCAACTAGCACAAAACCAACATACCCAACCAACACAAAAAAATCACAATGTTAACATCACTACTCCTAGACAAAGTCCTGAATAGATCAATACGCTTACCCAATAACAAAGTTATGCAAGAAGGAACCCTACTCCCCAACAAGATTTTACATCTCTTGCAGAACCTCTTGAGACAATCCTAAAGAAATTGATATAGTCCAATTCAGTCACTTTACCCGAGATAAGACATTATGAGGGTCCTCAAAACCCAACATGGTGGAATTAAAATGGTTACTGTAACTATCACAGAACTAAGGGACACAAAACAAGCAGTTGCATGCAACTAAATCACATTGTCCAAGATTTCATCGACTATGGTGAAATCGAAGTTGTCACAAATTCTAGCACCACCAACCAAGACCATAATATATTCCAAAATTCATTGATGGATCATGGAAAAGACAAGGCCTCTACAACTATACAAGATAATAAGGCTAACCTTGCATATACGAAAGAAAACCCCAATTTGACAAGTAATACCATCACCATCAGAAGTCCAGACAATGATCGTGTTGTTACTAATAAAGATTGTCCCAATAATCCACCTAATGAGGAGTTAGATATATGTCAAGACACCATTCCTAAACATGATCAAAATCACATACCTGTGTCTAGAAAAATCCCACAAGAAATCTCCATATCTCCCACCATTTCTTCCTCCACACAATCTCCACCTATAAATGCATCCAATAATGAAACATTTCCAGTCTACCCACAAGGGCTACCCATGATAGAAATCTCATTTGATCCATTCTTTAAAGCCAGTCCCATCTACAAATCAAAAGTCTTAGATCCAATTCCACCATATTATCCACTCCCAAGAAAAGATACTACATTGAGTCTAAGTCAAGGTCCATCCCCATCATATCCAAGCATCGAGTCCTTTCAAGAATCCACCATAGATATCCCATGTCAAGAGAATAATCCAACATATAAAGAAATAAGTCCTGAAATTGGTCAAGATTAAGATACCAAGAATATCCAATCAACTTACCAAGATCTCATATTGCCACAATCTCATGATGACCCCCTTATCCATTTGTTTCATGTCGAACATGATCCCCTTCCATCATAAGAGAAAATAATTTCTCTGACTCCCATTCATAATCCACTCCCTAAGAAAGATCACGATGTCCCTTATACTCCATCCAATGATCCCCTTCGATGTCAAGATCAAAGTGATCCTCCATGTCCACCACAGGATCCCATCATCCCTCTATCTCCATGTCATTATCCTCCTTGTCCACCACAAGATCTCATCATCCCTCTATCTCCATGTCATAATCCTCACTATGCACCACAAGATCCCATTATCTCTCCATCTCCATGTCATAATCTCCCATGTCCACCACAAGATCCCAACATCCCTCTATCTCTATGTCATAATCCTCCTTGTCCACCACCAAATCCCATCGTGCCTCCATCTCCATGTCATAATCTCCCATGTCCACCTCAAGATCCCATCAACTCTATCCACATTAATAATGAGCCTATTACATATCAACTTGGTTCATCCACATTCATTCAGTTTGGTCTACTTTGTAGTCCTACTATTCCATATGTACCTCCTCCACCTCAAAATGTTGCATCTTGTTTCAAAAATAATCAGTATCCAATTGCTAAGAAGATTTGTTAGAAAATGCATTATCAAGGAAAGGGGTTAGGCCTCAATGAACAAGGTATATTAGAACCCCTTGATATCAAAGAAAAACCATATTATCAGGGCCTTGACTATATAGCTCACCATCAAGATGTTGATATCCCCTCTACATCCAAACTTCCCCCATATAAACCCAAGCATATGCCTTCCCCCTCATTCCTTCCATCTATCTTAGGTCCATATATTCCACCATCTACTAATTCACAATCCACTTATCTTTTCCCACATGCAAGTCAGCAAAGGCACACATCTTTGAAAACCATCTACCTATCCAAAAAGCCTCCATACAATGCCTATCCGCCCATTAATACCACTTCCCTTCCAAGAAATTTGGATGCCAAGCATAAAATCCATAAGTCAAGAAATCCACATGCAATCAAGGATCAACATGTCCTATCTAATTGACATGGAAAATAAAAGCAAAACACGATCTAAAACAAAAAAGACATATCCAAAAGGCCACAAAGGCTAATAAAGAAAAATGAAAATTCAAAAGCTATATGAGTTTCTAAATCCCTTATGCAAGAAATACATTCCAAGGACCCACAAAAGAATGAAAAATTAAAAACCATGTGGATTCCCAAGAAGCTCCTTGAAGCACAATATCCCAAAGAAAAATCAAAATTGGCATCCAAGCTTGCTATTCCAAAGGCTCCCATCAATCCCCCACATAAATGTCTTCCATCTTAAAAATCTATTTTGGGTGGACCTATGTACCAAAATCCACTACCTTATATTCTCCATCACCTACTCCATCCATTTTGGTTCCTTGTGTCCCAAAATCCATGTCCACTCCTCCACCTAAATCCCAAAATCCAAAATCAATTTTCTTTCCATCACTCCACCACCCCTCAAGGTTTGTGCCAAAATTGATCTTTCCAACATTTCCATCCACCCACATACAATTATTACAATACCCCATTCATTATCAAACACCTTTTTTCCATCCTTCCATCTCACTTATCCAATCCTATGCATAAACCCTTACCCTAGTTCATTTCATTCCCTTTTTCCATCACCCGATCAACATCTTTGAGTATAATTTCAAACAACCATGGTCCATTACAACAATCCTTCAGGAATACTACCCAAAGAAAAATATTCTTGAGTCCTTCCTTTATGTCATTTCCTACCTCCATTGTGTTCCAAAAATGTCAAACAAAAAAAAAGAAGAAAGAAAATGGTTACATGGTGAAAACTTGGTAAATAGGCACCTTGTGTGACACGAAAAAAAATATCAAGAGAAATAATTCATCTTATGGTGAAAACCACTTCTTGTGGTGCCTTAGGCAAGTACCATGATGAAAACCTGGCAAACAGGCATCATGTGTAATCCATTATCCCCTACACTTGGGGGCAAGTTTCATTCATGCAATCCTACCTATCACATCCTCCGTAGTCCTACACCCTACAATAATCCTTTGTCTTATCCATCCCTTACTTTTATCATCCATTGTCATGTTTCATATTGCCTATCCTAAATCCCTTCCTTGGTCTTGATCAAAATTAAGGACATAAAAAATGAAGAACATATTTTCAGAAGTCTCTTGACATGTCCATTCCTCGTAGATCCCATGCCATTCAATGCATCATGTCATTTCCTACATAGACACATATTTAATCCCTTAGCTTGGATAAACATGTTATCCCATTGTGAGATAGTCCTTACATCAAAATCAACTCTGATTCCATTTTTCACCTATTCATTGCCATCCCATCAACTCATTCATCCATTCATAATGTTCCATTCCTTGCTAGACACTGGGGAAAATGAATACAATCATGTTTGAGAATAAATCCTGACATATGTATTTTACCTCATTTAGTGATTTAAAAGAGTCCTAAAAAATACCAAAAAAAATTGCAATTTTTTTTTAAAAATATTCCTAAAAACTAAAAAAGAGTCCTTTAAAACAACACAAAATCATCTTGTAAAACTGCAAAAATATAGCAAAACCTTCAAATCAATCACAAACATAAAAAATATAAAACATTCATCTAAATGTGACCATGTTTAGGGTGTTTGCGATAAGAGCCTTCACTTTTTGTGATACGTTGCACATACCTCGACTCCAAACATACGAACCCTATAATGGACCGAAAACATTTGCAAAAGATCCAAAAATTTGTCGAAGGCAACCAAACAAATCGAAAAAATAACCAACAAAAAATTGCAATAAATCTCCTTTTTACATAACCAATTCTTTGACATTTCAAAAATAGGCATTGAACGATGACATACAACACATATGAGCATCAACAAAACCAAGTCAAAATAGTCAAAACTAGTCAACAAGTCCTCAACTTTACTACCCAGATTGTCTTATCTATCAATGAATCCCACATCAAAGCATGTTGTCAAAAATCATGTTGTCTTAGACAAGGGAAGTAACACTCGAAATCAAATGGAGTAGGCTTAGATGAGGTACCTTGTTCTTGAAATTAGATAGCATCAACAATACGCCAAATTTCAATGTCCAAACTACTGCAAAAACATAGACACATAATCAGTACAACCATAACTTGTTGAGTCAAGTTAGTCTTATTATGTCTTGATCTTCACAAGTCATGATCTAACACATCTTTGGGATGTCCACAAGTGATTTAGAGATGCCATGATGGTTCATGACTTTTTTTTTCTTTATTTTCTATTTGTGGAATGTTTTTCCTGAAGTTTTAAAAGAGCAATCTGAGTGTCTATGATAAGAGCCTTCACATCCACATACAAATACCAATTTGCAACATTGCAATGGATACTTTGGTTGTGATACACCACACATACCTCAACTCTGAATGTGTGACCTAGATGGATCGGCCCACATTCCTTGTCTATTCAGCGTGCCTATTTTCAATGCATGAGGATAATCGTACCTAGATCTTTCATATCTTGGTAGGATGGTATCCATTTTTGCTATAATAATAGTGGCTCAATGATGATAAATAAATAGCTCAAATCAGTTGGAAATAAAAAGTATGGTTATTAAAGTTGATTAAGCTCTCTACTTACTATAAACTAAGGGTTTCAATCAAGAATTCATTATCATTCTTTCATCCCCTTTCTATCATCTTCTAAAAATTCCGTCTAATCTCTTCTATTAGTTTAATCTCTTCTATTAGTCAAATTTCTTCTATCACTCACTCAATCTGTTTGTCAAAATGGTCAAATCAATTTCAAATCAGTCAAATCAATTAGTCATTCATTCCATCATCATTTGGCTTATAAAGGATGTATCTTTCCTCAAACTAGATGTTGTAGCTAGTCTTATACAGGATGGGTCCTTCCCAAAACTAGACATGATTCTTATCAACAATCTCTATGTCCAATATTGATCAAATAGTCGTCAGAGTCTACTAACATTCTTTACTTCTTACTAATTATTATTTTCTTGCATCATTTAATCTAAATATTCTTTCAAGAGATCATTCATGTATTTCTTGCACAGATAATCTCTCGAGGGGGGCATCATTTACCTCATTGTCACATTGTTCCCACTGGGGCATAATTTTTATTATTCTTTGAAACACCTAAAATGCATTGTATCAAAGAGGGACAAAATGTAGACACTTAAAAATGGCCTATTGCTCTAATGCAATAACATTACTAGCATTCCTCCTAAATTATTAAATAATCTTTATTATTTAATTAATTGTGTCATTCTACCATATTCTAAGATCAAAATCATCATTTCTCCCTAATTCCATAATTAAGTGATTTTAATTATTTACTTTAATTATTGAACTTCTAAACAATTAATTCATCATCTATTCATCTATAATATAACTAAATAAATAACCTTATTTAATTATACCCTATCTTATAATTATTAATTAAATAATCAAATTTAATTAATATTCCCCCTCCTAATTATTACATTTATGTAATAATTAAATTAAATTCTATCCCATGATTAAATAAATGATATTTATTTAATTAAACTAATTATTTCCCTCTCATGATTAAATAAATTATATTTATTTAATTACAACTAACAATCCCTCTCATAAATAAATAAGTAATTATTTATTTATAAAATATCTCCACATGTGCAAATAAATAATATTTTATTTATTTAAATCATAATTATCCTCCTAAATCCCAACTCACACTCATTTTGAGTTATCTTTTCAATCAAAGATCTTAACTCCATAATTCCCTCTCCTAACTATTCAATCCACTTTGTTAATTCCTCCCTCAACAATCAGTCAAGTCTTCCATCAATTCAATCTTCTAATCTATGCAATCAGTTGACTCATTCATGCAATTAGTTATCTCACTGGTCCATTCAAGTCATCTCTCCGATCTATTTGCTGATAAATCATTCAATTTTGTTAAGCTAAGCAATCAACTCAGTTGAACTCTCACTCATTTCGAGCTCAACTATTTTGGTAACCACAATTGCTTTGAATTCTTATGTTGACACGATCTTGACCTCAATTTTGAAAGCCCACATTGCATGAGAAGGAGAAAACCAAGTTTGCATATTCATAGTTTTGGATGGATTTCATAGTATTTGATTTGCATATTCATAGTTTTGGATTGATTTCATAGTATTTGATTGATTATGCTTATTATTTGTCTTGCATCCTTTCTTGAATATTGGGAATACTAATTGCTCTAACTATCTCTTTGTGGTTGAGATTTTATATGTTATTAATTACTTGATTACATTACCTTCACAACTTTTTGATCATATCCATTTCAAGTCTAGTACTTCTAATCTAGTACTAGACTTGAAAAACACACCAGAGACTTGAAAAACACACTATTGGTCTAATAGAGACCGACTTGTGTTCAAACACACTACTAGTCTAACAGAGACAGACTTGAAATCTACTACCAGACTTAAAACACTATCCTTTCTTGAATATTGGGAATACTAATTTATCTAAATATCTCTTTGTGGTTGAGATTTTATATGTTATTAATTACCCGATTACATTACCTTCACAACTTTTTGATCATATCCATTTCAAGTCTAGTACTTCTAATCTAGTACTAGACTTGAAAAACACACCGGAGACTTGAAAAACACACTACTGGTCTAACAAAGATAGACTTGTGTTCAAACACATTACTGGTCTAAAAATGACAGACTTGAAATCTACTAACAGACTTAAAACACTTTTCTAATCTAGACACACTGCTTTGGTCTAACAGAGACTTGTAATCTAGTACCAGACTTGAAATCTACTACCAAACTTAAAACACTTTTCTAATCTAGACACACTGCTTTGGTCTAACAGAGACTTGTAATCTAGTCCCAGACTTGAAAAAAACACTTTTCTAATCTAGTACCAGACTTGAAAAAAAAACTTTTCTAATCTAGTACCAGTGCCTAGTTAACAGACTTGAAAAACACATTGCTGGTCTAGCAGAGACTTGAAATCTACTACTAGACTTAAAACACTTTTCTAATCTAGTACCAGACTTGAAAAACACATTGCTTTAGTCTAACAGAGACTTGTAATGCAGTACCAGACTTGAAAAAACCACTTTAACAGAGACTTGTAATCTAGTACCAGACTTGAAAAAAACACTTTTCTAATCTAGTACCAGTGCCTAGTTAACAGACTTGAAAAACACACCACTGGTCTAACATAGACTTGAAATCTACTACCAGACTTAAAACACTTTTCTAATCTAGTACCAGACTTGAAAAACACACTTCTTTAGTCTAACATAGACTTGTAATCTAGTACTAGACTTGAAAAAAACACTTTTCTAATCTAGTACCAGTACCTAGTTAACTTTAAATTAAAAAATAAGTAACCATCACTAGCAGTTGAAAATTCATATTATTTTTATTTATTTAAAAATTAAAAAAAATTAATTGCTATTATATAAATTCTAGAGTGAATTTAGATTAGTTTAAAAAATGCTTAAAAATTAAACACTAAAAAATCATTGCAAACCTAATTCAGATAGCAGTAATGAATTTTATACTAGAATGTCATGCCCAAAAACTAAGGCAAAACACACCTAACATTTTTTTATTAAAAAAACACAACATACAAACAAGGTTACACACTAAGGTATACCAAGGCTCGATAACCTAATACATTAACCATCGCATATCAACGCACAACAGAAATTATGTCTCACACTGGCTTGCCAACATTCCTTGTTTGTTAGTGCAATAGTCGACAAAAATCCTAACTAAGGTTAAACATAAAAGGATACAAGAGGGATAATACTAAGTCAAAATTTCAAATATAAAAATATAAGAAAAAAGGTCCACAATTAGGTCATAAGACCTAGGGGTTTCGTGGAGGATACACAACCCCATAAGATTAAATTGCAACCCAATTGGCCCCTATGATTACCCGGTGGCCATTTAGGGCCTAAGACATAAATTCAATTCGAAGGGTTAGATGGGATAAAGTGGTCATGAAATTTTCCCTAAGTTTAACTGATTAGTAGTAATTAAAATATAATAAGAGACTTGAAAAACACACCGGAGACTTGAAAAACACACTGTTGGTCTAACAGAGACTTGAAATCTAGTACTAGACTTAAAACATTTTCTAATCTAGTACCAGACTTGAAAAACACACTGTTGGTCTAATAAAGACTGTCTTGTATTCAAACACACTGCTGGTCTAATAGAGACAGACTTGAAATCTACTACCAGACTAAAAACACTATCCTTTCTTGAATATTGGGAATACTAATTGCTCTAACTATCTCTTTGTGGTTGAGATTTTATATGTTATTAATTACCCGATTACATTCTTCACAACTTTTTGATCATATCCATTTCAAGTCTAGTACTTCTAATCTAGTACCAGACTTGAAAAACACACTACTGGTCTAACAAAGACTTGAAATCTAGTACTAGACTTAAAACACTTTTCTAGTCTGGTACTAGACTTGAATTAAAACACTTTTCTAGTCTAGTACTAGACTTGAAAAACACACTCTGGTCTAACAGAGACAGACTTGTGTTCAAACACACTACTGATCTAACAAAGTTAGACTTGAAATCTACTACCAGAATTAAAACACTTTTCTAATCTAGACACACTACTTTGGTCTAATAGAGACTGGATTCTAATCTAGAATCTAGTGCTAGTGCCTAGTTAACTAGATTCTAATCTAGTACCAGTGCCTAGTTAACTAGATTAGACTTGAAAAAAACACTTTTAATCTAGTTACTAGATTCTAATCTTGAATCTAGTGTTAGTGCCTAGTTAACTAGATTCTAATCTAGTACCAGTGCCTAGTTAACTAGATTAGACTTGAAAAAAACACTTTTCTCTTTTCTAATCTAGTACCAGTGCCTAGTTAACTAGATTAGACTTGAAAAAAACACTTTTCTCTTTTCTAATCTAGTACCAGTGCCTAGTTAACTTTAAATTAAAAAATAAGACACTTTTCTAATCTAGTACCAGACTTGCCTAGATTAGATTAGACTTAAAAACACACTTCTCTTTTCTAATCTAGTACTTTTCTCTTTTCTAATCTATTTCTAATCTAGTACTTTTCTCTTTTATCTTTTCTAATCTAGTACTTTTCTCTTTTCTAATCTAGTACCAGTGCCTAGTTAACTTTAAATTAAAAAATAAGACACTTTTCTAATCTAGTACCAGACTTGTTAACTAGATTCTAATCTAGTACCAGTGCCTAGTTAACTAGATTAGACTTGAAAAAACACTTTTCTCTTTTCTAATCTAGTACCAGTGCCTAGTTAACTTTAAACCAGTGCCTAGTTAATTAGATTAGACTTGAAAAAATACTTTTCTCTTTTCTAATCTAGTACCAAGGCCTAATCTAGTACCAGGGCCTAGTTAACTTTAAATTAAAAAATAACTAGTTAACTTTAAATTAAAAAATAAGACACTTCTAAAAAATAAGACACTTTTCTAATCTAGTACCAGACTTGTTAACTAGATTCTAATCTAGTACCAGTGCCTAGTTAACTAGATTAGACTTGAAAAAACACTTTTCTCTTTTCTAATCTAGTACCAGTGCCTAGTTAACTTTAAACTAGTGCCTAGTTAATTAGATTAGACTTGAAAAAATACTTTAGACTTGAAAAAACACTTTTCTCTTTTCTAATCTAGTACCAGTGCCTAGTTAATTAAATTAGACTTGAAAAAATACTTTTCTCTTTTCTAATCTAGTACCAGGGCCTAGTTAACTTTAAATTAAAAAATAAGACACTTTTCTAATCTAGTACTAGACTTGAAAAAAACACAATCAAGTACCCCTAGTTAACTTTAATCAAGTACCCCTAGTTAACTTTAAATTAAAAAATAAGACACTTTTCTAATCTAGTACCAGACTTGAAAAACACAATCAAGTACCCCTAGTTAACTTTAAATTAAAAAATAAAATAAGACACTTTTCTAATCTAGTACCAAACTTGAAAAACACAATCAAGTACCCCCTAGTTAACTTTAAATTAAAAAATAAAATAAGACACTTTTCTAATCTAGTACCAGACTTGAAAAACACAACAAGTACCCGACTTGAAAAAAATACTTTAAGAAACACTATAACATAGACTTTAATTTAGTACCAAGTCCACTTTTCTAATCTAGTACCAGACTTTAAAAAAACACTTAGTACCAGACTTAGAAAAAAACACTAGATTGTACCAGACTTGAAAAAAAACACTTTTCTAATCTAGTACCAGTGCCTAGTTAACTTTAAATTAAAAAATAAGTAACCATCACTAGCAGTTGAAAATTCATTGATTATTTTTATTTATTTAAAAATTAAAAAATAAATTTTTATTATATAGAGTGAATTTAGATTAGTTTAAAAAATGCTTAAAAATTAAATACTAAAAAATCATAATACTAAAAAATCATTGCAAACCTAATTCAGATAGAGTAATGAATTTTCAGATTTTCAGACAGTAGTAATGAAAAGATAGTAGGTAATGAATTTTCAGACAGTAGTAATGAATTTTAAGATAGTAGCAATCAAAATTTTCAGTGAATTTAGATTATGAATTGAATTTAGAGTGAATTTGAGTGTTAAAAAAAAACTATGAGATTTCATTCAGTTTCATTACTATTTCATTACCTACAATGTAAATTAGAGCGAGAATTTAGATTAGTATGTAAATTAGAGTGAGAATTTAGAATAGATTAGTATGTAAATTAGAGTGAGAATTTAGAATAGATTAGTATGTAAATTAAGAGTGAGAATTTAGATTAGTATGTAAATTAGAGTGAGAATTTAGAATAGATTAGTATGTAAATTAGAGTGAGAATTTAGAATAGATTAGTATGTAAATTAAGAGTGAGAATTTAGATTAGTATGTAAATTAGAGTGAGAATTTAGAATAGATTAGTATGTAAATTAGAGTGAGAATTTAGATTAGTATAAAAAATAAGAAAAATAAGTATTTTCTAGTAGACTTTAGATCATGTGAATTTAGATTAGTGTACTATATTTAAGATATGTATCTAAATAGTTGCGTTACATGTAACACATTTTAAATAAGTATCTAAAAAAAGTGCTACTACATCCAACACAAATATGTATCTAAAAAGTGCCGACACATTTTAGATGTTGCGACTTCTCCCTCTATCCAAAATAGCTGTAACTATGTATTGAATAGTTAGGCAAGTGCATCTGACAAATGTTTTTTTCTCTCTAACCTTACTGTTTTAATAGCATTGTTTTAAACAAATAGGGACTCCCTCCCCTATTCAAAGTTGTACACATTTTATCCGAGACATTGAGACAATCCTTTTCTACTCTTAAGTTCTATGCGCAGCAGCCGCATGCCAAGAAATCCATATTTATTATTAACAAATCTGAGATGCATGTATTGGCAAATAAAACCGAAATTTGATATTCATGGCGAAAACGTGTTAACAATAGAGAGAAACAAGTGAAAAGGCGAAGTACATGGAATTGGAAGGTGAGAGATATGTATATATATTATTTGGAGGGTAAGAAAATGAAAAGCAAACACGGTTGAATGGTTGGAAAGATGTTTTTGATCAGGATTGCGCAGCTCCGGCATAATCGCGGGCCTTATTCCCGATGTGGGCGGAGGTGTCTGCGATACGACGGCGAGCGTGTTCGACGTGCTCCGATCCAGGCGGGTGGCCCCCTCGCAGGTAGTGATATATCCACGACACTGCCGTCATGCCCGCCACTCCCATGCCCCCTGCCGCCAGAAACCCCGCCACTGTCAGGAACAGGAGCCCCCCCGCCGGCACCAGAATTGGGCTGAAGAATATGAGCACCGGAGTCACACACACCAGGCCGATGACGGTGGCCGTGAGAGTGAGGCCCGTCATGGTGAGCAGCACTCCTCCCACCGTCAACAGCGTTATGAACCCCACTACCTGCGAAAACGATGGCCCTCTCTCCTGCATCTTATGCATCATTCCCTGAGCGCTTTGCTGTTCCCGTTCCCCTGCCATTTCGGATTCAGACTCTATCCTCCTACCTCTATGCGGATCGTATTTATTGCGGGCAGTGGTGGATAACGTGGCAACGCAGGTGAGATGTGGGTGTGCATGCGCCCCAACGCAACACAACACATGTTGCCACTAATCCCCTCTCTCACCACGCCCGTGTCGCCCATTTTTATTTTCTTTGCACTTAACTGCATATATATATACTCAAGGTTTCGATCACAGCTGACCGACCCAACGCCCCCACATTATAGCGCTCGCGTCCGACAAAGGTTTCATCGCTTCTTTTCTCTGCCTCCCCTATAATTGGGCCACCTCACTCTCTCTCTTTCACGTTTTTCAATTTCACGGATGTTTTGCAATTTTATATAATATAATTTATGATTTTGTAATGCTGAAATTAACATATTTATATATATTTTCACTTAGGTTTCTGATAATTTTAATGAAACAATTTAATGTAATAACACCTACCTTTAAAATAGTAACAAGTTTCAAATACTCCACTTCTTGGCCTGTAAAGGCACACTTGGAGACTCAAACGAGAGAACGCTCCCATAATGAGCATTGAGGACTACCTATACACACTTAAGATGATTCGTCTCCGTCTTGCTATATATGAGAATGTTATGAAAGAAGGCCAAATTGATTTCTATATAAGTAGCCAAGACCAAAATAATTCTATGAAGTACAAAAAGAAATTTAAAAAAAATTATGTTCATGAGGTTCTAAAATAACAGCCAACATTGGATAAAGTAAAAGGATGCAACCAATAATAAAAGGCCTTCACAATTTTGGTAGGTAGTTTTTAGGAATATCAACTTTTTTTTATCTAAATTTGGAATACTTGATCTATTTTTACTAAAAATAGAGTGAGCCTTAAAGAGTTCATCCATTGATTCATCAATAATATAGATAAGAAAATTATTATGGAAGGTTAATTTATTAAATTCATAGAAATTATGGAACATTTACCAAACTCTATGTTTATTAGGAACTATAACCACTAGGGAGCTATAAGGGCTCTTATTAATGGGTGAGTGAAACCTACCTTTAGACATTATCTTCCCTTTTTCAAATTTAATTATTTTACTCAACCTTTGAATGGCTACCTATAATGAGCACAAAATGGAATGGTCATGGAATCTTGGAGGAGGCAAACCTATGAGTTCCTCAAATAATAGTTGATATTCATCAAGAAGTAACTACAATTTTGATTAAAAGGAGGAAGTTGAGTCAATATTATGGGTAAGTGCATCAAGATGGTGAACAAAAAAGGTGGTATAAATGACCACTTTTTTTCTATAAATAAGTCAAACTTAAACTTGAGGAGCAATTTGAGGCCCATACATTCAAAATTTGAAGATACCAAAAGAACAAGAATTGTAGTACACTAAATTTAGTTCCTAAGCTATCGATGCTTTTAAAAAATGGATAAGAGTAAGGGGTTCAAATCCTTCCACCATACAAAAATGTTCCTATTTTTTTTATAAAAAAAATATGTAGTGTTTGGTGTGCTAGTCAAGAAATATATAGTTACATTTAGTATTTGAAAAATCCATTGGTAGAAAGATAGTTAATAGTGAGTACTAGAAGTTATGTATTTTTTTTTCAAAGTGGATGCATCTTAAAAATTAGATGCCTATTTGTGTGGGTCAAATAACTTGCACCAATGTACTAGAAAGTTCTTATTTTTTTAAAAAAAAATTTAATTTTTTTTTGTAAAGAATGAAGTGTACAACATTAATATATAATTAATTTCAAATTAAAACAAGCAGTTTAAAATTTATTAAAAACATGGTACACAAATGTCTGTGACAACTATGGAAAGATTAGTAAAGGAAATTAAAAATAAATATGATAAGTAGGAGATATTCTCCACAAAAAGTCAAATAATGATATTGCTACCAGGTTTCAACTGTGTAGTTGAGTCAAACTCATTGCATCACCTAGATGTAATGAGTTCTAAGTGCTTCATTCATTCTCATGAGAGATGAGTTCTTGTGGACCACTACTCATGAAACACGAGTCAATGAGTTTGAATAAAAAACTATTAGGCTTTTGGATATAGAATAATGGAGTCCCAAACTTCTCTAGTAAAGGGGTAGTGGATCATCAAGTGGTTACATGACTCAGCTTCCTCACAGCACATGATACATCTATTAGGCTTTTGGAAGCCTCTTTTCATAAGGTTATCCATAGTGAGGATTTTGTTCTATACAAGTAGCCAAAAAAATATGTTAATTTTAGGGATAAGATCTTTATTCCATACTTGAACACAGAAAGGCTGATCTCTAGAGGGGATGAGAAGAGCTGAAGCAGAGGCAACCAAGAATTTTTCAGAGATAGAAGGCCCCCAGATCAGTTCATCACACTCATTTTCTCTAATAAACCAGTTGTTAAGCTGTTTCTTCACCTCTATTAGTCCGATGTTCCTCAAACCCAAGTCAATCCATTCTTCATTAATCCAGTAGTCACTCTCAAGTTCCCCAATGGACTCTTTACATTCCTGAATCATAGTGTTCCACTCCTCATTCTCTATGAGGGGTTTGTCTGAGATCCATTTATCATCCCATAAAAGGATTTTCCTGCCATTTCCCAGCTTCCATCTAGCCCCTTTACTGATAAGGTTCCTACCCTTACTTATACTGTTCCAAATAAACGATCTTTGTATATCATTAAAAGATTGAAGGGTGCCTTCTAAAGAAGTGAGATGGTATTTACTTTTGTTTATTGCATTCCATTCTTTTTCATCTTCAAATATCCTCCAACATTGTTTAGCTAAAAGAGCCTTATTAGTATTAGAAATATTTTTGATGCCTAGACCCCCCAACTTCTTTGGCTTACAAACCTTCTCCCAGGCCACCAAGCTAAGTCTCTTCTTCTCTTCCACGCCGGTCCAAAGAATTTTTTTTTGAATTTTTTCAATAAGGTCAATATACTTCAGAGGAATTTTGAAAAGACTTAGAGCATAAACCGGGAGATTTTGAAGAGTAGCCTTCAACAATTGAACTTTTCTAGCTTGGCTAAGAATCACCCCTTTCCAACCCACCAGCTTATTGTGGAATCTATCAAGAATTTCATTCCAAAAGTTAGCCTCCGATTTTAAACACAGAGGCAAACCTAAATAGGGGGCAGGAAGCCTTCCTATCTTACAACCAAGAATGGAAGAGATTTTATTCATTCTAGCTTCGGGTGTGTTAAAGAAATACATAAAGCTTTTCTCCCAATTTATGAGTTGGCTAGTGGCGTTAGAATAAACATTTAGAGCTTTTTTGATGTTCCTCACCTCTTTGACAGTAGATTCCCCCATAAGAATCGTGTCGTCAACAAATTGTTCATGAGAACATTTTATCTTCATTGAAGAAGGTTGTAGACCAGAGATCAGCCCTTGATTAACTTGGTTTTTAAAGTATCTCCCAAGACTTTCAGCCATAATAGCGAAGAGGATTGGAGAGATGGGGTCTCCTTGTCTCAACCCCCTAGAAGGTCTGAAGAAGGGAGAAGAACCACCATTCACAATCACAGAAGAAGACACTTTAGTAACCAATTGCATGATCAGTTTAATCACTCCATTATCAAAACCAAAAGCCTGAATAATTTTGGAAAGCAGCTCCCAGTCCACTCTATCATAGGTTTTGGATAAATCAAGCTTCATCAGGAAGCCCCGTTTCCCAGATTTCTCCAAGGAATGAATATTCTCGTGAACCACCATGATGGAATCCAGGATTTGTCTCCCCGGGACAAAGCCATTCTGTTGATGCAAGATGAGATGAGGGAGGATCTATAAAATTCTAGAAGTAAGGATCTTTAACATAATCTTGTATAGAGAATTACAAAGGCTGATGGGTATGAAGCAATCCACGACATTAGGTCCTAGTATTTTTGGAATAAGAGCTATAAAAGTAGAGTTGAGTTCTTTGAGAATAGATTTAGATCCATAAAATTCTTTCACTGCTCCACACACATCTTTCCCAATGATATTCCAGAAGGTTTGGAAGAAGAACATTTGGAACCCATCCGGACCAGGAGATTTTTCTCTTTCAAAAGACAGAATAGCCCTTTTAATTTCATCATCCTTAGGGATTGACTTAAGAAAGTCATTATCCTTTGTGTCCAGAAGAGAAGGAATGTAGCTCAGCAGGGAGAGTTGGTTCTCTTGGTTTAGCTCTCGCTCTTTGGAAAGCAGAGAAGCAAAATAACCCATCATTTCTCTTCTTATATCCTCCTCTTTAGTAATTGTACCTCTGGTAGTGACAAGAGAGTTAATTATGTTCATTTCTTTGTGCTTCATGGCTGTTAGGTGGAAAAATCTAGTGTTCTTGTCTCCCGCTTTCAGCCAAAGGGATCTAGATATTTGTCTCCAGTAATTTTCTTCTTTCGAGATGATATTGTGATAGTCAACAAGAACAAGAAACGTCCTCTTTGTTAGGGTTTAGGAAAATATAAGCAATAAATAATATTAAGATAATGTAGAAATAAGAAAGACAAAAATGCAATAGTTCATAGAGATTTAACGTGGTTCACCCAATATGAGCTACATCCACAAAGAAATAGTCGTCCACTTATTTATTATCCAACACAGAGAAAATTACAATCTAATGATATTTCACCTCACATGACCACTTACTTATCAAGCCTTTTGAGGTGGTTTACAAGGTTGGTTACACTTATCTATAAACACCAATTCTTCTGAACTGTGATTCAAAGCACAAAAAGTTAAATCTAATACCTCCAACTACTGTTTAATGATTATCCAAACCACATTAATAGATTTACAACATAGAATAAATGTGAAGAAAAAATCTTAGCACAATTACACATAAATCTCAATAACATCATCAACAACCAATCACTAATGACAACATAAATATGTTAACATCAATGACAACATCAATACCTCAACCAACTACTCATTTTATCTAATACTTCCAACTATTGTTTAATGATTATCCAAACCACATTAGTAGATTTACAATATAGAATAAATGTGAAGCAAAACTCTTAGCACAATTACACATAAATCTCAATAACATCTGCAACAACCAATCACTAATGACAACATCAATACCTCAACCAACTACTCATTTTGCTCAAACCTACAACATATACATGATGTGATATAATCCAACCCCACACAAGTGGTCATGTTAAAAAATGTCCAACTGGTGTTGCAAAGACAAAGGGTCAAGATTATTCTCCAGAGTAATCAATATAGATAGTTGTGCCTAAATAATGCAATATCATAATGTAAATCAATATCATTAACAATGGAATATCTCAACCATCAATGCAATTAATTTATTAATAAATGCTTAAAATTCATGAATTGTAAATGCTTTGATTAATACCATGCTAATTTATTGATAGGTAATCGTGGTACACAATCACAATAAATGTGCCAGATGGAATAAACATGCATATGCATCCCTCAGGGCCCGTTTGGGTGCTGGAATACCAAATGCTGGATATAGTCAATTCTGGAAGATGCTGCAATTTTGGAAGATACAAATCTTGAAAATGATTTTCAAAATATGGGCTGACCTGTTTGGTTCACCCAGAAGATGACTGAGAAGATGCATAAGGAATTTTAATTTCTTTGAATATGGTGTGTATATGTCTATATATATACACATACAAGTGTATATATATACGCATATGCACATGTGTATATATACATATACACACATGTACATATATATACACACATGTGTATGTATATGTGTATATACACACATGATATACACATATGCACACATGTATATATACACACACATACACACATGTGTGTATATAACATACACACATAAATATATACACACATATACACATATACATACATGTGTGTTTATATATACACACACATGTATATATATACACATGTGCATATATATACACGCGTGTGTATATACACACATGTGTGTATATATACACACACACGTGTGTATATATACACACACACGTGTGTATATATACACACACATGTGTGTATATATACATACATACATGTATATATATACACAAATACACACACATAGTGTATATACATATACACATATTTGTGTACACACACACACACACACACACACACATATATATATACACACACACACACATGTGTATACACACACACACACACATGTGTTTACACACACACACACATGTGTTTACACACACACACACACACACACACATATATATATATATACACATCAGTATAGCAGTATAATATACATCCTTATAGTCATGGATCCCATGAAATATTAAATTTGGTTTTATAAAAATTGGAATTGGAATTCAAAATTCCAATTTCACCTATTTGAGTGGAAGATGCAAATGCCCATTTTGGGGCAAAATTGGAATTTTGAAATTCCAATTCCATTTTTTTTGATGGATGCAAACATGGAATTGACATTATCCGGAATTAGATAATGTCAATTCCAGTGTAATTCCAGCCCCCAAATGGGCCCTCAATTCAAATGCGGCTAAATATTAAACATATGTGTTGTGCAATTCATACAAATGCATCATAACACTCACGAGTGTGTACCACTTATAGAAAATGCATCGTTTAACAAAATAATTTTGACAACACATGCGTTGGTTCGACAATGAATGCAACAAAAGAGACTGCGAGTGTGTCATTTTCTCTGATCTAACCTAGGACTAAAAATTTAAAAATGCACATTAAATAGTAATAAATGCAAGGTATGACTACCAACTTACCTCAGGACCCGCATCCTCTGGCCAATAATAAGAGCTGACCCGCTCGCCTCGATGATCCTTACGCTTGATACCCACCATTTCTCCTGAAACACACTTGGAAAACTCTGAATTCTCCTTCAACTCTCAAAGCTCAATGTGCAAAATAACATTGAAAATGACTTTTTAGGGCTTATTTATACCTATTTACCCTCCTCGTTGGATGTGCACACCTTAAAGTTTGTATTAGTTGGGCTCATGTTTTCCTTCTAGGACCTATATTTTTTGCCAATTGAACTTGTTTTCCAATTCAGGCACATATTTGGACTTCTGGTCACATTGTTAACAAATTGATCCTTATTTTATATTTTTTTGATCAATTTCTCGAAGGGGCACCATATTGCCTCATCGTTATCTCAATCCCACTAGGACATACTGAGGTTAGAGTTTTACAATTTATTCTTTGAAGCAACACTTGAAAATGCATTATTTCAAAGAGGGCCAAAATGTGGACATTGAAAATTGTCCCATCGCGTGTGTGCAATATTTTGCTAATTTTTATCTTAATTCATTAAATAATTTTTATTATTTAATTAATTTGTCTTTCTTCTAATTCAAATTTTAGAATGATCATTTCCCTCTAATTTTTCATAATTGGATAATTTTATTTTAATTCTTCAATTGACTAATTATTCCACTGATATTAATTAAATAATTTTATTATTTAATTGATTCATTTTCTCAATTTTAATTAAATAATCATTATTATTAACTTGAATTAACTTTCTTGTTCTTTTCACCCATTGTTAGATAATAATTTTAGTTATTTAATTGACTAACTATTTATTCTATAATTAAATAAGCTATTTAATTTATTTAATTATTTCATCCCCCAAAGTTAACTAATTCTTCTAAAATAAATAAAATATTTATTTTATTTATTTCCTCCTCATACACAATTAAATAATTTTTTAATTATTCAATGCTACTTTATTCTTTTAGGCTCACCTCCATAACTGCCAGTGACTCAATCCACATAATTAGTCAATCTATTTACTCTTTTGTCCAATCAATTTGTCAACTATTAATCAAATATGTTGACTCATCAATGAATTCTATAATGTAGCTAGTCATCTGCCAATAAGTCTAAGTTATTTATCCAATCAATTTTGTCTTAATCAATCTTGACCATCCACTCTCAATCAGTGCCTCTTAATCAAAACCGTTTGTTGAAATTCTAAAATCTGTAAAATGAAGTTTATTATTCATTATTGGTTTAACCACAATTCTCGAATCTTTTTGCTATCAATTCAAGGAGCAAATTTCATAGCCCAACAACACAAAAAAGAGAGAACCAAGAGAGAGATATAAAGAGATTGAGTGCATTTGATGGTTATGGTATTATCAATATATTTTATATTTGATTATGTTTTTAGAGAACCAATGCATTGCGTAAGATCTTTTTGTAGTTGGATTTGTTAATCTCATTGCAGGTTATGCTAAGAACTCTAGTGTCTCCCCTCGTACACTAACATTATGTGTGTGTAATTATTTTGTAAGAGGGGCCTGTAAACATTTTTTGGAATGGCTATACAGGGGTCAAAATGCACCTAATTAGACAATTTGTTTGTATTTGTTATATAAATTAGAATTCACAAAATAATTGTATTGTGATTTTTAATTTGATTAATACATACATTTATAAATTATCTAATCAGGTGCATTTTGACTCCTGCATAGACATTGCCCACATTTTTATATGTGATCTTATCCAAAGCTTAAAAATCAAAGAGGTCACAATGGAGGACCTCAATCCCTGACATAAATGCTTAAAAAGCATTGACCTTATGTCAAGAACCACAACATCACAATTTAACCATCACCCTATTTCAATATAAACTATATATAATCAGTTTAATAAGAAATACTTTGTATTTTTAAATTCTATGATTAATCTATATCTCACCATCATTTTAGAAAAAAGATTCTCTATTTTATTTTATAGGTAAAAAAATATTATGGGACCACCTGTCTCTTTAAAAGTTTTAAGGAAAGAATCAGAGACAAACAGTTGCATAGCCTGAAACCCTAGAGCAATTTTAGAGCCTGATATTTGGTCTACCTATAAAGCCCAACAGGATCTCTTGTGACTTGAAATTCGGAAGTACAGCAACCTCAAAGAATAAAGGACAGCAAACTACTCAATGTAGCTTTGAATATTTAGTGAGGTCACATGAGTTCGTTTTACTTAGGAGGGAAGCTCCCAATTCCCAATTCGCACACTTTTGGAAAAGTATCTGTCACCTACAGTGGCCTCAAGTTGTCTTCCACTATGTCAGCTATCACATTTACTCTCCTTTATCTCCACTACATGGGACAAATTATTGCCCGTATATGTACCCTGTTCTTCATCTCTTTACAGCAACATGCCACAAGAACTGTTTCACTGCACAATAAAAAGCTAAAGTAAAAGACACTAAATCCGTTATACCTTTCTCTTTATAATGCACAGCATACATAGATGTCCAAAGTTACCGAAATTTTCTTGTGCTTCGATTCTCATATTTTCTTGTGATTGATTCACTTTTTCCTTCTTCCATGTTTTAGTGGGTGTAATTCATTGAGCCCACTTTGACATGAAAACCCAGTCAATTTTTACACATCCCTGCAGCATGGAGAAAGGATGCCAATTCAGAGGCAACAGAATTCTCCATGTCAAATTTCTACAGGTAATTGTGATCTTTACGAGTTTTGCAGTCTTTTTGGTTGAAGGTACAACTATGTCCAGCTTCTGCAGAACAAGGTGTGGTGATTTACCCATCGAATACCCATTTGGTATTGATGATGGGTGTGGGAGTTTAGAGTACAGATCATTACTTGTGTGTACCAATGACACCCAGCTTCAGTTATGGACCCCCTCAGGGAGATACCGTGTCATGAATATTAGCTATGATAACCAATATGTTGTTGTGTCAGACCCTTCCATGTGGAGTTGCAGTGCAGGGAAGAAACTTCCCCACAGCCAAAGATTCAGTCTTGATATCAGTAAAAAGTTCTCTATTTCAGTTTCCAATACTTTTCTCTATTTCAATTGTAATGAGTCATTTGTACTGGTTCGACCACAGCCTAGTTACTGTGAGTCACAATCTGAAAGATGTGAGTCTGTGTGTGATAGTAACAATTACCTCTGCAATAATTTGCCTGTTTGCCCAAAAGCTCTGACCAAAGCATCTTGTTGCTCCTACTATCCAAGGACTTCAGATTCCTTGAGATTAATGCTTGAAAACTGTGAATCATATACAAGTGTTTATTGGGGTCTCACCAATAAATCTACTTCTTATAACCAAATCCCTAGCTATGGGATTCGCTTAAATTATGAGGTTCCCATCACTACCCACTGCGTGAATTGCCAGGAGCATGGAGGGATCTGTGGCTATGACACCCAATTCTCCTCTTTCCTCTGTCTCTGCACTGACAAGAATTCCACCACTTACTGCACAGGTATGTCACAGACTATTCTCTTAACTCTGAGATTGTACAGTAGATCTTGTATAAGTGGAATTTTTATTTCAATGCAACTAAAATTATTAAAAAGGATACTGCAGATCGTGGAACACTCACTTAGTTATTTAGGGATCTAATTCTATGAATAAAATGTAGTTTGATAGATGCACACATTTGTAAGGTCACTTGCATCTAGCCCTCATCTGTCACATGTATCTGTTTTAACTCTTCCTATTGTCTAGAAATACAACTGGAACTTTGTCTGCTCTCTTCTATTTCGCTCTCTTCTGTTTCTTCGCTTAAAGAATATAATTCGAAATGTTGGCAAAACGTTCTACACATTCAAAACCACAAACATCCATTACAATCACTTTGATTGATTAATGGTCAGCTATATTAGAAACTGAATATCAAATTTAGATGATTTGTTAGAGCGCTTGTTATCAGGCTAAATTTGTTTTGTTACAATATGAGTTGGAATAAGAGTTCCAAGCATCAAAGTGTAGTTTAACAGGGGCGTTGGAGAAATAAGTTGCAGCTGAACCATACTGACTGAAAAACCTACCAAAACAATTTCAGCCACAAAAAAGGGGATAACCTAATGATAAAACATCCTTAGCTTGAAACAAGGAGGATCCCGTTTCCAAAAAAATGGATTAGGGTCCAGGTTACCCATGATTGCAGCTAATAAGACGAGAGAAAATATAACCTATAAATGTTTTATCAAGAAAGCGAAATCAATCTTATTAAGTCTTATAAACTGATAGTAGACTGAGAAATAGGAATGTAGGTTTCGGCGTTGCCTCTTGTCGCTCCCTCTTCTTCCAACTGTTGCAATGACAATGACAATGCCAATGCCCACAGATCTGCATCCCCAGCGATTGATGCTCGCTCTCTACTTCTACCCTCGGATTCTCATAATGCTGAGTAGCGGCCAGCTATTAAGGCATCTGCTCCCCCTGTTTTTCTGACTTACACTCGCATTCTGCCCAAAACCCTGACTCCGCCTTTTATATATCTTTCGGGCTGCTCTGTGATTGATTAGGCGCGACTATCCCTGGAGCAGCATTTTCTTCATTTCTTGATCTCCTACTTCATGATGGCGGCAATGGCGACTTAATGTCAGGTTTTGCAAACGGCATTAAGCAAATTTGATTTTGTCTTCCAATGATAATGATGATTCTTCTCCTGAGCCTTCTAGGGCCAGTCAGGTACCCAGGCTACTGGGAGATTAATCCTCATAATAATAAGATTCTGGAGTGGAAAATGAATGTGATTGAATTTTAAAAATGGTAATCAATAGTTTTTAAACTTTTGGTCTGTTAGTGAAGTTAAATGGTAGTTTTAACGAAATCATCATAAATTCAATAAGTCTTAATGAGTGCAAGTTCACTAATCATAAAAAGGGGGAGGTTAGAATGGTATTCAGCTAATGTCAAAGGGATACCATTGATACTTGATGCCAAAGAAGTTTCAATCTAAACACTCGCACTCTGTATTAAATAACTAATTTTTTTTAATGGATTTACACAAATTTGGGATTGGAGCTTGGTTCGATTGGAGGGCTTTTCTGATAGACATTAGATCACAAGATCGAGTCTATCCAAACCTTAACATGTGATATGGGAAGATGTATCACTCCAATATCTCCAATAACTTTAAAAAGTCTACCGAACACACTACAGTACATTTCAGAATTTTTTTGCCGACGATTAGCATTATGCATGAATGGATGTTGCTTAATCGAAAGCCCTAATGATATTGCCTTTTGTCTATGTAGGAAATGTAGGTTGTTGGTCATTTCTGAATCACCTGCGTATAAAGAAGCACTTATGTAGAGAGGGGGGTTAGCCTGGTTTTTGCTTATTTGTGAAATCAATTTGCTTATCTAGATTCGATTTTCTGATTTAAATTTTAGGTAGCCTCTGTAACCTTTCTCTCCACTTTTGGTATGGCGATTGTATTTCTAGTAATGGAAATTTGATTACACATTTCCCAAATAATAGTGACAACAGTAAAGATACCACCCCAACATAGGAAACATTCTCTACTTTCTCCACAAAGTTCACTCAATTAGTCTGTAAGAATTTTCAGAAATTTACCATTGAATGTGTGACTAAATCTTTTGCATCAAATTTGACATTTGATATACTATAATGATTATAATGGAATTTACTGCAGCATTGAGTATTGCAAAATCTGAAAGTGAGAAGCTTTATTTTTAGTACAAACTTTTAAAACATTCTCATTCCATTTTAGTAAGATTCTTCGTCGGAAAGAGTACATACAAAACAAAGCACAGTAAATTGCCTAAATGAGATTGGATATTTAACAAGATGTGTGTGTTTGATTACAGAGCATGGCAATCTTCACAACGTACGCAAAGGCCAAGTTGTTGCAGGTACAACTCTGGATAGAGATAATAATTTTATAATAATTTTGATACATTTGATGTGAGAGAATGACTGGTTTTTATTGTAGGAATTGTGGGAGGGATGGGTGTTGGAGGGATGATTGCAGGCGGAGTCATAATCTGGTATCGCAGAAGGAGGAGACCAAATAGACCCCAAAGATTAGGGGCTGTCAACACCACATAAATCATTCATTCCACCTCCCCCTTTTCCTCCTAAATTTTAAAGCGGATGTTTTTCAGGCAAAAAAAAAAAGTGTCAAGTACAAATGCACGGCCTCATTTCCAGAATAGCACTAGACATTTTAGTCCTTTACCTACATAGAATGAGTTTACTATAAACTATATCCCATTTTAAAAAATATCTATTACAGCCTATTTTTTTATAACATATTGGTATTTATTGTCAATTAAGTCACACTTTTATTTTATCGATTGTTTACTTATCCTTTCATTGGAAAACTCCAAAAAGAAATTATTATTTATTTATTTATTTTGACTGTTATGTAATGTAAGATAATTAATTAAAATATACTTACATGTGCAATTTAATATTACTTGTATTTATAAATGTATTAGCATGTTCATGAATAATGTATTATAATGAAAAAGATTTCTTTAATGTTATATTATTATTATTAATTATATGATATAGTATGGATTGAGACTAATATTAAGAACATAAATATATATACAATAAATATAAATTTTATTGGAATAACACAAATATTCATAAGTTTAATAAACACAATATATGTTCAATTATATCAACATGTTATGGAGTTAATAATTTCAACTTACTTTAATGCTTGAGAATTCTTGTTGTAAGTGTTGAGATTATTTCATATGTTTCAACAATATTATAATATAAATCATCAAAAGTGGTCAAGTTATCATGATAAGGGTGACTTTCAATGACATTCTTGCAAAATTTTCAACTCGCTCCGCCCATGTTGCCCTACTCAATGAAAAAATGTCTCAAATTTTAATCAGGTTTAATATGATCATAAGGACTACGCAAATATGTGCCAAATTGGGGTATGAAAAGGGAAAGCATGTGAAATAGGATACTCATGGTAATAGGGCCTATGCACATAAATGCTAATGTTTGAATGAAATAATTAAATGGGGAACACCTATAATTAAGGGCCCTCATTAATTAAAGGGATCAAGTGCATGGAAGAATGGAAGCACACCAAAATTAGTGCCAACTAACCATAAATTATACAACTTAGGAAGGTGATTAAAATTTAAGACACTACATTTATCCCACACTTTAGCAGGAATATAATTATACAAGCATACTCAGGGTAAAGTAGATCCACAACATAGGAAAGAAGATATCATCAAGATAAAAGAGACAAGGTAAACATCAATCCCCCAAGTGACTTAGGTATTCCTAAATATTAAACCAAGATGTGCGTGAGAGAGAGAGAGAGAGAGAGAGAGAGAGAGAGAGAGAGAGAGAGAGAGAGAGAGAGAGAGAGAGAGAATTATGGATAGTTCTTTATTTATTTCAATAACCTCATATATGTCATCAAAATTATTAGCATCGACATCATTTTTATCATTAATATTGTTATCATCATCAAGAGTATCTTCTTCATCTAGATTAATAACAATAGGATCTTTAATATGAAAAGAAGAATCATCATATTTAGACAATTTAATTTTCTTTGGATTAACTTCCTCCCTTAGGATATACATATAGGTTGTTCAAAGGGAACTAAGGAATTATGAGGTATCTTGGGGGAGGAAATGGTTTGGGAACCTAGCTCACGAGCCCTAGCATGATGTCTACGATGGTGGTCATGAAACATAGTGGAATTGGTCCTATTTGATATTTGGGAAGGTTTAGGATCATTCAACATCAACTACTTTTCTTCTTTAAGAGGAAGAATGAAAGGAACATTATGAGGTTGAAGGATAGAAGATATTGAACACTTGTAATATATAGGAGGTCAAATGGAAGTATAGGTAGGACGAATAGGTGGTGTAGGAAGGAGTCTAGTTCTAGGACAAGGATTTGGGACATTCTTAGGAATGCTCAGTTCAAAAATATTTTGGTCTTTGAATTTTTGGTATGATAAGAAGGGATGATATTTGAGAGGTTTCATTGGTTGAGGCATAGTAGGCGAAAAGAAGTCAAGGTCAAAGTTTCCACAACTTGCTAAAGATTGATAGAGATTATGGTTGATCAGAATGATTTCTCCATTATGGGAAAATTTCAAACACTTATAGATAGGAGAGACAATAGCTTTCATAAAAGTTTTCCAAGGAAGACCAAGTCTCGCTCAGAATTGATCGAAAGTTGGGATGACAAAAAAAGTGACATCTAAGTGTTTCTTACCAAAATCTATAGGAAGAGTGATGAATCAAGGCTAGGACAAGTTAAAACATTAAAAGTCTTAAGATATTCCTCAATTGAAAAATTCATCTTGAAAGTAGGATCAATAAGTACTCCTTGACAAGAATCATCTTTAATATTTGTAGCAATGTAAAGAGGATAATTAGGTGCCTTAACAGTCTACTTAGGATCAAATTTAAGAAAAATATTAGGTTTGGGTTTAGTTTTAGGTTTTGAATGAGATTGATCAATGAGGTTAGTTCAATATTATTGGACATATCATATGTATTATCAACATTTGTAGTAGTACGTTCATGAGGCACAACAAAATTGGTGGAATAAGGTATATGGTAGGCTTAATTGTATTGGTAGAATGTAAAGGTAAAGGATCAGTTTATATTTATATATTTTGGTTAGGGGGTGAAATGGTTTTGTTTCCTTTATCATTCACACCCTCAATAGTTATGGCGTTGGATTCAATAAGGTCTTGGATAATTTTACTCAAACGTAAGCACTTCTTATATCATGGTCGGGTTGAAAGTGGTATTCACAAAAGGCTTTGGGATCATGGGAAGTTGATAATGGTTTGGAAGGGTCAATTGGTTTAATGAGAGGAAGTCTCCAAATATTAGCATTAAAACACTTTATCATAACAGTATGCATATACTCTTGAATAGAGGTGTAAAAGTATGAGATGGTCTAAACATTGTACAATAAGTAAAAGTGGTTAAGAAAACAAGGGATTCTAGAGTGGTTCCCTAGTGAAACACCTAACCAATTCTTTATTGCAACAATCAGAAGGAAGATGAAACACTAGGCTTAATTAGGCCTTAAGCACTAATAGGGTGCAATGATCTTTCATTTTTGTGGAATGTGAGAACTTATTAGGAAAATATGATTGACTAATGCAAGATAGAGGACAAAGTAGAAAAAGATGAAAATTTGTGGCATATACAAACTACCAAAAAAGAACAACTCTTTACAGGTATCATAAAAATAAACTAGATAATACTACTGACTTGTGATTTCAGTTTGATGTTGTTTTATAAGAAAGAGGGTGCCTAGGGCATCATGTTCCCGGGGAGAGGGTGTATGGGTAATCCTATGCCCATTAATTTTGAGTGAACTTAGTTGCATACTATTTGTTAGGTCATATATATTCTAAATCCAAAAAATGGTGTGAATGCAACCTGTTCCTAGACACAAAAAAATAGGGAAAATATCATGTAGAAAGTGGTTTTACTTTGTCAAACCCTAGTTGAGGAATCAACCTTGAAATAAAAATGAAATTGCATGAAAGTAAGGTATGAAAATGTAAAGTAAATATTATATTTACTTTGTAAATGCATAAACCTCCATAAACTTATATTGAGATCATGATGTCTATGAAGATGCTTGTATGTTACTTGAATGTGTTGTATGTTGACTTTAAATTTTGGAATCTAGAGAAGAATCTAGGATGCCTTTAAAAAATGCATAGATGTACAAATAGCCTTGAAAGATCTTCAATTTTTTTTATGCTTGATTGACTCTTTCCTTGCATAATGGATCGATGAATGGACATGGATGGAAAAATTATCTTCTTGCTTGATTGAAGTCTCTTGTACTTGGACATCATGGGAGATAAGATTTATATAATGGAGATGATTGCCTTGAAAATGCCTTAGAATGCTTTAGAGATGCTTGAAATCTTGATCTTGAATACTTGGATGTGAAATTGTTGGGGAGAACTTGAAATAGTGATCATGGATTTTACCAAAATGAGGAGAGATAGGTCACTTTTATACCTCTCAAAACATTTTGGAGCTCAAAACTTAAAGGAGGCTAACAAAAATTTAGAATTCTTACTAGACAGTCCCCCCGATTCAAATTTTGTGGAAAATAACAAGGGAAGAGGTCAGCCTAGGCATCCTCTTCCTGAGAAGACTATAAAATTTGGTTTGGGAATTGAGAAGATGGAAAGAAAGCCAAAAATTTAGGTGGTGTGCTTGGAGGGCTAGATTAAGCATAACATACATTAAATATTGAGAGCACTAAAATGAGGCCTAGTGATCATATAAATTATAGGTGCTTATAATTTAGGATGGTACATTTATCCTGCACTTTAGAAAGAGTGTGAGATTACCTCATGTTCATAGTAAAGTAAATCATAGCTTTGGATTTTTTTAATCCAGGTAGAGACAAGGAGACACCAAGCCGCCAAGTGACTTAGGTCCTCATCAAATACAAAACCAAGATACAAAGATGAAATAATGTGTGTGTGTGTGTGTGTGTGTGTGTGAGAGAGAGAGAGAGAGAGAGAGAGAGATGTTGGGATTGGAAAGATAAAGTACTGAGAGGGGAGGGGTGAATCAGTAACCTCTAAAACTTTTAACACTTAACCCTTGTAATATTAGTTCTTAATTAACTGACTGATTCCATTGTTTATCACATACATTCATGTAATAGAAAATGTAAAGTTCATGTAAACAAAACAATAAATCATACAGGAAAAAAAGTACTCATGACTCAGATATTTTGGTTAAGCAAAAAAAATTATTAGAAGGTAAAAACTGCGGTGGGGATGACACCCACAAATTCTTCACTACTGCAGTAAATAAAGTATGTTGATTAAGGCTACAATTGTTGATCACTTCCAATAATCTTACCCTGTTAGGAGTAACAAAAGATCGAATAGATCTACCTTGTTAAAGGATTTTAGCAACACATCCAAGTGTGCACTCGGTTAAGAGATTTACAATAAGATTGTTAACTCAACTCTGTTAAGAGATTTAAATCTGCTACAATGGTTAAATTGATAACAGTAGAATATCTATAAAAATGACAACTAACACTTGTCTGATTCAGATTTGTGAAATAAAAAATAGATGTCACCTCAATGTGATGTATAAGTCCTTCTATCCTACTCGGTAGCCTTGTATGTGTTCTAATAAAACTGATTCTGCCTCTCATAAACCTTCTGTCATAAAACCCTTTAACTGATTTCCTGATGTCCTTTGTGCAGCTACTTTTTCATGATCTTTGATCTTAATGAAATATTTTACAATTATATATCAAACAATCTTGACCTAATTAGGGTTACAAAATCTTAGAAAACCTAAGATCAATGGTATACAAAAATAACCTAGATCTACCATTACATAGGAATCATTACAAAAGTTAATGATTACATCCATATTAAAAATATGTCTCGATCTTGGTAAACTGTTTATATGTTCGGTGTAAACCATTTACATAGATAAATGTGCCATTCCTGATTACTATATCATTTCCTAGATAACTCGGTAAATACTGCATTTACTATTCGGTAAATTACTGATGCTCGGTGTGTATGAATTCTCAGTGTTCACTAGCTCGGTACTCAGTAAATTCCTGAAGCTCGGTAAGTGTGCTCGGTCAAACCTTTATTCGGTTAAATTAAAGTTTTGCCTTTTCTTTTCTCAGTGTAATGGCTTTGTCTGCTTGATTGACTGACTTGATGTCTCCTTATACCATCCTTTACCAACTGAATAACTTATTGATATTAATGATAATACATTAATGTTCAAATAGAGATAACAATCTCCCCCTTTGGCATTAGCATCAAAACCTTATGTATATAGTACCGATTTCCAAAATATATACAAACTCAAAATTTTACTAATTGTACATTGACTTCCTTCTATACTGACTAACTCCTCCTTTGTGCATGCTCTTGGTAGTGTGAAGTACATAGTGGCATATATACATAATTTTCCTCCTTTTTGAAAGTAATGCCAAAAATAACAAAATGTACTTACAACTGATAAAAAATGTGCTTGTGGGTTTTTTGCAATGATGCTAAGAGGTTTTCCCATTCCTCTTTCAAGTTTTCAAGAGCAATGTTCTCAAGACCGAATTGTGCATGCATATAAAAAATGTTCTCCAGAACTAAAATATCGGGAGTAGAAACTAAGGATTTTTCCTTCTCAATATGTCTCTCCATTATTTTTAGGTAGGGAAGTAGCTTGGCTTGAAGCTCGGTGACCTGGTCACTTATAATATCTTCCTGCTTCCTCAAATCAAATCTCAACCGCCTAAGTTCTTGAACTTTTATGATATGCTTGAGAAAATCATTTGGCTCGGTTAGAGATAATTTTGCACTGGTTTGGATCTCATCATCCAACTTTTAAATCTTCTCACTAACCTCGGTAGTGAAACTTTCAATAGTGCATAATTTGAACAAAATTTGAATAATTTTCTAAGTAATAGATTCCATCTCGGTTATTACCTCAGAAAGCTTCACCTTGATGATTGCCACTTCTTGGTTGATCTTCTCTGCAAGTTTCAGTTGTATATTTGCCTTTTCCCTTTCTTCGATTCTCTTTTTTGCATCTATGTCTGGGGCATTTATGTGATTGGTTAGAGAAGCAAGTTGATCAAGTATGGGAATATCCTCATTAACATTGATCACCATAACCACTTATTGTAAAATGTCTCTAACTTCCTCAAGTATTTGCTTGCTTTTACTTTCTTTTCTCAATTTTACTTGTGCAGCCTTCCTAGTGCACAATTCCCCATATTTTCTAAGTTCTTCAAGGTCTATAGTTCTTGGGTCACAATCTGGTATTTCAATTACTTCTTCCAGTGTTACTGGACCCTTAAAATGTTTCTTCTTCTTCTTCTTCTCTTTTGTTGTTCGTGAGGATTTAACAAATGGAACTAGAGCTTTACTCTCTATATTTACCTTTTCTATCTCGGTAGACACACTCTCTTCTTTTTGTTCCCCATTGACATGTGTCTTAGTTTATTATCTTAGGGCATAGGTAGTGGTGTGTTTTTGTGTTGTCTCTGTCGGTTTATTTTCCTCAGTTACTTGTGATACTACCTCTGATTGTTCAGGCTAATTTGTAGTATTCTGCTCAATTGTTCCTTGTACCTCTATTGTCCCCTGATCCTATGTTGTGTCCTTTTGTTTCTCAGGGGTTGAGCCTTCGAGTTCCTTCTGTGTTATAATCTCAACAACTTGTACTAAGATTGGTAGGTCACCTGGTATCACACTAGTTGTTGCCTCGGTAGATGTTGGTTCCTCAGATTGATCTAAAACAATAGTGACATCTTCATCATCCTTGATATCATCAAGATCTCCATTAGTGATGTCTTCAATAAGAACATCATTTTTCCCTGTTATTAATGCTTGCTCGGGAGGATCTGTATATACTTCTCTATATCCCACCGGATAAAAATCAATAGCTATGGTGGTGTCTGGTACCTTGATGTCAGATAAATCTATTGGTTCCTTGGTAGCTATATTTGCATCATCCAAGTGGAGTCCTTTTCCTTTTCTTTTACTCTTCTTCTTGGGTATCACTACCAAAGCTAACTTATCAGCTTCTGCTCGGGTAGTAAGAATTGTAGTCCACAATTGTTGACTATTATCATAAACATCCTTTAGTTTTCCTGCCAGAATGTTAAGTGCACTACTTTTCACTAAGAATGTCTTTGAATATTGTGTCATTAGGTCTTCAATCTCGGGAACTGATAGGGTTGGCATTGCCAATATCGATGAGTGTTCCCTCATCTTTTTCTTAGTGTGTAAGGCATAAGTCCATCTTGCTGACACTTTATCATACAAACTTTTTGGTACATACTTTGCAAATTCAACTAGTACCTTTTTGAACTTGATCATCATTTGCATGATAGCTTCTTCTATCTTTTTCTGATCCTCAATAGACATATGTACATACCGATTCATCTCGGGGTTGCTCAGATTGCCAGTTTCATTTATTGTTTCTGCTAACTCATCAACTGTTGGATTCTTATTTACAACTACCTTAAACTTATCTTGGTCTTCCTCTTCATCAATGTCATCCTTAGCCTTTAGCAACTTTCTCCTTTTCTTTGGTAGCTCGGTGGTGGCTTGTGCACCTCTCTTTTTATTCTAGTAAGTTTTGGTAGGAGTGGGCCTTGAGATTTTTACAACTCCTTTCTTCAGAGGTGGAGAAGCAGAAACAGTTGTGGACCTTGTCCTTGCTCTTGTCTGTAGTTCTACTTGCTTCCTCTTACCTATGGCCTTGACCAGTGTAGATTGTATATCCTTGTTTGACTCGGTGGCCTCTTCATCCTGTTCTCCATATCCAATCAATAAATGTTCCTCGATTACCTTTTCAACCAGAATATCCTCAGATACCTTCTCATCTTTTGCATCATCACCAAATTATTTAAGTACTTTGTCCATCATTTTCTTGGACTTCTTTGTCACCTTGACTCCAACTAGATCCATTTTGATTTTCTATTTTGCCTCTTCATAGGTTCCAAACTTAGTTGTCTATGGATCCTTTGACTCAGCTAGTAAAGCCTTTATTGACCTAGAATCCTGGTCAATGTCAATTTCATAGCCCATTGGTGCCAACCATGCTGTTCTCAGTTCAACAACCTTTATAAAAGTGTTGTCAGTGTCTGTTAAGAAACATATGTCATCTTTGTACTGCTCAACCAACTTTCCTGGTATTCTACTTCTTTGATTCATTCTTTCCTTGAATTGTTCAAAATATACATCCACGATGTTGATAAAATCTTGTCCCAAACTTTAAATATAATCATCAATTTTTAAAGTGACCGGTTGATCAGTTTTCCAATCAACATTACCGATTGAGGGGAAAAATTTATGAACATAGAAAAATATACATAGTAGTAGTGATCCAAACTTACATGTGTTAGACTTTGACGACTTGATGGTTTTTATGTTTTCTTCTAATTTCTTCAACAGTAACTCGACGAATTCCAGTTGAAATCCTTTCTTCACAATTTTGTAAGCGATGTCCATAGGTCCACATGGAACGCTGTTAGGTTGACTAGATTTAAATATTTTATAACCAATGGAATATGCTTTGAATCTTGTCCCAAGATCAACAATGGTGTTGATTCTCATGCCTCTTCCATCCCATTCAGCTCCAGTAGCTTTCTCAAGCTCAGTCCTCAGTGCACTTCTCAAAGCTTTGACCTTGTCGGTTATGGGATAACTGGTGACCACGTGAATAATATGCCTAGTGATCTTCACAGGTTCATCCAACCACAATTTATCCTCGTGCACATGGCTTAAAACAATCCTAATCCATTTGTTCTTGAAAACCCTCAGAAAATATAGGACATTGACCAAACCTTTAACTTCCAAATGTGTGTGATCATCTTTCAGTTTTCCATCGATGCTCAGCTCCTAAAAGGTGTATTGGAGCTCAAAATCACCAAATTCTCTGATTTTGTGGTGAATATAGGCACAAATGTCTTCGACTAGCAAAACCCTAGGTGGTATGCTCAAAAAATATCCAGTTTTGTCAGTCTTCGATGGAACGTCTAGATGAATTTTATACTTTGACTCGTTGCAGGTTGCAAACTTGATTAGGTTAAGACTCTTGTCAACTTTGGTCTTAGATTTCTCAACTATAGATGAGGATGCCATCATTTTCCAATTTAGGGCTTCGAGATAAATCAACTGTATAGCTCAGCGAAAGTGGAACTTGCTTGATGACTGTAAATAATCTTCTTAGAAATCCTTCAAATCTATGCTCAAATCACTCTTGGATCTTTCTTCTCAATTCTCACTCAAAATCACTCTATTCTCTATTTTCACAAAGTGAAAGATAACTAAGTCCACCATGTATTTATAGAAAAATTCAAATTCCCGCTCAAACTTTCTGCATTAAATACTTGACCTACCATGGCTCAGTTAAATTAGTTGCACTCGGTGTATACTTTAAAAGATCATGCGCTCGGTTAACACTAAGATATCACTTGGTTAGAACCACAACTCGGTTAACCTTGCCAATAGTTACTGACTAGAAAATATATACCCAGTCTTTCTTATACTGACTATATACAATGATAGCTCAAAACATATAAAACCATAGTGCATCTTGTTTCATGCAGATTTGGTATTCATTCACTAAATATAAGGAAGTGTTTGTTAGATATAACCGATTAGAAATTTAGTTCCATGCATACCTTTATGTCTTAGGTGGAAGTGGTGATGTCACCCAATCCAATAGATAAGGTGTCACCGACTGCATTGCTTAATCCAACATTATCACTTGATTCCTTTCTCCACATTGTGTTTCTTTTCTTCATGATATCCTCAATTTTATTTCCATTTTCATATGTTTCTGTTTCTGGTGCTCGATCTTTGCAATCCTTACTTAAGTGATAGACTTTATGACAATGTAAACATGCCATACTAGTTCTTGTCTAGTTGCGAGATCTACCTCTCTAGTTGTTTCTCATGCAGTTTGTTGCAATATGTCCATAACTTCCACATGTTATGCAATTAACCCATGCATTATAATCCCAAGTGTATGCATTGCCTTATCTTCTTGGTTGATAGGTTTTGTTCTGTTCTTTTGGTGTCCAGAATTGCTTCATCTTTCTCTTGCATTCTTGTGCAATGTGTCCATGCATGTTTCAAGTGCGATAGTGTTTCTCCATGTAGGGTTTCTTAGGAGTCTTATTCAACTTAGATCTGCACTCATGTGCCTGGTGTCCAAACTTGTTACAATTATAACAATAACCATTAAACTTAGGAGTGGATTTAGGAATACCTCTTGCTTTTCTCCTACAAACATTTGTTGTGTTGCTCGATTTTCCACAATGATATCATGATAGCTTCTTTTTCCTTTTATTGGTATAGCCATTGTTCTTTTGTTCAGTTTGTCTTGATGAATCTCCTTGCTCGGTGCAGCCTAGACCAGTAGTGCTGCCAAGTCCTCTTTTACTAATAAATTTTTTATCTATTTTCTTGGAACTGTCTTCAGCTTTCTTGATCATCTCATTATGTTGTTGTTGCATTTTGACTTCAATTTTCAATCTTTCATTTTCTTCTCTTAGTTCACCGATGTCTTATAGTTTTCTTGTAAGCTCACTGATTACTCGGTTGACCTCCTGAATTATTACAATCATCTGATTGGAGATTTCAAAGTGATGCTCGGTGAGTCTTAGTATCTCAGATTCCTTCTCTTGTAGCTTCTCAGTCATTTGTCTCATGTCTTCAATAGCTA
The DNA here is from genome assembly GCA_027943335.1 of Chamaecyparis obtusa. Lineage (NCBI taxonomy): Eukaryota > Viridiplantae > Streptophyta > Pinopsida > Cupressales > Cupressaceae > Chamaecyparis > Chamaecyparis obtusa. The sequence goes on along the minus strand of BSBK01001831.1, from coordinate 1,169,279 downwards.
ATTTTCTTTCTTGTTCTGCTTGCCTAGCATTGTTCATGACATCAATCATCCTAACCATTTGTGTCTCTTGATCGATCTGCAAAGCGTTGACTTGTTCAGTAAGATGTAGATTCTTTTCAGATAGATCAAATATTGCTCCTTCAGATGCATCAGATATACTTCCCAATCCAGATTAAATGTTCTCAAATGGGTCATCTATCTCTTCTTCATGATAATCAGTTTTACTGTACCAAATTTCCATATCCTTCCTTTGAATCAGTAACTTCTTCAATTCATCTTTGGCTTGCTTAAATTGTTCGATGAAGATTTTCATCTGTATCCTTTGATTCTCAATAGTCTTATCTAACTTATATCTTTCCATCCTTAGATCTTTAACTCTTCAGTGGTTAAAATTCCTTTACAAGAGATCTAGCTCTGATACCAATTGTTGGGATTGGAAAGATGAAGTACTAAGAGGGGAGGGGTGAATCATTAACCTTAGAAACTTTTAACACTTAACCCTTGCAATAGTAGTTATTAATTAACTAATGATTCCATTTTTTGTCACATACATTCATGTAACATAAAATGTAAAGTGCATGTAAACAAAACAATAAATCATACATGAAGATAAGTACTCATGACTCAGATATTTTTGTTACACAGAAACCCTTGTTAGAAGGTAAAAACTACAGTGGAGATGACACCCACAAATCCTTCACTAATGCAGTAAATAAAGTATGTTGGTTAAGGATACAATTATTGATCACTTCTGATGATCTTACCCTATTAGGAGTAACAAAAGATTGACTAGATCTACCTTGTTAAAGGAGTTTAGTAACACATTCAAGTGTGCACTTGGTTAAGAGATTTACAATAAGACTGGTAAGTCCACTCTGTTAAGAGATTTAAATTTTCTATAATGGTTAAATTGATAACATTAGAATATCTATAAAAATGACAACTAGCATTTGTCTCATTCAGATATTTGAAATTAAAAATAGATATCACCTCAATGTAATGTATAAGTCCTTATGTCCTGCTCGGTAGCCTTGTATGTGTTCTGATAAAACTGATTCTACCTCTCATAAACCTTCTGTCATAAAACCCTATGTTTGATTTCCCGATGTCCTTTGTGTGACTACTTCTTCATGATCTCTGATCTTAATGACATCTTTTACAATTATATATCAAACAATCTTGACCTAATTAGGGTTATAAAATCTTAGAAAACCTAAGATCAACGGTATACAAAAATAACCTAGATCTACCATTACATAGGAATCATCAAAAAATTTAATAATTACATCTATATTAAATATGTCTCGATCTTGGTAAACCATTTATATGTTTGGTGTAAATCGTTTACATATATAAATGTGTCATTCCTGATTACTATGTCGTTTCCTAGATAACTTGGTAAACACTGCATTCACTGTTTGGTAAATTACTGATGCTCAGTGTGTATGAATGCTCCGTGTTCACTAGCTCGGTACTTGGTAAATTCCTGGCACTCGATAAGTGTGCTCAGTCAAACCTTTATTTGGTTAACTTGAAGTTCTGCCTTGTCTTTTCTCAGTGTAAAGGCTTTGTCTACTTGACCGAATGACTTGATGTCTCCTTATACCATCCTTTACCGGCTGAATAAATTATTGATACTAATGACAATATATTAATGCTCAGAGAGAGAGAGGTATCTTATTAAGGTTTTGACTTACTATGGGCCATGTAAAGAGAGAATATTATTGTAAAAGATTGAATTAAAGGTATAATAAGTTGTATTATGCTAGTCAACACTTAAAGAAGGATAACCAAGTGAAGCATAATCCACTAGGAAATCATTCATAGGAGAACCAATCCTTAAGAAAAACATTGTCTCCAAAAGGGATCCAAAAAAAGAGAGATTAGTCTAAAGGAAAGCATACTCTCCAAAGTGAACCTTTTAATAATTTAGAGGGAATAATAATTTAATGTAAAGGATAAACCTAAGAAAAACATAGTCTCATTATCCATCCGCATAAGAGATTTCATTGAATCATTATATGTGTGTGTGTGTGAATTGTGAAACAAGGAGTGGAATCTATGCCCCCACATTAAAGTGAGTAAAAAAACCTTAATGGGATAAATTATTTTAATATACCATGCATGCACCCACAAGAGATTATTACCCTATGATATGCCACCAAGCAAGGAAAAACCAAGGAAAATGAAACACATGTCAAAGAGAGTGCAAAAAGGATCTACTAGCTCTAGGATTAGTATGATCATATGATAACTCATGCATATCAAGAATTATAGAAAACTAATTGACATCTTCTCTTAAAGGTATCATAACTACAAGGACAATGAAAGAAGATAACATAGATATATAAAGAAAATTTATTTTTGGGCCAACATTGAAAAGACCAAAAATAATGGTTGATATTGCTTTCATCATCCCCAATTAGACATAAAAAGGGCACATTAATGAACAATAACAAATGCACAACATAACATGTATATTCCATATAGAATAAAATGTAGTACAAATAGAGGAATGCCACAACAAGTTGATTCCTTTATCACCTTGCACCAACAGAGAAACAAGGAACCTCTAAAGAAATCTAAACAAAACTTATACAAAGAAACACATCACAGGGGAAGAACAACATCAACAAGAAAATACATAAAATAATCCATAGTACAAGAGGATCTATTCTAGCATATCACATGTCCCCCATTTAAATTTTTATCAGTTAGGGACGATGAAAAATATGCCAGAGGAATTATGTTGAGCATGGTAGAAGGAACTATCTCAAGTTACAAACAAGGACCATGCTCTAATGATGCGTCACTTTGTTTGTCACTAGGATCTAGGGATAATCATTTTGTGAATCTAATAGGTAAGTCAAGTTTATGCAATATAAATATAATTAAGACACATAAATACACACAAAACCTAAGGAATAGCACATCTAACCATAAATAAAAAGTGGAGATGTCATGAATCAAGTTCTCCAAAATTTACAATAAAGAAAAGTGGTTAGGAAAATAATAAAGGGTTCTAGAGTGGTTCCCTAGTTCAACACCTAACAATTCTTTATTGCACAATTAGAAGAAAGATGCCACATTAGCCTCAAGTAGGCCTTAAGTGCTAAGTGGGTGCAATGATTATTCATTTTTGTGGAATGTGAGAATTGATTAGGGAAATATACAATTTAACAATGCAAGATAGAGGACAAAGTAGACAAAATGACAAGTTGCAATATGTAAAAACTAAAAGAAAATAAATAATTTTGTAAATGTGTTAGAAGCATAAACCAGATAACATCACTAACCTTTGAATTCAATTTGATATTTTTTTTGTGGGGAAGACGGTGCTTGGGGCATCTTGTTCCTAGGAAGAGGGTGCTTGGGGCACCTTATTTTTAGTAATTTTAATTGAACTAAGTTACATGCTGTTTGTCAATTCCTATACTTTTTGGATCCAAAATGGTACGAACACCACCTATTCCTACATGCACAAAAAATAAGGAAAATATTGTGTAAAAATGGGTTTGTCTTATTCAAAGCTCAGTTGAGGAATCAACCTTGAAATAAAATTAGATTTCATGAAAGGAAAGTATTTAAATGTAAAGTAAATATAAGATCTACTTTGTAAAATCATATACCTCCATTAACCGATATTGAGATTATGATGTCTATGAATATGCTTGTATGTTTCTTGAATGTGATGAAGAAACAATGGATGAATGGATATTGGATGATTTCTCACCAAGATAATCCAACAAGGTAGGAAATATCACATCACAAATTCCATCTTTCATTCATTACATTGAGAATGGGAAAAGTGTCCACTATTATAAAAATGAACTCAAGCGTTGAACGAGTCTTTCCTTTTCCTTTCCCTAATGTGTATAATTTATTGATGCAATTTGAATTGAGATGAGGGAAAAATTAGGATCCACTAGTGTGCAGGGAGGAAAAATCAGAGTACACAAATAACAAACAAACTAATATGAAAAATTAAAAAAACATATATGAGAAGAAGACTAAGATACTAACTTGTCCTAAAAATTGCAGTCAATTTTGTGTGAAAGAAATGAACTGGATAGAAAGGGGTGACTGGACTCACCCATATAACTAAAACTCATCCCTATAACTAAAAATTACCCCTATTCTACCAAAGTTAATGCAGTGACCTATGATATGGAGAAAATAGTTTGAACTTTTGGTATTTGAATCCAAATCTTCCATACTTGTCACTTGCACACAAAAAAAAAGGAATTTTTTGGGAGAAAGGGGTTTTCCTTGGTCAAACCCCTATTTAGAAATTAAAGTTGAAAATAAAATAAAATTGAATAAAGGAAAGAAGCATGTTGTTAGTAGTAGAGGATTTATTGTGTTATACCTTCACAAACATTGGATGGCTCATGAAGATTCTTGAAAACTTGTCTTGATATGGTCTTTACCTTGGATCTAGGATAGAAAGGACATGGATTCCTTCACACATGCTAGTATCTAGACATTACTCCATCTCTTCCATGTTTCAATCCTTGAGTTAACTTGGTTTCTTGATAGATGCTTGAATGCTTGAATTGATAGATTCAATTGCCTTGCACATGTAATATATGTATTAGTAGGGTTCCCAAAATGAAGGAGGTAAGTGTGTACTTATACCTCTCAAGGCCATTTTAGGGCTCAAGATCCAAAGTGGGGAAACTTTGAGTCTGAAATGTTTCTTAAAATAACAATAACAAACTCAATTTCAAATTTTCTCCTAAGTTAGCATGATTAGGGTGAATTTCAATGACAAACTCCAAAATTTATGACCTGCTCCTCCTAGGTTGCCCTTTTCAAGGCAAAAGTGGCTCAAATTTTAATTGGCATTTAATATGATCATAAGGATAATGGAAATGTATGGAAAATTGGGGTGGAAAAGGGGGAAACATGTGAAATAGGTCATACATGATAATAGGGCCCATGCACACAAATGCTAATGTTTGAATGAAATAATTAAAGGGGCACACCTATAATTAAGGACCCTCATTTTTTAAAGGACTAGTGCATGGAAGAATGGAAACGTGCTAATTTTATTAATCCCCCTTTTAGCTAAAATGCCCATATTAGAAAGCCAAATATCTAAGTGTGAGCTTTGCCAAGGGCTCCAACTTTTAGAATGTCCAATTGATTATCTCAATTTTAAATATGGGGAAGATCTAACCAAAATTTAAGTTGTAAGTCGTGGGATTTTCCTAGTGCTTAGGATGCCTTATTCCAAATTTGGAGAAAAATGGACCAAAATTGTAGATATTGTGAAATTGTTAGATTTTCGTATTGTCAAGAATGCCATGTTCCAAATTTGAAAAATGTTTGAGTGAAATTGTAGAATCTATGCAAATATAAAATTTTATTACACACTATGAGATTCCATCATTACAGTATTTCAACCCCATTAGGGATATGCCCACATGAACTCTAAATTTACATAATGGAAAATGACCCCAAAATTTTGTAATAGAAAATGATCCGTAATCATGAAACATGGGTCAATGTGTTCGACATAAAAACTATACAAGTGAGTCCTAGTAGCAATATCATAATTTGACTTTCTATATAAAATGACTCATACTTATCAATCAATGAGCTTAAATGGATCTATAATTAACATGGTTCTTTAGGCACAACACTTGTTGAAGGCTTTGCATATGGGGTAGCAAGCTAAGTGAACTTAACCTTTGATGAAACTCCATTGTAAAGTGCACTTGAGTTGGAGCCATATTAGGATGGGTGACCTCCTAGAAAGGCCTAATACTTCACCTCTATGATCATCACCTAGATGCAATGAGTGTTAATGTACCATTCATTCTCATGAGAGATGGGTTCTTTTGAACCACTACTCATAAAACACAAGGCAATGAGTTCCACTTAAAAACTACATAGTTGAATGCTAATAAAAATATAATAATAATGAGCCCTAAATTTTCACACTCGAGGATGACCCCTAAATTTTTGAAATGGATAGATTCCCTGATTTTTTTACAATGGTGCAAAAATGCACATATTTCTAAAATTTCTTTAGGGACATGTTTTTATCATTGCTAAATGTTGATAATGCTCAAAAACAATAGTTTGAGGAATGCAATGCATGATTTCATCCCATAACTTGGAATTATTGCATGCATTTGAGACAAATTTGAACTATTATATGTTACAATGACAAATAATGGCCAGTTTGTATACCTATTGCTAATATTTCTTAAATATAAAGAAAAATTCTCCTCACATTCAATTAAATTTGTATTCTCTTATATTTATTAGGGGATTCAATACCATTTTTTATAATTCTAGAAAAAAAATGAGGAATGGGAGAATTTTAGGCGACTAATTGATTATTTGTGTTTTATTTTTCTGGGTACATAGTGAATGGAAATTCTATCTCTAATCATAGAAATTCCCCTAAACCTAACCTTAATACTAATACTAACCTTGGATAACCATAACCTTGATTCTATGTCTTTGTCTAACCCTAATCCTATCCACAACCTTAACTCTAATTGTAACCCTAGCCCTAACTTTAGTTATATCTCTATTAAATATTTAATGTCTTCCATGTTGCATTGCGACTACTACTAGAATACACACACACACACATGTCCTTCTTGATGTATCTATTTTATGTAATATTATCTTAAATAAGTATCTAAAGAATACACTTACATATTTATAACTGAGTGGATACATGATTCGATGATTGTACCATTTTTAGCTAATAGGATTTGTGTAGGATTTTAAGCCCAAAATGTTCACTTTCACTTTGGAAAATTGTTAACTTTCTTGGTCACTTGGTTCTTTCTAGTGGTAAGAAACTACAAAGAGGGGAGGCCTTCTAGCAACAAATACATGATGACACATTAGGAGATATCATGGTAAATTTTTGCAAATGGAATTAGATAAGCAATGGGTCATTCTTCCTTAACCCATTATCATGAGGAAAAATTGTCCTAGGGACATATAAATGGAGGACTATTTGGTGACACAAGGAAGCTTAAATTTACTTGCAAATCCATCCTTCTCACTACTAGGGTCAAGTATCAATCATAGGAAGGTTTCCTAGACTGCAGACTACGATTCTTAGAACATGGAAACTCGTGGAGATGCTAAGGTGTGTTTGCTACAAATTTTTATTTCTATTTTTCCCTTTTATAAATTTGTCTGCGATGTTTAAATATACACTTTTTCTCCTTTTTTTTTCTTGAAACCCTAGGCCATACATAACAATGTTTTATGCTAAGTACTAAGCTAGGGTTTAGGTGTGACAAAATAATCCTTAAGAATAATAGGAAATTTCATAATATTAATATACTTTTATATGTACCATCTCAAGAAAATTTTGCATTCATACAATACATATAGTGAAGTAGTGGAAAGTGGAGCTAACTAGTGAAAGATGTATTTTGCATCTTCCCCAAATTGTAGTGTATCTTGTCCCACTACTTCACTTGGTGGAGAAGATTACCCTCACCTAGAAACCATCATGATAGGTTTTGTATATACTATTGTGAATAGAGTAGTCACATAAACTCTTTCTTGTTTTTTTTTATTATTATTTATCAATAGCATATAGTCCTTCCACTATTTTTCATTATTCTTTAATACTATACTGTGAATGCACAAAAAACTCCAATTCAAATAGATACCATTTTTAAAAGAGCTCCTCATTGATTTTTTAAAATGTTTATCTCTATTCTTAAATTTCTAAACACACAAGAAGAAAACATATACCTATTTCACTTCTACAACACCTCTCTTTTGATTTGCACACTTACTATTTAACAAATTGTATGTATATCTTATTCTCTAAGTTTCCTACTTACAATTGTCTCTTTTACATAGTCACTTCACTTAGTAACACCACAATACAAACAATATCTTATTTGATTGCGAAGAAAGAATGTGAATCAAGGCAACCATCTCATAAATCATATTAGAAATAATTTATCAAAGTGAAACACCATATATATGGTATTAGTTCTCAATTAAGGTCTTACCTTAATCTAAAAAGCATTGTGTTTTATTTTCTCATCTACATGGAATACATCCATAAATAGCATCAAGCATGCAAGTATCCCTTCTTTCTAGGTTCAATTATCTAATATTATTGGAAAATATATACACGCCAACAATTGTGTGCTTTGTGCATGTAATGGAACTGATAGTTTTATGTTTTCTTATGGTGTTTACTAATTGGATTTGATATGATTAATGTGAAAGTGTGTAAGAATTTTCTGAAGGAAAATAATGAAATTACAAGATCTAGAAGTTCAATAGATAGCACAAAAAGAGAGACAAAATGATATTATCCTCAAATGACTGGATTCAATGATGATTAATAATAAAAACAATAATGGATCAATACAATGTAGGAGTGCCTGAATATATAGGCAATGAAATAAGACTACATGGTAATGAGATGATAATATATCAACCACAATAGGTGGAATCACATGTCCACCAAAGGTGGATCATCCTCCATTGTATAATAAAGTACATCCTGTTGGTGTTTGAAAACTCTTATGCCACTTAGGGCTGCCAATATGCCTTGAGACTAATTATTAGGAATGGTTAGTTCCAAGTGTGGGAGCTTTGCAAGGCAACTGGACCAACTATAGGGACTTAACTGCCCTCTTCTGCTTCTGGCTCTGTGAAACCAAGGCGGGTGCACCTAATCCAGACAAAATTCAAACTCACTACACACCTTATACTTCTAGATTTATATAGCAGATCATAGTAAAGGATTGCTAAATACTAACCAGGTATTCATTGAATCAACTCTACTATGCAGGATAAAATGGTCTTGTGAAGGTTATTACTAGTGACAGTATTGATATATAGAGATGCATGAAATAGCCAAAACCCATCAAACATTGGACTCAACTGAATATACTAGCCCTTGATCAGTGCCATTATCCATTGGGCAGACCTCACATACAAATAGTGAAACATGAACCAACTGTTGTCAAAGACTCATAGCCATAAATATAAACATTCCAGCCCATCCACTAATTAAAAGATCCTTCTGTAGACAACCAAGACTGAATCTATGTCCCCTCTAAAGTATATTTCACTTGATCCTAGACCAAGAACTAAAGACCAGAACATATGCAAAGGGAACCCTATGCAATGGATCAGAAAATCCAAGATTCACAAGAATGACACCAAGGAGAGACTTGGAAGCATGAAAAACTTACATTAAGTATAATGAGTCATGTACATGATCAAAGTAAGACAGAGATCAAACCACTTCAATAACCTGCAAAAGACTTCCAGAAATTCTATTTAGCTTACATGCAATGTGACAGAGCCTTCTATTTCCCACTGGAACCAAACAGAATGGAACCCTGAACAAGTCAAAATTTTGACACTTTATACCACTGGTTACCTTGGAATCCTAAGCCAGTAGGATGCAACAAGCTACGGGTAACCAGGGTTAAGACTTTAGCCACCCAACCAATCAAAATTTCAAATTCTCCTGCAAAAAGTCTCGAATAACAAAATCTGTCCTTTTCCACATGGCAAAACATCCCCGCAAACACTCATGGCACCCTGGACCATACTACAACAGCAAGTGCCACCAAACCAGTCAAATCTGGCTAGAAAACCATAAATTTTGGTACCCTTGGTCGCTGCAAATCAAAATTTGAAAATAAACGGTCACCATGCATTCGCGGGCTCTAATTTCCCTAACTATTTTCCCTTAGTTGCGCAATTGCGCAATCACCAACCTAACTACCACAGAAAATGGGCTTCACTTTATGCTTGGTCACATGATTGTAAGGCACCCAACTCACCCTTGCGATCATGTGACCGCAAACTCTTAGCCGCGGTCAATGGTCACAAACCTTTTGCAAAGTCCCCGGCCATATCACCCCCGCAACCGTGACAACCCCCCAAACCCTTACCTCCACAATGGTGATGCTCAGACCGTTGTCGCATGATTACATAGCCCAGAGATGGGCTATGCAAACATGCGACAACCCGCTATCCTCTACCTTGCCGCAACCGCCACTGCCGCCACTAAGCCTGGCGGTTAGTCGCATGATCGCATAACTCAGAAGTGGGTTATGCGAACATGCGACAACCCATGAACACTATGTCTCGGCCCTGCTAACAATCTGCCAAGTCACACCTGCCACAGGACCCACCTGCAAACCCCTTGCCACCTCGGTACACCGGCCAATCAAAAATCAACACCGCATAACACCGAGTAAGTGGTCCCAGCCAAACTTAGCGAACTGGCGACAAAGGCTATCGTCAGTTCACCAAAAACACCCCACCTCCACTAAAAACTTTAGCAATCTCGTGACCACCCTTCACTGAATCACCAGATAATCTAGAGAACTGCCAAATCTTTCTACGAATGAGCGAAAAGCCTAAACTTTATCCACTCCGCCAAACCTTAGACCCCACCTGCTACCGGGCCCTAGGGACACGTGGCAAGCAGTCGCATGATCGCATAGCCAAAACCTGGGCTATGCGATCATGCGATAGCCAACCCCAAGCTGCCACATCACCACCTCAGACCACACCCTTTTCCGCCAACAGGACCAAAGCGACAGATGCCAATTGGTCACATGGTTGCATGTCAGAAATTTTGACATGCGATCATGCGACAACCAATAAGAACATGCCCCCTGCCTCCCCTCTGACACCGGGCCCACATCACGCTCACACAAGAAAATCTGATGGCCGTCGCAAAAGCGCAGAGGTTAAACACCATGCATCTTCACCAGGTGAACAAGCGACGTCCACAGATCATGTCTGAGCTTTAACCCCTTTAGGCAACATGAAGAACCGAGACCCACGCAGATAGGTGGCAAGCGGTCGCATGATCGCATGTCAGAAAAGTTTGACATGCGGCCATGTGACAACCAATCAGGAAAAGCCTTTGAAGACCCGGGCCCACCATCCATTGTACCTGCACAGTTAGAGAATGCCAAGAAACAGGGCAGAAGTGCGGGGTCGAAAACATCCAAAGTTTTCACAATGGAAAATGATCGAAAACACACAGGATTTCTGACAGACCGAAAGGTAAGTGCACAAAAGCCGGAAGGCATAGGTTGGAAACAATGAGGGTTTTTGGCAAAAGATCGAAAACATATAGGATTAATGACAGACCGAAAGGTAGCAAGGAAGCCGAAAACATCACGGGTTTTTGAAAACACTGTGGGTTTTCGACACTGTGGCAGATTTTGAAATAAATTCTTGCAGACCTTAGAAATTGAATAAGTTTCAGGATTTTGCGATTCAGCACGTGCAAATTGGACTGGAGCTTGGTGACAACATGAAGAACACAGGGCAGGACATTTTACAAAAATATTTGCAGGGAGGAGGCCATTTTCACATAATTTTTGCTATGATAGAAAAATGGCCTAACACGTGCAACATTTGCAACAATGAGAGGATGATAATGTGATAAGAGCACTATAGGTGGATCTCACACATAAAGTGTAGATTCTCCTACACCATGTGCTAAACTGAAATGAAAAATCCTAGGTGTCTACTTGAAAACTAATATGAATATGCATTATCCTAAGTAAACTTAAGTAAAGTGTAAATAGTGAATATTTAATTATACCAACACACCCCCTTAAGTGCAACTTAGGGGAATGCACTTAACCTCAAAATGCTAGATGATAATGCATGATGGGTCTCAGCTAATAGGCCATGTTAGGTACCCATATAAAAACTACAAGTTCAATGCAATACAATATCTCATAAAGTGGAGAAAAAGGGAATACCTCATGGGTAAAAACCTCCCCCAAAAAGAGAGATGAAAACCAAGATGCATGGATGAATGGAGTAATCAAGACCCCCCCATGACAACATACATCATGTATATACAATGTAGAAGTATTAGAATGAAAAAACCCCATAAAAGGAAAAATTACCCCCATAAGAGAGAAGAAGTAGAAGAAGAAGAGAGACATGGTAGCCCCCCTCAATGTAGAATGCCCATAAGTGATAGCTGCTCTAGGATGCATGTAGAATCTAGTCCAAGAATGTCGAACAACATTTCTCCTTTAAGGAAGAAACAATACCATAGATGTCTCCCCATTATAGGGGAAGAAACCTCAAGATGAATGATGTCTCTGAAAAATGCTCAACTATCCCTGTGTCGATGTCGAAGGCTACCCCTTCCAAAAATGGTAAAAATAATAAGTCAGGATCAAACAAGGATATATGTAGAAGATGTCCCAAAGAACCAAGTGTCTCTCCTAATGATAAAGAGACCTCCTACAACTCTTGTACATAAGGATCCAAAATAACATCAACCTCGAAAGACTAATCATGTAGATAATGGACAAGAGGGTTAGAGTGTTCCCTTGCAACAACTGAAGAAGGATCTTCCTCATAAAAGAAAATATGTATATAATCAATTATGTCTCCCATATCTACAATGTAGGACTCCACAAAAAAATAGGCAATTTGTGTCAAGTAATCATCTCTTGATGTTGTAATTGGTGTAATACCCCAAAATTGGCACCTATTTAATTTCATCAATTTTGGTGCATTATCTCGATTTTACATCACCAAAGTCCTAGTTCCCTAGGCAATTTTCTCTCTCATATCTGACTTAATTTGACTTGATGTCAATTGCAAAGACTATAAATTGCAATAATCAAATGCTAAAATAATTCCTAAGTCCTAGACTTTATTTGGCTAAATAATCTCTATGATAAGTTAATTTAATTATGAAGTCCTAAGTACTTTTAATTAAATTAAACTCCACCCCCTTTAGCTAAATACCCTTGAAAGGAATTAATAAATATTTAGTTAAATTGAATGGACATCTCTTTATTTGAATTTAATAATTCAAATTACTCGAAAGGTCACTCCCCACATGTGGCAAATTCTATTCTTTTAATTAAATAATTCATTGTCTTTTTGTCTCAATTAGGAATGAAGAGTCCACCGTTTCAAATCAAGAAACTCTTCATTCCTCTCTGAGCTTTTCTATTTAATGAACCTCTTTTTCTCATTCAAAGGAGAGCAATTTTTGAGAGCATCCTTACTATAGCATTTTTTTTAGTCTCATATCTCATTATTTTCAAAGCTCTTTTATTGCATTATCTAGTTTAATTTCTCATATTAGTGTAATTGCATTTCACATTTAGATTAAATTTGCTTACTTGTTCTTAGTCTAATATCATCTTTATTTCAAAATCAAATAAAAATCTGCATTTCATATTTCTTTCAAAGTTTTTTAGATTAATTGCATTCATTCTTAGCTTAGTTTCATTTTGCTCATATTTGCTTTCAAATCCTCCATTGTTGAATTGGTCTCCTAGCTGTTGGCTCTCGTACTGAGAGTATTCAAACACCCCATTCACATAGGAGGCAACAGGTCACCTCACCATGGAATTTGGATTGAGTTCTTCATACTCTCTCCTAAATTCTATCAAGTGAATAATGACCATGTTGTGTTGTGCCTGATTTAGAGGTCACATTCAGTCACATACATTTTGGCGCCCACCGTGGGGCAGAAAAGATCAATTTCTGGCCTCATTCTTCATTGGTTTTTCATCTTTAGTGTTGGTTTCATGCCTTGTACGGCCATTTACAATCTGAAAACTTTGTAATATAGTAATAGATGGATAGAATTATGAATCCTTTTTCTAATGATTTTGGTTTGGTTCATTTTTATAAAGAAATGAATAAGTTATGATCATTTTGGTGAAAGTGGGTATTTGCAGATTTGAGATTCTCTGAATACAGTCAGATTGAAACATCTGGTACGGAAAAATTATGAATAATCAGGATCTCTAATAATATTCAATGGAAAGATACATGAATTAGCTTTCATTGCCTTTTGATTTGAGTTATTTTTATGCAGATTTGTGAAAGTTATGAGCATTTGAGTGAAAAATAGTTTTTAACAATCTGCATTGGAGTTGCAGGCAATGATTTGCTCTTAAAAAATGATTTATGAATGACAAAAATAAATGACTTACATATTTGGAAACTAAATTCATTAATAGTTAATATTAAATTGGTTTGGTTTCATTTTGATTCTTTTTGAGAAAGATATGTGATTCCCTAGGCAGGGTTTGGTGTTTTAAATCTGATTTATGACAGAAAAATTACAGTCTGAAAAGGTTATTGGTTGAGGTACCAAATGAAATCATAAGACCTTATAATTTTGGGAAATGGTAGTTCTTGATGTTAGCTAAAAACTTCATTCTTTCCAGAAATTTTAATATTGTGATTTTATGGGTCAAATAAATCAATCTTTAAAGACTTTCTTGAAGACAACAATGTTACATATCTTACGGTTTGTCATTGATTTGTCTTGATTCTATACTTTCGGATGTGTGCTAAATGCTGGATTGCAAATCTTTGGACCTAAGGTGAGTTCTTAAAATCTCTAAAACATTTGGACTTTGGGATTAAAATTAATCTCTCATGTGTTTGGCTTGAGTGTTTACATGCTTTCATAGAACACATTTCAATTGATGCTCTTAATGGGAAATGAATAAACATAGATTTTCTTTCATACAAGTTTATGTAAGTGAATGCTTGTGTTTACACCTTAAGTAATTCTTGGTTTTAAATATCAAAGCATCTCATTGAGTAATCTAGGGCATGGATTCATTCCTTGTTTACATGAAGAGTTAAATGCACCACTTTGTGGACTCACTTCATGTTTACTTGGAAAGTTAAATATTCCATGATTCAAACCCTCTTGCACTTATGAGTAGTATTGATTAGCAGTCTTAGATTACTTGTGATTGATCTAGATTGTTATCTTGGGTTATTGGACTCGCTAATCCACTAGCCCCTCATTTCCGCCCTGTGGTTGCAATCTCAACGCCACATTAAAGGGGAGGGGTCTATAGGAAAGAAGCGTTAATTGTTCCACTTGGCAACCCTTTTGTGCTTTTTGGAACTCACTTGTTTTCTAGGGTGTGGACTCACTTTGAGTTTGTGTGAGGAGTTAAATGCACCACTTTGTGGACTCACCTCACATTTACTTGAAGAGTTAAGTGTTCCACCTTTAGTGCTTTTCAATACCTTTTGATAGTGAATTACTTACTTTTTTATTTTTAGAAGGCCTGCTTGGGGATTTCATCACCTCAAGGGATGACCTTAACTCCCGTGTTCCGGCGGAGTATAAATATCGGGAGGTGAATCCAAAGACACCTCTCTTGGGAATGAGTTAGATTTCACTCTTGGCTAAGCCTCAAAGAACTTTATACCTTTGAGAAGTGAAGGAGGAGATTTGGGTTACCGTCTCCCCCCGACTGTGTGATTTCTAATTCTTCTCATCTACGGATTTGTGCCTCACGTACCTTGCGTATATCGAGGACTCCCTTTAGAAAAGCCATGTATATCCTTGTAGACAACTTGCTAGGATGTTGTTGTGTTTTAAGTGTCTGCTAAAACATTCTCAAGAACATACACAAGTAGAGTCCTTAGGGAGTAGAAATACTAAGTCACTATTCTTGTTCGTGCGCAAGGTTGCTTTGTCCCTTGCCCATTGCTTGAAGACTGTTTGCTTGAAATCCTTGATTGCTGTCTTATGTGCTTGATCAATGACATAAATCTGATCTGCCTTTTTGTCCATGATCTATTTTTCTATTTTCCTGTCGTTCACCATCAGAAACTAGTTGTCCTGAGTTAGGAATCGATCGATCTTTGCTTTGACTCGTATTGTCTCTCATTAGTCTACCTTATCTCGTTGTGCTCTTGTACCTTGCATTGCGATTGTCTTATCTCGGCTGTTCTAGCCATCTCTTGTTGACAATTCATACCAGGTTCATCTTGCATCTTGGCTGTTTTAGCCAGTTTTCTCCTTTCGTTATCTTTGAGACAGAGTCTAGCTTTATCCCGAATATTTGCTCGTTACATCTTCGTTTATGACTGTCACGACTTGAAGTGGCAAGACTTATCCTGTTCAAAATACTGATCAAGATCAAACTAAACCTCATAATCAAGACATAGGTCATCCTGAATTTTTTATGAAATCTGAACTTCGTGAGGAATTCTCACATTCCTCCTCATTCCAAGAGCATTACAATCCATTGTTTCAGATACAGTCTGACTTATTATTTCAAGAATATTATAACCCATTGTTTGAAGACCAGCAAGACTCTGAAGGGTCACTTTCTAAAATTAAACCTATTGATCCTTTTGAACCTATCAACTCTTTCACGATCTCTTATAATACTACCAACAAGATGGGAGATCCAAAACCTTCAAAGTTGGTTTTCAATCTTAGCTCTAACATGCCAAAACCTTCAAAGTTGGTTTTCAATCTCAGCTCTAACATGCCAAAACCCTCAAAGTCTGTCTTTAATCTTAGCTCTAGCATGCAAACAGTCAATGCCATTGAGAAGGCTGCAATAAAAGCTCAACCGCCTTCCAAATTTGCTAGAAACAAACCTTGGATCTCTCACTGTGACATGATCATTGCTCCGAGGAGTGAGGATACTCCTAAACCCAAAACTCCCTTTGTCTTGCAAGGCCCTACATCTCCGTCTTATAACTCCACACAGTCTCTAGCTTGTGCGAATGCTATCCCTCGATCTCATGCAAAGATTGTTCTCAAAGGTCCCGAACCTTCGACATCCAGACCAAAACTATCTATGGATAAAGCCCTCACTAAGGAAAACATCTCCAAAGATCTCAATCTCAATCAGTTCCAATCTATGGTGGGTCATTTAACTTCACCTCACTATTTGTGCTCTTCCAAAGAAGATGATCATTCCTTAAGCCACCCACATAATGCTTCCCTACACATTGAAGTTATGGAAGGTCCCGAGCATATCCCCCGCGTCCTCATTGACAATAGTGCTAGCCTAAATACTTGCTCTGCTAAGATGCTTACCCAAACAACATATAGCTTTGTTCCTACCAATAGAGAGTCCACTGAGTTCTATGATGCCAAGCTAAAAGAAATAGAAAAGACCCTGAAGATCAAAGATATTGGAATGGGGGAATATCAGATTGAGTCCATCTTTTCATTGACAACTCTCCCTCCATCTCCACATTCCTATGAGGAACCTTTTGAAGATGGATTTGGTATTAGCTATCAGAGCTATGAGCTTGACCAACCTAGCTACAGCTTTCACTTATGCAAGGATTCAGATAATGAAGAAACACAGATTCAGCCTATGACACATGAAAGATCTTTGGATGATCAAAATTATGATTTAGACTACCAGAAAGAGTCTTATCTACCTTCTCAAGTGATTCAGGAACATGATTTTGGTCCTCACCAGGAGGATTTTATACACTCTATTGAACAGATTTCTACTACTGCAGCTACTACTGAATATGTCACTGCCTCTAATGGCACACATACTGATTGGGAGCAACTGTTGGATGCTTCCCTTATCTTTGGTATGCCTCAAGGTATGCCTATTCTAGATTGTTCTACCACTTCTACTGTTGAACAAAATCCTACTACTGCCGATTCCAATGATACACATACTGACTGGGAGAAACTATTGGATGCTTCCCTTATCTTGGGTATGCCTCAAGGTATGCCTATTCTAGATTGTTCCACCACTTCTGCTATTGAACAGACTCCTACTATTTCCAACTCCAATGGCACACATACTGATTGGGAGCAACTATTGGATGCTTCCCTCCTCTTGGGTATGCCTCAAGGTATGCCTATTCCAGATTACTCTGCTACTTCTACTACTGAACAAGATCCTACTGTTGAAGAAACACTTCCTATGTTAGATGACAACAATGAAGAAAGTCTACTTCCGACTATGTCTCTAGTTGAATGGGACTCCATATCAGATGCTACTATAGAAATACCAGTTGATGCTATGCACTTATATGCTAGTCTTAAGAACTTAGAAAGAGGAGAAAGTTATGATCCTCCAGATCAAACTATTGATGATGATCCTTTCCACCCTCCTGTGGAGATCATTCCTATGGCTCCTAGGCCATCTGCTCCAAGTTATACTTCTACTGCTCCAACAAATCATGGGTATCTGAGACCCCATTCTATTACAGCTTCATGGAATATTGGAAGATCCAAAATTGAAATGGTTCCTATTCGTGCACTCTTACCACCTAAAAGGGGACCTGACTCTTGGAATAGGTTATCTTGGTTAGGCTCACATAATATTCCTCCAAACTTATCTGACTCTTCTAAGATGACTCACAATTGACAATGCTTTATGTAAAATTATTTTCTTGATCTATCTGATGCATTCATGAATGATGAGGATGATACTGATATATTTGCACTTGAGCCCATCCCATTGACTTTTCTTCCCCCTTCATCTCCCAGAAAAGTGGCCCGTCCACTTCCATTTCCACCTCCCCACCTGAACCAGTCATATAAGCCTCTTTCATCCATCATTCCTGAGTCTTTTGGAAGTAACTTGGATGTGCAACATAAAAATAAAAATAATGAGAATCCACTTATATCTCAAGGTCACCATGTCCCATCTAATCGACATGTGACTATGAAGAAAGGAAAGAAACAAAGGTGTTCAAAAGACCGCAAAGGTCCTCAAAAAGAAGAAGACAATCAAAAGCCAGAATATAAAATAAAAAATGGATCTCGAAATCCATTTTATAGGCATTGTCATCAAAAGCACCTCAAAGTAAAGAAGAAAAAATTCAAAAGCTATGTGGATTCCAAAGAAAGAAAAAATCAAAGTTGTCATTCGAGCTTCCAAAATTCTCATGCTTCCCTCCATTCCATCACCCTTGCCTCTCATACTTTATCCTCTTCACTCCATCTTGCCTTGTCCCAAAGTGCATATCAGCATCTCCTCATTGCTAATGACATGACTAAGAGAAATCTAGAATGTACTCTCCCTAAGCATTTAGAGCGTGGGAATTCTGATGAAGAGTTAAGGTGTGTCCATGAGGATATTTGTGGGTCTCACTTAAGTGATCTTTCCTTGACTATGGATCTCTTAACTGTTGGACATTACTGGTTAGCTCTCCTGTTACTGCTACAACATCTGGTTTTGATTTTGCAACTTCTCAGCTGGCTACTACTACAAATGACTATGTTTCTAGAGATTCCTACTGAAGGAGAGCAGCTCAAAGAGCCTATCAACGCTCTTCATCTGAAAAATTTCTATAGCTGACATTCTCTATGTGCTCATGTACATACTTATTGGTCCTGAAAAAATCCTAAAAATTGATATATTGCAAAAAATCCTAAAAATTGCAAAATGTCCTGAAAAAATGATCATCTTAGTGAAAACCTGGCAAACAGGCGCTTTGATGTATCTATTATCCTGGTGAAAACCTGGTAAACAGGCGCCTTGATAATACAAAAAAAAATAGAAAATGTGAAAAATACAAAAAAAATTAAAAATTTCAAAAATACAAAAAAAATACAAAAAGATAAAAAATACAAAAAAAAATGAGATATTCAAAAAAAATACAAAAAAATCAAAAAAAGAGAAAAGTACAAAAAAATTGAAAAAGAGAAAAATGTGCCATTGATGAAAACCTGGTAAACAGGGGTCATGGTAGCAAAAATAGAATCTCTGCCAAGATGGTGAAAACCTGGTAAACAGGCACCTCTTGTTTTCCTGAAGTAACATCTCATCTCAGCATCACTTGGCTCTTAGTTTCCTGCTTTAGTTTCCTTCCTTTCCTGCTTTAGTTTGTTTTTCCACTTTCCTGCTTTAGTTTGTTTCCTGCTTTGGTTTTCTAGCTCATGCGCTTGTCTTTGAGTTTTCCTCAACTCTTCATAGATTGGAATTGGTTCACACTTGGGGGCACTTGCCTGGTCTAGGGGGCATTGTCCTATCGCTTTCGGAAACTCTTTTGAGCATTGGTCGCCAGTGGTTCCCACTATGCCTACCTACCGATACCTAGCTTTCATTCGACCTCTCGCTTTCGGGACCTCTCCCTTTCTATCAATCACCAGTGATTCTCACTACGTCTGCCTACTGTCATTATCTCATTGAGACTTCAAACGTTATCTTTCTGAATTGTCTTCAATCCACTTGAACATGAACTTGAATTGAAACTAAAACTAAATGTGTGTTCCTTTGAGGCATGTTGAGCTTTGTTTTCTTTGAGTGCTTGTTTGTTTGCTTTGATCTTTTCTTTGTTTTCTGCTTGCTGGTTTAGTTCCAATGATCCAAGAAATCTACATAAGAGGGGTGTCCGTCTATAAGAGCCTTCATCTTGTATTGGATGGCCATGCGTACCTCAACTCCTTTTATATGGATGCCTTGGTGAGGTTGGTTCTTCTCCTTGTTTGTTTTGAGGGACTTCTTTTGCTACATTTGGAATTGCTAATGCTCGTCTTGCTAAGTGAACATAGGGGTCACTGCGAGCACTCTTTGGCAAAAGAAAGATCTCTCGCGTGTTTGGTGTGTTTGTTCACAAGAGACATTCAGGTCATTCTAGCAAATGTGCTTTGATGCTTATGTTAACTTGCTAAATTAAAAGGAATAGGTGTTCAGGTCATTCTAGCTTCTTGTGCCTTAAAGCTTACACCTCATTCCGACAAATTTAAGACTTATGTCATATTCATATTCTCATGTTGGGGAGAATTGTATGGCATCTTGTGATTGTCCCATGCTTAAACGAACTCAATGATGATAAATACGATGAGTCCAACAGCCGAGTCCGGAGGATTGCATTTGTTCATCCTAGGCCTGCATTTAGACTTGCATCTTTCATTCTAGGCTTGCATTTGGAGTGCTTTCTTGTTGCTCTCTTGATTGCTTTCTTTTGGATCTGCTCATCAAAGGTTCTCATCTTTTGTCCCAGTCTCATCTTGGCTGCATCCTTTTTTGGGATCGAAATCGAAATCTAACATCTCTAAGTGGCTCAAAATCGTGTTTTAAATATTGGACTCCTTCTGGATTGGATGCTTGTGCACTCAACCTTCTGGTATCATCTTCCTACCAAATCCTCATCTTTGCATCATGTTCTCAAATCTTTGCTTCTTTTCATCAAGTCAAATCAAGTCAAATTTAGTCAACCATGGTCAACCTAGTCAAAGTTGGTCAACAAGACCTCTGCTTTGCTCCGATTCGCTTCTGCAGCTTCCCGAATCTAGTCTAATTGCTTTTGCTCTGCAATCTCTTGTTGTTTATCATCCTTCTGACATGTCATCTTTCAATTTTGCTCCCGAGGGGGCAGGATGATTACATCATTTGAATCTTGTTGAATCTATTCTTGAATCAGTCTGATTTGAATCATCATTCCTCATTGCTAGGGGCATCTTGGCGCCTCACATCTTGTCATCTAGAAATCTATCTCTTAGGTATCTGAGCAATCTAACTCAGATCCTCAAGGGCCAAACTTCGTTCTGGAGATGGTTCTTGAAATCTTTTGGGTATTGGGGCAATCTAACCCTAATTCCTGGGAGTCAAGCTTTGTTCTGGAGATGACTCTTGAAATATCTTTTAGACCGTTATCTGGGCAATCTAACCTAGGTCTCAGAGGACTAAGCTTCGTATTGGGGCAATCTAACCCTGATTCGGAGATAGTCCTAAATCTGCATCTTCATCAATTGGTATTGGGGCAATCTAACCCCGATTTCGGTTCTCTTTTAAGATCATTGTCTTCGCAATCTAACTTAGACTTCGAAAAAATTCATGCTTTGATCTACTTTCATCTGTCACTTCAGACTATTCTTTGAATCAACGCGCTATTCGCACATCAATTCAAAGAGGGGCAAATGTAATACCCCAAAATTGGCACCTATTTAATTTCATCAATTTTGGTGCATTATCTCGATTTTACATCACCAAAGTCCTAGTTCCCTAGGCAATTTTCTCTCTCATATCTGACTTAATTCGACTTGATGTCAATTGCAAAGACCATAAATTGCAATAATCAAATGCTAAAATAATTCCTAAGTCCTAGACTTTATTTGGCTAAATAATCTCTATGATAAGTTAATTTAATTATGAAGTCCTAAGTACTTTTAATTAAATTAAACTCCACCCCCTTTAGCTAAATACCCTTGAAAGGAATTAATAAATATTTAGTTAAATTGAATGGACATCTCTTTATTTGAATTTAATAATTCAAATTACTCGAAAGGTCACTCCCCACATGTGGCAAATTCCATTCTTTTAATTAAATAATTCATTGTCTTTTTGTCTCAATTAGGAATGAAGAGTCCACTGTTTCAAATCAAGAAACTCTTCATTCCTCTCTGAGCTTTTCTATTTAATGAACCTCTTTTTCTCATTCAAAGGAGAGCAATTTTTGAGAGCATCCTTACTATAGCATTTTTTTTAGTCTCATATCTCATTATTTTCAAAGCTCTTTTATTGCATTATCTAGTTTAATTTCTCATATTAGTGTAATTGCATTTCACATTTAGATTAAATTTGCTTACTTGTTCTTAGTCTAATATCATCTTTATTTCAAAATCAAATAAAAATCTGCATTTCATATTTCTTTCAAAGTTTTCTAGATTAATTGCATTCATTCTTAGCTTAGTTTCATTTTGCTCATATTTGCTTTCAAATCCTCCATTGTTGAATTGGTCTCCCGGCTGTTGGCTCTCGTACTGAGAGTATTCAAACACCCCATTCACATAGGAGGCAACAGATCGCCTCACCATGGAATTTGGATTGAGTTCTTCATACTCTCTCCTGAATTCTATCAAGTGAATAATGACCACGTTGTGTTGTGCCTGATTTAGAGGTCACATTCAGTCACATACAATTGGAAGACACAGTGTACTCAACTATGCTGAATCATATGGACCTATCACTGTAGCAATAAATGCATGTGGAATATGTTGATGTTGTGACCTTTTCCTTCGACTATCTGAAGGATCCCCCACAAGTGGACCTTTTGAATCAATAGTTTGTCAAACCCAACAAGGTCTAGTGAAGATGATGATGAAGGGGTATCCTCAACCTTAGGTTTACCAAGAAAAGGTGTAATCTTGTGTGTAGGGGTTGAGGTAGATGATCCATTTGAATGATTGCCACTATTGTCATTATCAATTTGCATAATGTCTAAAGTATGGAGAGGATTGGATCACTAGTAGAATTTGGCAAATAAATGACTAAGTGACTAAAAATTTTAGTCACATGACTAAAAGTTTTAGTTACATGACCGAAACTGATCATATTTGGTAAATAAATGACCAATTTGGTCATTGGGTAAAATCATAACTAAAATGACTAAATAAATGACCAATTTGGTCATAAGGTAAAATGACTAAATAAATGATCAATTTGGTCATCGAGTAAAATGACTAAATAAATGACTAATTTGGTCATCAGGTAAGATGACCAAATAAATGACTAAATAAATAGTTTGAGGGGTTTTTCCTTTTTGGTTCCATAATTTAATTCATTTTATTATGAGAGCATGTTTTCGTCAAACAAATTCTAGTCATGGCTTATTATTTCGAATTGGTTTCTCATCTCATGTCTAAAAATTTGTCTTCATTGCTTCAAATTTGACTACATTATTTGGAGAAATTCGTCTTCATTGCTTAGAGGATTGGCGACAAAGAGCCGAAAAAATGAGGGTTCCATGCATTTTCATTTACGTGTGAGGAAGATGATCTATTTACATGGATTGTAAAAACATAATGTCTATAGAAGTAATTATTTCTAGAAGTAGTGCCTTAAAAATGTAAGGTAAAGTAGTTATTTTTATAAGCTATAAGACTCAATTAATTACATAAATTGTAGAAACATAATGGTCAAGGCTATTCAAAATTATAAAGGTAACTTCCTTAAAACTCCCCTTAAGTCATAATTGATGTACATAGGCCCCTAGCTTAAGCCAAACTGCCCTAAACTTCTCAAAAACTCCCTCATTTGTCCCCCATAATATTTTTATTCACTTTTAACACATCAGACGTTACTTTAATTTGACAAATCTCTAAAGACCATACAAATATTTTGTATAAAAAATAATATCTATTAAGTAGTTGATTAAACTACGATATCACTTAATAAATATATTTTACACTTAAAGTTGAAATGTAAAAAAAAAAATTGCCCTTTCATGTGGGCTCCAAAATCTATGTAAAATTACCCTAAAACTCTTCTAAGAATAATGACCAATGACCAAAACTATTTTATTATTTTTTTACATTTAAAAATAATATTTAGTTAAAAAGCCATTTATAAAATATTTTTCATTTAAGCACATGAAAAAACAAAAAAAAATCTAAAAAATCTAATTTTATCTAATTTTCTAGACTTCACAATATTATAAAGTTCAATGCAAGAACAAGGGAAATAAAAACAAATGAAAAAAATAAAACTATTGTCAAGCTTTTTTCTCTTGGCGCCTTCCTTTTCCTTCTTGCCGCCTTCCTCTTCATTCTTAATCTGCTCTTGGCGCCTTCATAGTGGATCTCTGGAGTGATACGCATGATTTTTTTTCCCAAGGGTTTCTGCTTGCAGGCTGTGGCTCCTCATTTTGCAGGTACGCATGCTCTATTTTTTTGTAAAATAGGAAAAAATGTTTCAATTCCTTTAGGTATATTGTATTTGAACTCTATTTTTTTTTGTTTTTGTACATTATTTGTAGGATAAACGCCTCCACAATGGTGATCATGTTTTCCTTATAATTGTAAAGCTAATAGACAGAAATAGCTTCTGCATTATAGGTACTTTAATGATAGAATCCCTACTTAATTCTCATTTTTGACAGCAAGGTTGAGAACAGCTAACAGAGCAGCTTCCTTAACCTCCATGTTAGGTGAACTGAGCATTTGAACAGGGGGCACAATCACACCTCCTGTTGCCTACTTTTCTCTGCTTGATGCAGAGTAACTAGCAACTATCCCAAATATGCACAAATTAGCATATACCAAAATCCCTTTTCTAAGTTACTGATCTGAGGCAACCTGTCAATCTTTACAATATTTTTCATATTTTCAGACAATACTAGCATTTCAATCGCATAATAATTTATAGTCTTCCTAATCCATTGTCTTCAACCCAATCCATGTATAATTTTATTCATCACATATAGCCATTATCATTTATGTCCTCTACAAATATACAGTGACCTCTATGTTAACATGCAAGCATTAACATACTGCTATCTTTTAACCAGTCATAATCAATTTTGTATCAGTTCAAAATAGGAGCTCAACACTATATTTTCAAATCAAACTTATATCGATACTTGTCAAATTCAATAATGATTATCGGGTTCCACTGCATGCTTATATCACAGCCACTAACCTATCACTCAAACCATTAATAAGTTGGTTCAACCACATAGTCACTTCATGGGCCGATGAAGACACAGTACAATTTATATCATGCAGAGCAATGCAATTCTTTCACCCAATATATATATTTGGAATTTCACCCAATACCATGCTCTAGAAATCTTAACAAATTGGAAGACCCAAACCTGATGCCAGTTCATTATCATGGTAATTGAAAACTAAATGAGACTCAAAATCCAATCGGCACACCAAAAAGCTGATTACACATTGACAACCCATGATACTTTGAGCCAACCAAATGCTTATCGACTTCTTAAATGAATCGGTAAAAACATTTGAATCAAATTACAAGTTGAGACCATACCATTAAAGTTGATGCCTTTCTTGATAACATATTCACATACATTTGATAGCCAAAACGTGTTATAGCAAAGACCTTTTGAACTATTCTTAAATTCATTACAAAATTAACCAACCATTTATGTAACCATTGACAAGGGCCAATACTTTACTCAACTCGATTCTTGGAACAAATGATTTAGAAAATTGAAATCATTCAATAGAAAGTACAGACAGAACACAAATAAACTTCTAAACTTTTATTAACAAAATAGGTATAAACTAACATAGTGCCATCCTTTCTTCTATTAAGTCTTAATTCGTATGGCCATTGCTGCACAACCATAGGGCACCACGACTACATTTTAAATTTTCCTTTTTAATGTCCCCTCTGTTTTGCCAATACACATAGTTTCAACCCTTTATAAACATATTGAGTGGTTACAAGAATGACTCTAACTACCATGTCTGGTATGGTTCCTTTCGCTTACATTTCTTCTAATTTCCCAACTAACATTTGGTTACAAAGACCATTCATTTATTGGATTCTCCATGATCATATTTGGTACAACTTTGAAAAATTAGAAATGTTTCAATGTTGTACTTTTACATTTCTAACATGCATTTGCATGGGCTTAAATAAAATCATATTTGACATAATCTTCTAATGGCTTGGTGCTCCTCCACCACTACTCCTTGCAGATGTCTTGGCCATATTCCTGATCTCCTTAGCTGCACAAACTTTAACATCATCCAATGTTTTCTTAGGAATAGGAGTGAGTTTTTAATTTTCAAGAATATCAGATTCAAGGAAGTCAAAATAAATTATTTTTGGATGGTGATGAGTCACCCCTTTATTGCATCCATTCATCATCTTTGTAATGTCCCAATTTAGAATTTAATGAATCAACACTTATGATGTACCAAGAATATCTTTATGCTGCAATGGAAACCTTCACCAGTGTTGTGCCAAAAAGTATACCTTGGTGATAGTGTATCCACTTGTGATAGGTCTACAATCAGCATCCAATGTCCCATGAACCTTGGTCATGGTTTAAACCCAACAATGTGAAGGAGCTCTACAGTAACTAGCACTTATCCTAATTCCAATAACTTTGACTCTGTAGTCCACCTAGGCAGCACCCAATACCGATCAAAGTAGTATGATGTTGGAGGCTCCATAAGTTCTCATCTATAATCAACTCTATGCTCCAAATGTCACAGTTTACACTGGTAAATAACTATGGCTATAAAACCTTATTAGTGGTAGTGACTGATAGTAATTAGATGAATAAACATATGGTATTCCCTTAGTGATGCCAATAGCGTGCTGCAATGGATCAGTGAATTGATGCAGTACTGTTAGGAATTTGGTCATTCATGTGGCATTGATGTCAAGATCCTAAATCCAAAATTGAAAATGATGCGGAGCATCATGGAAACCATTCACATCTTCTAGGATCTTGTTGATCCATACAACATTGCAACATAAGAATAACATATTAGGGGCATTTCAATCAGCTTTGTTGAACGTTTCAATGTTGTACTTTTACATTTCTAACATGCATTTTGGTGAAGTTTCTTGGTATGCTAGCTTTGGTCTACCAGTGAAGCTTCTCCGTCTCTCAAAATTTCACAAAGGATAAATTCTTGCAGAGAGCATTCTAGCTGAGCATAGGATGATCAATCATCCTCGAGCACTCTTTAGTTAAGAACAGTAGATTACAATAATGTTTCTAAGAAAAATATAGATCACTCATAAAAATATGCACCCAAAGCACACGTTCTTCATCAAATTGTAACACAGCAGCAGATCAATAACATTTTCTCCATGAAAAAGGTCATCCCCACACCCTAGTATTAGATAATATGTCTAATAGCTATAGAAAGTTAAAAACTTGTTGAGCACCAAAGAACTTATGTGTTGCATCTAAAGTAGATGCCCTGTTCAAGAGATGTAATTCAAGGAGAGATGATAAAAACCCATCAACATGTAAGGAGATATTGGATAACAAAAAAGTATTCATGTTTCACAAAGGCTGAGCATTCTATTTGAAAGTCTTTTGAGAGCAATAATCTGGAATCTGTCCAAGGAACAATGGTAGTTTTGATGTTTTTAAAATGAATAAATAGTGTTTCTTTTGGTTGGTGTTGGGAGTCTTTACATTGGCACTTTGAATCTTTTTCATTTTTCCATGATAACATAGTGTTCCATTAAGTTTTAAGACAGAAACAAAACTATCTTGCTGACTGTCCATGTACAGATTTTCTGGACAGTTTGGTAACAAGCAGTGTATCTCTGTGAAAATCATGACTCCTCCCTCTTAAGTGTTTATTGTGCATTGGGAAATGAGTTTAGGAACTTGTTCTATAGTTATCCTTATCTGTTTGATTGCAGGGATGGTCGACAAGGTGGAAAAGATGACCACTATTTGTCAATTTTGAAGATTGAGGGTATGACTGTCTCAGAAATACAGTCCTAATGCGTGGACAATATCTCCAAAATGAACCGTTGGATTTGGTTGAATTTGGGATTTGTTTGTCATAGAAAAATTGTGACGGGTCTCACCAGAGCGATTGAAGAGAAAATTTCAGGTGAAAAAGTCATGATCCACTAAGTATGGGTCTATATAAAAGGACAATGATAGTGTAGTTTGAGTTGAGTTTTCTTCATGCATGTGCCAAGGGAGTTGTGTGAAGGAGGTAGGAGTTTGGAATGGTAGGTTTGTGTGTCCCCAAGGTATTTTAGGATGTTTAGGCCCTTAGGGGGAGTTTGGAAAGATTTTTAGTGCTCACGAGTGGGATCCAAGGTAGAGTGGCGTAAGGGTATGGAGCCTAGTGGTAGCTGAGTTTTTATGTTAACCATTGATAAGTCTAAAGAGTGGGTTGGGTCTATGGAATTGATCCACGCTTGAGGGAACTTTGAATGATATTGCAAGACCATGGAGTGATTTTAATCCTCCTTTAAAGTTTGAAGGTTAAATCCACTAGTCTCCCTATCACATTAGGATTGCAAAAATCTGGCTTATGCATGCATCTGCATGGATCTTCGTAGACAATTTAAAACTTTTCTTGCTCATTATTGTTTGTCATCTTGTAGCCTTTGGTTATTAAGCTGTAAACTATATCGGCCAATGTCTTTCTATCATATGCATCACAGGTCTTTATGTCAACTACTGAAAATGCAACAGAACATAACAAGCCACAAAAGAAATTTTATTTTTCCAAACAAATGATTCTTTCTAGAAGTGATTTTTTTGCATGCTATAAATTCATGATCAACCTTCTCTATCAAGATTATCTATGGTTTTTTTATCTATGTCATATTCTTCACCCTCAGCAAGAATTGAATTAACGTCTACCACTCCAATATATGATCAAGATACTGCAAATAGCACCAATTTGTCTTTTCCAGAGAACCTCTTGTCAGATACTAAAGAAGGGAGAAAATCTAGCAAGTTGGATAAAAATACAATCTTTGAAAACATAAGAATGA
This sequence comes from Chamaecyparis obtusa, assembly GCA_027943335.1. NCBI lineage: Eukaryota > Viridiplantae > Streptophyta > Pinopsida > Cupressales > Cupressaceae > Chamaecyparis > Chamaecyparis obtusa. The sequence continues at coordinate 1,140,303 of BSBK01001831.1, read as the reverse complement.
TGTCTATTACGTCACAACTAGAATGGAGCACAAGTTAAAAGACCTTGAATTACCCAAGCAAGATGAAGATGCAAATACCAAGATGAATAAGAATTACATGAATAGTTAAAAAAGTGTAGATTATTTGGTTATGTCCAGATCCATGGATTTTTTGTCACACGGTCCAAGAATCCCACAATCAAATGTACCATTAGCATTGAAGATATTGGGTTAGCAACATTCTATTAGAAATGAAAATGAAGTGATAACAAAAGTTGATTATAAGGACGTAAATATGATGTTATGTTTCCTACTTTAGATGTTGAAGAAAATATACCCCAAAAAGAAGTTAACGAGGTATGGTAGGCATGAAATTTTTGTTTCCAAACTGAATACATATTAAACTCCCAATTCCCTCTTCACTATTTGTAATTTTTTATAACAATATTAACTTTATTATTACATAATTGATAATTCAGATTCAACAGATATGGTAAGGAAAGCTGCAATAGAAGCTGAGGCACAAGCATTCGCTAAAGGTTTGTAGGTATAAACTATTCAGTATGCTCAGATTCATTTATGTATCAAGAGATATGCAATTTTCTCTTTAAGGTTGTTGTTTGTGTTTTAGGTATAGTAAATGAATACATGTGTATTCTTAGCTCATGCTTAGAGTCTATTTCAATTTTTTATTCATCTATTCCTTTATATTACACCTTTTAGATAATAAAAAATGCTAACTTGGAAGAAATACAGGAGCTTGGGTATGACATGTATGGAACAGTTTATCATGGAAAATGGAAGGGATCAGATGTTGCTATCAAGTAGATCAAAACCATCTATTTTGAAGGAAGGACATCAGAGCAAGAACATCTGGTAGATATTCCGTCACACTTTCCAGTCTTCCATAATTTTCAACTTTCTATTCAAGCCTTCCTGAATACATACAGCTTGACCACTCAATTCTCAGGTCACAGATGTGCCAAAAAAAGTTGATGTCTAAAATTTTATTATGTGAGACCACATTGGTCTTTACATGCATGGGCTTGTTGCCAGCTTCTGCTAGCAATTAAGCTTGGACTCTTGTTTTAATTCCTTAGTTTCTTGCTTGCCCTATTGCATGCAGAATATTTGGTGTATAAGTATTTTCAGACCCTTCCTAATGAAGCTTAACCCTGCAGTTGCACCTTCAGACTGAATCAGTATTTCCAAGACTTTCTCTTGCATAGTTGGCTTCTTTAGTCTATTGCCATACATTTCAGAGGCTTTTTTGACTGTACATATGCAATTTGTGTTAATTGAAATTTTTTTGTCAGTGTTAGTCTGTTAGAAGATGTGATGTGTTTGAATTTTTAATATCCTAGAGGGAATATTTTATAATTCCATTCAAGTTTCTATTTTTTTTTTTTTGGTCAAAGTTGTACTAAAATATTTATAAGAATCATATTACTATAGATTAACAAGTGCAAGAATCCAAGATATTCTGAATCATAAATTTTGCAGAGAATGCATTGTTTTGCATTCCTGCACAAACAGAGCAAGACATAAAATACATTCCATTAAATCACTTTCAACATTCAACTTTAGGCGCTAAAAATTTAACATTTACCTACCATGTAAAAGGACCAAGATTGTCTCAATTTTTGTCCTGGCAAAACTAGAAGCTCCATCAGAGTCTTTAATGCTACATCTGAGGAGGTAGCTCTTGTTGGAAACTGAGTCAAGCCAAACCATGGATGGACTAGTCGCCAAATAGGCTGATAGCTCAGTAGTAGAGCACACTGACAGCAAATAGATAATCCTAAATCTTACTCCAACTGATCCATGAAATAGTTTCAGTGCCAATTAGAGTTTTGGGTGGTTTACAATGGTGTCATGAACCCTCTGACAACCCAAAAGCCTTCTTTTTTTTTACTCTGAAAAGTTTCTAGTGGTTTCTAGAAGACTTTTCAAGCTGGTGTACCCTTCCAAATCCAAGTATTACTGCAGCTATGATAGGTTATGAATGGTGTTAGAGAGATTATTTAAGTTCATATATATTCAATCTTGAAGAATGCAGCCATAACCACTGCCATTGGTATCATAGACATGCTTTAAGTTTTCACATTCATACAACCTCAAATATTGTAGGTGTGGCAAGTTGCCAACATTTATGGGAAGGTAATTTAACTTCTTACAACCTGACAAATCCAAGTTCTGTAGCTGTGACAAGTTGCCAATTATCAGGGATGTTAATTAAATTTATACATTTTCCCAAGTCCAAGTGCTACAGATGTGACAAGTTACCAATGGTATCGGGGAGCTTATTTAACTTTTGACAGACAGATAAGTCCAAGTGATGCAGCTATGACAGACTACCAATGGTATCAGGAAGCTTATTTAAGACATAACAAAAGCTCAAGTCCAAGACTTGTAGCTATGATAGTTTGCCAATACTATCAGGGAGGGTAAATAAGTTTGTACACTTTCCCGAATCCAAGTGCTGTAGCTGTGACAGGTTGCCGATACTAGCAGGGAGATTATTTAAGCTTTCACACCCTCCCAAATCCAAGTGTTGCAGCTGCAAAAGGCTACCAATGGTATCAGGAAGTTTCTTTAAGCTTGCACAGTCTCTCAAACCCAAATGTCTCAGCTCTGACAGTTTGCCAATATGATTAGGGAGATTATTTAATTTTTGACAATCAAACAAGTCCAAGTGATGCAGCCAGAGTAGACTACTAATGGCATCTAGAAGGTTATTTAAATTGTAACAAAAATTTAAATTCAAGTGTTGTAATTGTAATTGGTTGCCAATGGTATTAGTAATTGAATTTAACTTTCAACAACCAGACAAATCCAAATCCTATGGTTGTGACAGGTTGCCAATGCTGTCTGGTAGGTTAATTAGGTTGGCACATCCTCCCACATCCAAGTACTTCAGCTCTGATAGGTTGCCAATGGTATCATGCAGATTATTTAAGCTTTCACACTTTCTCAAGCCCAAGTGCTGAAGCTGTGACAGATTACCAATTGTAGGAGGCAGGCTATTTAACCTATAATAGAAATTTAAGTTTAACAAGCGTAGCTATGACAGGTTTCCAATGGTAATGGGGAGGTTATTTAACTTTTGACAGTCAGACAAGTTCAGATGCTGCAGTTGTGATAGGCTACAAATAGTATCAGGGAGCTTACTTAACATTTTACAGATAGATAAGTCCATGTGCTCCACCTGTAGTAGGTTGCCAATGGTATCAGGGAGATCATTTAGCCTATGACAACCAGAGAAGTCCATGTGCTACAGCTGTGATAGGTTACCAAGTAGAGAGAAGGTAGAAAGGCTGTCAAAGCAACAATCATAATCTAGTAGCATAATCTTCAATTGCCAAATGCTACCAACAAATCTGGCGCCATGTGGCTTCTTTTTAGTTCTCTTCATCCTAGTTGCAAAGAAACAACTTTCCAATCTTAACCATATCAAACTTGGAGCAAGCATGCCTATCATGTCTTCTACTGTGTTTTCAATATGCAGCTTCTGCAAGTGAAGATAGCAAAGGCCAGGTCTGCACAACATTTCAAGCCTTTGCAGACTATCTCCATTGAGTTGAAGGTGAGATAAATTGATGTTGTTGGATATGCTACTTAAATGGGCAGCCTCCCATAGACGTGTCCCCTCTTTTTCTTTTTTAGCAATGGTTCTCCCCATATCTCATAAATGGTCATGCATATCAAATACACCTTTATCATCAATCTTTATGAGTAACTTCATCGAAAGATTAGATATAGCAGTGTCTACCATCTTGTACTAAGATTTCCAGAAAATCATGGGACATATTTTGTCTTCACTAACAAAGAAGCAGGCAATGTCTAGAAATATTTCTTTTTCCTCATCACTAAGAGCACTATAGCTAATGTAGAGCACTTTGTGAATGTTTGAGTTGAGAGTAATGTTGTGAAGAGCATCTGTCCAGCAACTTGTTTCATTCTGCTTATCATATAAGAAGGATCCAATCACTTCCAATGAAAGGGGATGCCCCTTACAAGCTTCCACTATCCTTTTGGACAGATCTTCGTAACCTGGACTTGGAGAAGCTCTCAAAAAAGTGTGCCAACTAAATAACTAGAGACCTTCATTTATCTCCAATCCGCCCATCTTTTGGATGCATTTGGATGATACTCGAGCAACATTGAGGATGTGTTTGTCTCTAGAAGTAATAATAACCCTGCTACCAGGGGCCAGCCAATCCCCAACCAAAGCATTCAATTGCACCACATCATCCACATCATCCAGAACAAGAAGGCACTTTCCTCCCAAATGATCTCTCAACAAAGATTTGCCTTCATCAAAACTAACTACTTCTTTGCGATATTTGGTTACATCTTTAAGAAATTTTCTCTATAATCTTGTAAGGCCTAAACCATCTCCAGCACTGGCATGGACATTAAATAGAAAGGAAGCAGCGTTAAAATCACCATAAGCTTTATTGAACATGACCTTTGCAACTGTAGTCTTTCCAATACCCCCGATCCCCCATATTCCAACTTTAACCACACCTTCTACAAAATTGAGATTTAATTTGTGGATAAGATATTCCGTCACACTTTCCAGTCATATATTAGACAGGGTTCAACTCTTGATAATAGAGTGTGGGGAATGGAAATGGGGTATGGGAATTGACTGTGAATTTAGAGCATTTTAAATTCAAAGTTTTGTAACCAAGTTCATTCTTTAGAAGTCTTGTGTAGGGTTTTGACAAGTTGAACCGTTGAAGTAATTGTGTTGGTTAATAGACTAACAGTGTTTAAACCTCTGAAGTTAAAAACCTTTTTAGGCATTTGGAGCCATCTCCCCTTTGCCTCTGCATCACTTTGGCAATGAGCTTGACAATAAACTCTTCCTTGCAATTTTTTCTCATGAATGAATAAACTCCATACCCCCAAATCATGCTTCCTCACGGTGTACACCCCTCAATTCTTCTTTCCTGCACTTTATTTGATTAGTTTTGTATCATAAATGTTATATAGGACCTATGACATGAGAATCAGTCCTTACATTCATGAGATAGGTCCTATGGATCCATTAAACCGTCAAAATTAACAAGAAAACTAGGATTTCTTACTTGCAATCAATGCCAGATTTAGAAATCAGAATTAAAACTTTAAGAATCCAATTGAAAATTATTTATATATACATAAAAAATGATGCTACAAAATCAATGTCTCAATCTAGAACTAATTTCATTTTCTTTTATGTGTTCTTGCTGTGTACTTTTATGTGTTCTTGTTGTGTAGGCTCTTGGATTGGAATTTCCTAGACAGCATAACATGGCCTATTTAATTTGATTCATAAGTTGTTAATACACGCTCATCATAGTTGTTAAAATTTTTTATTCTCATGGACAGGTATTGAAGCACTTGCATGGGTGATAAAGCTTGTTTAGATAGGACTTGGAGACTTTTGAAAAGGCGGGCAAGGTTTTTAAAGTTTTCTGCAACAAATTTGAAGTTAGCAAGGCCCTCTACAACAAATTCAGAGGTAATTTGAAACCTAAAACACAGACATGTTCCATTCTCACTTGGTAAACTTCAAATGAATGTAAGATAGATGTCAGGAAAATGAATCATTATATCCTCTTCTTTCTTTTATGGTCTCTACTAAAAGTGACTACTTTAAACAATGTTTCAGCATCTCTATTTTTAGATTGATGTTTTTTCTTTAATTTAGAAACTAAATTATTATTGGAATGCAGAATATTACAGATGGATGAACATCATAGGTTGACTACTGATCAATATCATGCATATGATGAGAGAGTAGCTGATGAGGGGGACATTGACAAATATCCATGTTCATGTAAGAATTGTCTTGGTGGAAAGGTGAAAAAGAGAAGTGTGATTTATCGACATATGATAAGATATGGGCACAGTGGTATTAGCCCTTGGGCTTACAATTATTATGAAGATATGATAGAATTGAAGAAAATGAGAGATGAAGGGGAAACAAACATAAATGAAGAGACAGAAATGTTTGATGAAGGGTTTGAAGTTGATAGAATGCTAAATGAGGGTCTAAATGATGATTGGGCCAAGTCAATGGAGGATGCTTTAAAGCCTGTTTATGCTAATTGCAAGTTAAGCCATTTGACAACAATTCTTCAAATTCTTAACTTGCAAGTGGTGCATGGTTGGACAAATGAGAGTGTAGATCAATTATTGACATTATTAAGCTCATTATTACCAGCTGACTCCACATTGCCAAAGCAACGAAGTCAATGTAAAAATCAAATCAGTAAGCTCAGCTTGGGGTATGAAAATATCCACACATGTGTGAATGGTTGTGTATTATTTCGTAAAAATCTTGCAGATGAGAGTGAATGTCCGAAATGTCATGAAGCGAGGTATAGACAAGGGTTGAAATCAATTGTGGTTCCTAGAAAGGTTCTTCATCACTTTCCGATAATCCCACGATTACTCCGAATGTATAGGTGTAGAGACATTTCTGAACTTATGCAGTGGCATGCCCAAAATAAAAGCACTGATGGAAAACAACGACATGTTCTAGACTCTAAGACATGGATGGAATTTGATAAAAAATGGCCTGATTTTTCTCAAGATCCTCGTAATATAAGGTTGGGTTTGGCTCTAGATGGGGTGAACCTATTCTCAAATCAGAGTACCAAATGGTCAACTTGGCCAGTGTTTCTAATAAATTATAACTTGCCTCCATGGTTAGCAACTAAACCATTTTTTTTAATGTTATCATTGATTATACCGGGAAAGAAAAGTGTGACTTCAGATACAATACATGCTTATCTAGAGCCATTATATGATGAGCTAATGGAATTGTGGAATGGAATTGAAGCATTTCAACATTTAAGGGATGGTCGTTCAATCAAATTCACTTTAAAAGCTTCCTTATTGTTTAGAATTCATGATCTTCCTGCATATGGCACATTGTCTGGTCTCTTTGTTCATGGATACCATGGATGTCTTGCTTGCAACTTTAAGGATTTTGTGAGGCACTCAAGAAGTTTGCGTAAGTGTATTTATTGTGGACATCGTGCTTACCTTAAAATGGATCATCCATATCGCCGACAAAAAACACGTTTCAATGGTCAAGAAGAGAATCGTGAAGTGCCATTACTAATAACAGGTGATTACATTGTTGAGAATGGACTAAAAAGAATGTCATTTATTGAAAATGCTGGGATTGCTGGAAGCAGATATGATCCATGTAATGAAAGTGGTGTAAAACGGTTGAGCATATTGTATAAGTTGCCATACTTTAAGGATATAGCCATCAGACATACTGTTGACTTTATGCATACTGAGAAAAATATAGCTTATGCTATTATAGAAACTCTTTTTGGCTCTTTTGATACTATTTCATCTCATGAAGACATTCGAGAAATAAAGATTCGTCGAAATCTTTGGGTTAAAAAATATGATAATGAAAAATATAGAAAGCCTAGTGCTTCTTATGTCTGGACAAAGGAACAATGTGCACAATTCTTATAGTTGATGTCTCAGACTCGCTTTCCCACTGGATATGTGAGTAGCAACATTATTAGCCAAATTGACATTAATGGCTTAAGAGGCCTCAAGACCCATGACTGTCATGTCATAATTGAGAATATTTTACCTATTGTGGTAAATATATTAGGTTTGGCAAAGGGTCCAAGATTGGCAATTATAAGGTTGGGCCTAATATTAAAGAGAATGAGTTTACATGTATTAGATCCTTCAAACTTTGATAGTTTGAGAGAGGAGGTTGTTGAAGTCCTTTGTCTATTGGAGCGAGAATTTCCACCAGCAATTTTTAACATTTCTATGCATCTTTTGATACATCTAGAATATGAACTAGAGTATTGTGGTCCAATAAGAACGAGATGGATGTATCGTATAGAACGATAAATGAAAGTTTTGAAAAAATTTGTCCGTACTAGAGCAAAACCAGAAGGCAGCATGTCTGAGGGATATTCAATGCAAGAGGCCATGGGGTTTTGCACAGAATATATGAAGGATTTTAAAAATGTCAATCGGCGTGTATGGGATGATGAGGAAGATGAGAGAGTTGCAGGTGAACTATTAGAAGGAAATGGAAGTCGCTTCAAGCTCTCATATCAAGAAAGAAGTGCAATACATGCCTTTATTCTTCAAAACACATCTTCATTTGACAAGTGGCACAGGTAAACACATTACACTAATTTTTTTACTCAATTTCATTTACACATTCATATTATTAATCTTAATATTTGTACGTCATTATTTTATGTAGAAAATATGAAGAAGAGAATCAAATTTGGATGTAGCATCAACCTCAAAAGTGTAGACGTCATAATTTTATTGGAAGTGATTCTTTTCCAAAATTTGAAGAGTGGATTTTTAATGCAATCAATGATGCAAAAGAAGAAGGTCAATATATAACAATAGAGGAAAGTGAGCTTTCACAATCTCCACATATATGGGCTATACATTTTAGTGGGATGTGGGCCTATGGCAGTCATTTAAGAGTGGAAGAAAAGGACAAAGGAAAGACAAATTGTGATTGTGTTGTTAGTGCTGAATTTCTTCATGAAATTGAGAAGAAATTTTATGTTGGATTCATCCAAGAAATTATTCTAGTGGATTTTGGTGAAAATAGTCCTATATTATTAAAATGTAAATGGATTCGACCATCTGCAGTACAATTTGATGAGTATGGATTTATACGTGCAAATACACGACAATTTTTATCAGAGACAGATGAGCCATATGTTTCCCCTCTTCAAATTAATCAGTCATTTTTAATTGATGATGTAAGAAGCTCAGGTTGGTCATATGTCATTCAAATAGAGTCTCATTCGAGATGAAAGTTTATGGAAGTTGTCAATGTAATGCCTGATGGACAATTTGTTAATTTAAAATAAACATTGGAAGAAGTGGATGAAGACAATAATGAGGGATTGTTTGAAGAAGAGATTTTGATTACCAATGAAGAAATTGAGAGAGGGAATGTATTGCAAGTCACAAATGAGGATGAGGAAGAAAATCAAGCAGATGCAGATACAAGTGATCAAGATTCTGATCTTGCTGGAAATGCACATGATTATTGATGAGGCCAATTTTATTATCTTTTATTTAAGACTTTTATGTTGTTTCTAGACTATTCTATGTTTTAAGGACATTGACCTTCAGACAGATACTTGTTTTAAGGCTTTAATGTTGAACAAAGTTGCTATATGAATGCAAGGGATTTAATGTTGAACAAAGTTTTACGTGGTTATTTGGAAATTATTGTTGATGTTTTCTGGAAATTATTGTTTTCTAGAAATTATTGTTTCTTTTATTCTATGGTTATCTGTAAATTGAACTGTTCCTATGATGCTTATCAATAATGCTAGGGTGTCAAAAAACTTGATTGGAATAACAGTTATTTGTAGAATGTCTTTTCCTGCCAATTGAAGCTTAACCACTAAGCTATCTCCCATGTTATTTTGGATTTGAACTTTGGTCATGCTATTACAATTGTTGTTATTCTTTGAATGCTTTAGTGGTCAGTTTATCTACCCTCCTTATACTAAATTATTTAGCAAATGACTGAGAGTTTGGCCTTAATTTGCATCATCTCCAATTGATCAAAGTTTTAACTTTTTTACACAAACTTGCACGCTCGGAGTACTAACCAAATGCTTAAATGTGCATAGCTGACAAACAAAATATACACCAATTCAAACCCTTCCGATCTAAAGAGAAAAAACCTTGCTCTTCCAAAGATCAGATTACTTCAAACACTTGTTCACACCATGTGCCTTCCAACAAATAAGAAAATATATTATTTATCACACCCCAACATCCTTATCTCATAGCCACTTGGGTGTCACCTTATGGCCAGGATACAAGGTTCAGCTCTCAAATAAATATATGATACAACCACAGGAAGATGATCTTTGATCACCATACCAAAAAGACATGCACCAGAAAACCATCTGAAGCCAGTTCATTATAAATTCCTAAGATTGGCTACTTGGGAGTTTCTCTGGCTTGTTCATGTGCTCTAACAGAGAAACTGCTTTGTGCTTGGCTCTTGTTGTGCCATTCTAAGCCAAATCTGTTAAGAGTTCTAAAGCTCCAAGGTCTTTTATTACAATCAGATTTTGGGGATCATTTGTGCACAATGCAAGTAAGACAGCTACTGCATTTTCCCAGTTTCGAGGTGAACCAGTTCTGATAATATCCATTAATATTGGAATAGCATCATCATTTCCAATGGCTATTTTACCTTCTTGATGACTTGCAAGAATAGCCAATATGGCCAAGGCTTCATCGACCATCCCTACACTAGGATCTATAAGTAATTGCATTAAAGGGGCCACAACTCTAGCCCTCACAGCCCTTACTTTGTTACCTTGATAGATTGATAAATTAAATAGTACTGTAGCAGCATCTTTCTTACCTCTCTAGCTTCCCTCATGAAGCAAGCCAACCAGAGCAGGTATTGCTCCAGATGCACCAATTGTTATCTTGTTCTCATCAACAACTGACAAGCTAAACAAAGTTGCAGCAGAATTTTCTCTTGCTTCCATGCTACCATTTTTCAAAACCTCAACAATTGAAGCAATTGCCCCAGCCATCACTATTGCCCCTTCATTGTTTTCATAAATGGAAAGGTTAAGTAGAGCTGTCACAGCATGCTCTTGTGTTCTTCCATCTGGTGTAGACAGAAGATTAACTAGCAAAGGTATGGCCCCAGCCTCTGCTATGCAAATCCTGTTATCAGCATTCCTCTTTGCTAGAAGGTGTAATTCAGTAGCTGCTGCTCTTTGTTCTTCAAAAGTCCCAACTGACAGCTTTTGGAGAAGAACATCCATAGTAGCTCGGTCACTAGAGTTATCCAATATAGATCCACATGACTTTCCACATCTGCTGGAGCTTGACCTTTTTGGTAGCTCAATACCATTGGATTCACACCACTGTGCAATCAGACTTCACAATACATAATTTGGTGTCAAAACTATGTGTGGTAGCATCTGTTATGTCTTAGGACATGTTCTATGTCCTAAATCCAACCATTTCTGTATGCAAGCCCACTCATATGTCTGTCCAGTAGCCACAATAACAGGATCTTTCATCAGCTCTAGAGATATAGGGTAGCAAAAATCATTAGGGATAACAGGAGAGCTAGATTTCTCTGTAAGAGCGATGCAGGTATGGGAGCCTTTCTCACTATTAGGAGTATCTATCTCAAGATTCTCTGTTAAGACAAAGTCTTTTAACCTCCTCAAAATATCTGACATCTGCTCTAATCTCTCTCCTGGGTCTCCTTACTCTCATTCACCATGGTATGTAGTGCTAGTGATTCTATATGCAACTCCCAGTAAGAGCCCCTACAAATCATGTCAACTCAAATGAAGTGTATGAACATATAATGACACACTTACATAGTCTCACTGAGAAAGTTTCACAGTTGACTTCCTCAGTTCAGCCTATAGTTTCTTCATGGAATGAGCATAATTTTATGAATTCATATCAGGTAAGAGGCTATATTGATGAGTTAAGTTTGGTTCATAGTAATCTAGCTTTGCATTGTTGAGAGAATCATTTTGATCAATTTATTTATGAATTTTTATATACAAAACACCATCCCTAAGCATTGATTCTCATACACATAGCATTGTTGATATTGCATTTTCACACCATTATTTTATGACCTTTCCTTTCTACCAAGCTTTTATCAATTTTAACTACATGCAGAACAATTTTACCAAAGCAACACAAAAACAAAAACACCTTGATGCCAACAAAGCTGCCGATATCGATAGTGATCATGATGAACTAGTGGACAAAAATGTGCAGCCCGATCATAGTTCAGTTGAAGTTGAGGTAATATAATAGTTAGTATGAAATTTTTTTTATAGCTTTGCATCCTTTACTTGACTTATGTTAACTTTTCATGATTAAACCCACATGCAGAGAAAACATATGAAAGCAAAACAAAAAGCAAAAGACAATGATGATGGTGATTATGCTGATTTTAAACAGGATGTGCATGATATTTATAGTACTAGCAATGATAAACTTGAGGTGAGTGCTATAAACTTTACTTTTACTAGATTAGGATCTGATCATAGGCTGCAACATTAATTTCAGTTCAAATAAATTATCGCTGTTACAAGTTACAACCAAGTTGTAAAGCCTGGTACAGAGCATTTAGAGATTGTTTGAATAAAAATTAAGCTCAATATTTTAGATCTTGGTGTAATTTGTTTCCATAGTTAGTTTCTTTTCAGCACTGTCATCATTTCTCAAGCATTGCATTTGTTATACCAATAAAATCAGGAAAGAGAAAATGCCAAAAAAAACATATATTGCAAAAAACAAAAAGACAATTAGATCCCTTACTGAATCACTCGAACCAAGCCACCATTCGATGTGGAATTTATCTGGAGATTAACACACAGTTTTTATTTAAACACTATGTACCTTTACTTTTTTATCCCAATGCCATGGATTTGGTATTTCATTTGTTCATAAAGTTCTCTATTGACTTCTCAAAACTACTATATGTGGTCATCATTTGTGAAAAGAACTCTATCTGCTTGTAATGGTGCCGCCATTACCTGATTTGGCTGCCAGTAAGGAAGAATTTGGGGTTTATTAGCTAAATTTTGAAAACATGCTCGAATGCCCATGCTGGAGATGCCATATTGGGTAGAGGGTTTTCATTTTTATGTTTGATTTGCATACTCAGCCAATATTGATAACATGCTCAGCTTTAATATAAAGGGTTTTTCATTTTTCATTGAAATCTCATTTTATTTGAACTTGCTTTGAAACGGAAGTGTTGAAGATTGGCTGCCATATTAAAAGCATTTCATTTATCTGTACTCAAATAAAAATTTGTGTGTTCCTTACAAACTCTGTTAGTTTTAAAACCAAAACTACCAGCTGTTTTGGAAACATTTTCATTCAACTAGTTACTATTTCTATTTTCCCTAAAATCCCCTTTTTGGAGAAACATGAGGCTTCGTTGGAAAAATTAACCTATGAAATTAATCCAAAACTTGACTTGAGAATTGCGTTCTGATTCATCAATTGGGTGTGCCACACACAGCGAATTGGGAGTTAGATTTGATTTTATCTAATTTTCATACTAATTTTTTTGGGGATCTGAACTGAGCCTCTTCTTTGCAAGGTTGCTGCAACAAATTAGGTCTTAGATGTGATATTTTATGCAATTTTTACATTTTCAATGTTTGCAAGAGTGTTTCTAGATCAGACTGTGAATGGAAAAAATTGCGTACACAATCTGATCCAATTTCCTGGATTGTGAAAATCTGTTATCATTAATTTTCAATGTTTTCCATGTTTTGAACCTCGGGCCTCGCTTTGTAGCAATGAATTGTTCTTAGATCTGATATTTTACCCTATTTTGTATTTTATAATGTTTACTTGAATTTGAAACCAATGCTACTCTTTGTAGCTATGGATTGGCTTTGATGTAATCTTTTATGCAATTTTCACAATTTATCAATGCTTCCCGGGATTTGAACCAAAGGCTCCTCTTTGTAGAAATGATTTATGTATCAAATATAATATTTTATCCAATCATGTCACTTTATATGTTTCTTGGGAATTTGAACCTGAGGCCCCTCTTTGTAGCATTAGAATAACCATCTTCTAAAATGAGGCTGTAAAGTTTCTTGTACACACTTATTCTCAATCAATTAAAACTGTATCAGAAGGTTATTTTAATTTAATTTGGTGTCATATACTATTTTAGTTGGTGAATGTTGTTGAATTCTCGTTCTTCAATATTTTAAGTCAAGGGTCACTAGATGTAATTTAATCAGAATATATGAACAGTCCAGCTCGATCCCTTACGTCCTAGGTACTCTACCATCGACATTATCAGACATCTGATGATCATGATACCAGGGATCTTTAGCTTCAGCTTCTGATCCATGACATTGCTGTTCCCTCAGGCTCCTCTTTATGGCTATAGAAGATCCAACTTCCCAAATGAAGCTTTAATGTCACTTGTACCCACTCATTCTCAAAGAATGAATTTGTATCAAAAGGCTACTGTAATTTAATGGCATCATAGACTATTTTAATGGGTTAAATGTTGTTTCTTCAATATTTGAAGTGAAGGGTAACTTAATATTATTTCAAAAATTGATAAAAAATGTATTCAATCATATATATCTTCAATATAACTTCGGCGTTCCCATTGCACACAAAGGTTCAATTGCTAGTTTATTTGGATGATCTATACTATTTTAGTCTTTAGATGAACTATAAATGCTTCATTATTTTTTGCAATTATAAAGTTGTCACCTTTAGTTCTGAACATAAAAAAGAGAAGTGCAATAGTAATGAACAATAATTTTTGTCTTTCTTATTTAGAGTCTTATGATATTTATATTATATTTGTGGCCTTTCATTACCTATTTAATATAATTTGTTATTATTTTATTTTTTTTGCAGAAATGTGTTGATAAACTCAAAGAAGGGGATAAAGTTAAGGTGTTGGATCCATATGATGGTGATGTTGTGGGCATTGGGCGGATTCACTCTCTATCTATTTTACATGGAATCAACTTGAAAGGAACAAAAGATGCAAATGTAAACATTTTAAAGGTCACAAGTAACGTACCCTTTGCTTATGAAGACAAAATAGATGGAGCTGTTCGTTTGAAAGAGAAAGAAGGAACCTTCACACGGTGGCCACTAAAATATTTGCAAAAAATGACATAGTTGATCAACATGTTTATCATGTACTAGTTGTTAGACATCTTGGCTCAGTATTTTATATTTGAGACAACTTTGATATTTTTTATTATATTTACGTATATACTCTTTAGATAAATTTGACATCTTATATATATATTTTGACACTGCATACTTTGAGTATGATGTTTTTTTGGCATTATAAAATTTAATATGATGTTTTTTGGCATTAGTTCAAGTTTAATATGATGTTATTTTGGCATTATAAAATTTATGCTATTTAAAATACTTTGCATTTTATGACTAAATATACGACTAAATTAATGACTACTTCAACAACTAAATTAATGACTAAATATATGACTGAATATATGACTAAATATACGACTAAATAAATGACTAGATTAACCAAATATACGACTACATAAATGACTAAATAAATGACTAGATTAACCAAATATACGACCAAATATATGACTAAATAAATGACTAGATTAACCAAATATACGACCAAATAAATGACTAAATAAACTATTAAATTAATGACTAATTAACCAAATATATGACCAAATATATGACCAAATATATGACCAAATATATGACTAAATAAATGACTAAATTAATGACTAAATAATTAAATAAATGACTAAATTAACGACCAAATCAATGACCAAATCAATGACTAAATTAATGACCAAATAAACTATCAAATGACCAAATAAACGACCAAATAAATGACTAAATATATGACCAAATCAATGACCAAATAAATGACTAAAATAGTTTAGTCATAAATTTGGTCGCGAGATAAATGACCGGCAATAAACTACCAGTGGTCACGTGACCAAATTTGGTCATTTATCTACAATTTTTGGTAGTTTATTTGGTCATATATTGTTGTTTTTGTATTAGTGGATGATAAGCTAGGTAAACTTTCCTCAAAGTGAACATTCCTCCCTATGAATATCTCATGAGTCTCAAGATCCATAAGTCTATATGCCTTAATATTTTCTCCATATACAATGAATGTACAAGGCCTTGGTGGAGGTGCCTTGCATTTCTATGAAGATATGTGTTCCCATGTTGGATAACCAAATACTTTGAAGTATTTCACAAATAGTTTTCTTCCACACCATGCCTCAAAAGGAGTCATTCCATCTAAGGCATTACAAGGAGATCTATTGAGGATGTGATTGGCACAACATATAGATTCTACCACAAGTGATGGATCAAGAGACTTGGCTTGAATCATGCAACTTTACATTACCTTAAGAGTTATAATCTTTATTTATGCAAATCTTGTCTACTGTGGACTAAATGAAATTAGATTTTGAAGATCAATACCGTCAAGTTCACAAAATTCTTTAAGTCTTGAGTTCATATATCTTCTTTCATTGTTTGTACGAAGAACCTGGATGGATTTACTTTATTGCTTATCAACATGACTCATGAAGGTTAGAAAATTATCAAACACTTCACTCTTTTGTCCAAGAAAGCAGGCCCATGTGTGGCATGAAAATTCATCAATGAAAGTGAGGACATAGCGACCCTTGTTGACTAATGTCACTGGAAAGGGGTCTACTAGAACACTATGAACCAAATCAAGAACAATTAATGCTCTCCAAGGCTTCCCTTTTTCATCCTTTTCTTCAAGATGCATATCCTTTGAACAAGTTAAACAGTCACCCTTAGAAATTTTTATGGTAGGTAGACCTTTGACCATATGTTTTGAGCTAAGTTGTTTAAGATAGAAAAATTCACACTAGTAAATTTTAGCCTATTTTTCGACGAGGATTAGTCAATTATTAGACGCCCATTGGTTGGCTAATCAACTATAATGGCCATCAGAGTTTTTTAGTCGATATTATGACACATCAAGTGTTCGTCAAAATTGTGACGTCAAAAGTGGTTGAATTATCAGTGGAGATGACGTTGAAATCATTGCTTCAACCTGGAAGAATTGCCTATTATATCATTAAACTCTGCAACCAATGTTGGTCGAAAGTGTGACGTACAATCGTCGTAATAGACATCGATTTTATAGCTTTCTCATCAATATGCCTATTCTTTGTTGGTCGAAAAAGAAACTGAAAATTTAATTTTTTTTAAAAATATATATTGATTATCAAATTAAGCACATTAATATTATGTCACTATTGTTTATTGTTTGGGAAAGGCTTTCTCGGACTGACACTCTCCACCACCAGCCATTTCCACCTTAGCATTCCCATTTCTTGGGGATACTTCTCACCGCGCATGACAAGGTAGAGCTCTTTTATAGATGTAGGTTACTGAATCATTATCTCTGCACTAGTACTCAATCTGGAAACCCTTGTATGCATATATCCACTCTAGAAAATCTCCACATCTAGAAAATCTCCACAAAAATCCCTTCTGGCCTCCACTGCATATACGTCTTCTCAGAATCTAAAAACTTTGGCCCATCATTGATTCTCATCAATGTACCAATTTGGATAGTAAGTCTAATTTAATTTGTCCGTGGACTGAGACTTTAAATTATTGAGCTTCTCTTTATTTCAAGAAGAGTATAACATTCTCTACTTAACAGGGTTAACCACGTGAAGGTGGAAGCTCATCTGGCCCCTCCTAGGAGCCTCTTATGACCCTTTACGACATTTTAAGACCTCTAAGATGTATTCTTAGGGATCGTAAATGGTCGTAAAGGGTCATAAGGGGTCCTGGGAAACAACAACTGAGAAACATTATTGTAGGCATTGTGTTCACAATTTTTTGGAGACAACGTAATTGAGTTGTATACCTAGATGATGGAGAGCAACTCCCGCACCTATGATTCCAAGTTGACTACATCTGTTGCTCATGAATACAAGGTCCTCCAACAGATGTATTCAGCTTGGAATCAGGGGTGCAGAAGCTGCTCTCCATCACTTGGGTACACAACTCAATTACATTGTCTCCAAAAGATTGTGACTATGATGTCTACAATTATGTTTCTCAGCTATTGTGAAATCTACATTTATGTTTCTCAGCTGTCGTGTTTATGTGCATGTTTTTTATGTGTTTTGGATAGTAAGTCTAATTTAATTTTTCCATGGACTAAGACCTTAAATCATGTAATGAGGAGGCTTAGAACACTAGTATATGCAAATTTCATTATTTAATAATAAAAATCTATTAAAATGTTTATACCTTCTCTGGTTTGCTGGTGTAATTCCTCTTTGAGTATCCCCTTTCTCCTTTGCATCCAAAAGGAACTGATTCCAATCCCTCACTATAATAAAGGGAGGATTCTTAAACTTCAGTGAGACTTCATACCACACAGTGTTCATAGATTACGTTTAATGCGTTATTTACGTTCATAAATTAGTGTTGCGTACAAATCTGTGGATAGTGCATGGGACGAAGCCTCACTCAAGCTTGAAAATGATAGTCAATCCATAGTCAAGGTCAAGGAAAAAATGGAATAACCAAGAAAACACTATATGCTAAATCATGTGATTGATAGCAGATTGGGGCTCACCTGAGCCATAAACATGCAGAATTATTCTAAAAAAAGATGTAAACCATATATATGCGTACTTGAGGCAAAGAGAAGTTACGTCATATCCATATTAAAATATTAGTTACAATATGAAAATACTAAACTAACTAATTCCTAAGTTCATCCCTGCATATGGTCGCAACAAAGATATGCGACTATAATACAGAGAAGGCACCGTAAAAATACAATTTTAGAATTTGCCCTAGCCTGACACGTTTTGCACTCAAATCCTTCATTGTGGATAAGTGGAGATGGGCAGATAGATGCAGATGAGTTTTCATCGACCCAACTAAAGTATTCGCAGCCATTATTTACCTGTGATGCCCAGTCTACATTAGTTCTTATATTATAATGAATAGTATTTACATTAGAAACATTAAATATATACACATTAGCAACCTTTTTTCTATTTGGGCAGCACCAAAATGCTCGTCCAGGGTTGTTTAGTGTTCATGAAGTCTTCAACACACACTGCCCACCACCACATTGATAGTTTGGCACATTGACAAGAGTCATCAAGCCTAGATCAATAATTCACCGCACCATCGTTACTACATTTATTATTTTTATATGATTATTTTTATATGAAATACACCAGGGAGTACCATCAGAAATATTAACCATTTACAATAATGAAAAGTAAACCTAAATCAAATAGCTCATTTTTTTATCAGCATGTGGTATTTGTGTATATGAAAAATGAAAGAAATATGACACTGAAATAAAATAGTGAACAAAATAGTATTCCATATATAGAGTGATTGAAATATACCATCAAAAGAAGGTGAAAAACTCTTATCACGAAGCACAGACATAGGAAATAAAAAAGGGACAAAAGATAAGAAATAAGAAAAATCATTGCGAATATAGAAAAATCATTTATACTATAATAAAAAAAAGAAACACTCTTTGTCAACAATTTTCAATATCATTAGGACTATAGAAAAATAATTAAGACTATACAAAATCAAATTTTAGAAATGCATGGTTCTGATGCTTTGCCATTACAACAATTGAGCATTCATCATTTGGTATTGTGTATTCCATTTAAGTATGTCAACAATGTTCAAAATCCTATCACCAAGCATAGACAAGAAATAAGAAAAATCATTCAGACTATAGAATAATCAAGTTCTAGAAATGGACAGTTCTGATATTGCTTTGCCATTACAACAATTGAGCATTCATCATTTGGTACTTCTTGGTGTATTCCATTTAAGTTTTTCAGTTTCCATGTTTATGTGCATGTTCTTTATGTGTTTGGCTTCTCTCCCTCACAAGGGATATGTCGATAGGTAATTGATTTGAAAGCATAATGATTTGCCAGTCTTTTTTCAAGATAGGCATAATCATCCCGCCAACCTTAATTAGCAACATTTGTGATATATGTCAAGTACTTATAATCAGTATGCCCAACAAATAGAGACTTAGTAGTAAAAGCATGTCATTTGGTTTACTAGTTTACTTATAATCAGTATGTCCTTTGGTTTACTAGTTTAATCTAGTTTAAGAATGGTTTGTTTCATGTTTGAATGTACCATTGAATGAAGCTTTGCTATATTAAGTACAATCTTAAGACTCGTGACTCTTCAAATTCTCTTGTTTCCTTCAGACCTCCAAACATGTGTACTTTGAGTAGCCCTCCAACAAATGGACTTGTGATGATTTTCACAATAGTACATGTCTAGAAGGACTACTCAAAGTACTGCTTAGGAAAATCTAAATGTTCATCACCTGTGCTACTATGCATATAAGAGTTGATCATAGAAGGTATATGCTAGACCCAACAACAAATAGATTTGTGGTGATTTTCACAATAGTACATGTGTTGCTAGCACGAAGGAAGATTTGACCTAGCCAAATCTTCCTTACCACATAAACAATTGTGAATAACTGTGTCTAATCCAACCTTAATTGTTTAAGAATTCATCATATCAGATAATGTATTTTTAAGAATTGATTGGTCCAAGGCAAGGTATGTACTCTAATTATTGATTCAGGGGCACATAGCAATTTGGTTTCAGTTGATATGGTGTCTAAGTTGGGATTGGCATTAGTAGAACATCCTAACCCTTACAATGCCAATTAGGTAAACCAAGAGTTGAATGTGAAGGTTAGTCAGAGGGCTCTTGTCAATTTTTCAATTGGGGCCATATCATGATTAGGTTTTGTGTGATGTCATATATATGAATTGTGGGCATATATTGGTCACAAAGTCAAAGAGAAATTTTAGTTAATACCACTGACTTGTAGGGATAAAGACAAGATAATAATGTGTTTTGGTGATACTATTCCTCTTCATAAGCAAGGAATATTGCAAGTGATACAGGTTGTTATGGGCAGCAAGCATACAAACATGGATTGACTAGGACAATGTTGAACAGTCCTAGAAATGAAGACTTTTGGGATTTGAACTATGTTCAAATAGGTATAGTCAAGTATCCTATTGAAGGGTAGCCAGTAAAAAACCATGTTTAGATGTGGACGGACAGTGCCCCTAATAAGAATCACTTTACCTGAATATTGTGCCATGTTCATAATTTTTGAGCTGTGTCCATTTGATTAATTCTCCAAATTTTGGTTGCACTCGCATTGGTTGACATTTTCCTAATTATAGGGTTTGAATTTCACAACAGAAGGAAATCAATACTAAGATGAAATTTTGGTATGTAGGATTTGCATTGCCTATATACATTTGTGACCAAAGATATGGACCGATCTACAGTGCCTCCAAAGCTTCTACTCAAAAGAATCTTCTCACCACTCGTGACTCTTCAAATTCTCTTGTTTCCTTCAGACCTCCAAACATGTGTACTATGAGTAGCCCTCCAACAAATGGACTTATGATGATTTTCACAATAGTACATGTGTTGGAGGAAAGCTCACAGTACTGCTTAGGAAAATCTAAATGCTTAGGCATTTGCACCCATATAAAACTATGCCCCCATGTCCCATGGGATGCCATGCCTCCTCCAAATTTATGTCATACACCGTACGGTAGTTAGACTATGTGTCGTGCCTGTGCAGAGAGTATTTATTACATAATTTTCAAAGATGATATAAAGATATTATACTTTATACTTAGCAAGATTTTAATATTAATATGCTTAGAAAGATCTTGCTAAGTATAAAATATAATCTTGATTATAATCTTTCTAAGTAAAGAAAAAGGTGAATTTCATTTCTCATTTCATTATTTCATTTGTGAAAAAAAGAAGTCTAGTTCTCCAATGACCACAACCAATTTCATGTTGGTTGGATCAGTTGGAAGACTTTTTGGAAGTGGGTTTTAAACCTTGTCCATTCATGAGATTGGCACAAGGAGATGATCTTCCAAGAAGCGTTGAGTAAAAGAAACCCAAAAAACATTCTGAGTACATTTTTGTTATCATACTCTGTCTGTTGCAAATAGGTAGATGGATTGGTCATTCCCCAAGTTCATTTTATGCATTTTTTATTCGAATCCATCTTAGTTTTGACTGTCATTTGATTTCAAGTTTTAGTTACATTTACACAGTTGGTTATGAACTGAACACATGGCTTGATTGTCATAGAAAACCTGATCATGTAATGGTTAGAGAGTTTTAATGTCACTGCAGGTTCATTTGCGCATCTACAGTTCTTGTTAGAGTTCATTAAACTAGACTTTGCAAACATTGTATTTTAAATTTGGTGTTGATCTACGCAAGAACCCAACCTCACTGACAGACTGGCTCAGAAAAATATATAGTTGGCTCTATAATTTAGGAACATTTCTAGACATTAGTTTTACCATGGCAATGTATGAGAAGGACAATTCATGATGGCTACTCTAATACATATATTGTTCACAAAGGCAAAGAGAAATTTTAGTTAATACCACTGACTTGCAAGGATAAAGACAAGATAATAATGTGTTTTGGTGATACTATTCCTCTTCATAAGCAAGGAAACATTGCAGGTGATACAGGTTGGTATGGGCAGCAAGCATACAAACATGGATTGACTAGGACAATGCTAAACAGTCCTAGAAATGTAGACTTTTGGGATTTGAACTATGTTCAAATAGGTACAGTCAAGTGTCCTATTGAAGGGTAGCCAATAAATAACCATCTTCAGGTAAAGTGATACCTATGCTAAAACTAAGAAGTACACCTCTTACGCCTCACTTATAGTTGTTCCTTTAAGGGAAGATTGTAGGGCCCAAATGATAGCCTTCAATTATATGTACTAAGTGTTACAATGGAAATGTAGGTCTATAGGAGATTCTCAACATTGAGTAGGGGTTTAATGAGTGGAAAAAGAAGATAGAGATCTTCAAGGAAAGTGTATCAGACATGAAACAAGGACAAAGAGAAGATAGAAAACACCATAACCATCATAGTCTTCTAGAGTCAACAATATCAATGATAAAGGGCAAATAAGAGGACAATGTTTGCATGAACAAAGGCCCTAAATCATTAGATTTAAATGACAGTCATGATGTTAAAGGAAAAAT
This sequence comes from Chamaecyparis obtusa, assembly GCA_027943335.1. Classification (NCBI taxonomy): domain Eukaryota; kingdom Viridiplantae; phylum Streptophyta; class Pinopsida; order Cupressales; family Cupressaceae; genus Chamaecyparis; species Chamaecyparis obtusa. The sequence continues at coordinate 1,117,639 of BSBK01001831.1, read as the reverse complement.
AAGAGAAATTAATATGACAATCCAAGTGCATATGATATAGACCTTTTATCTAAAGACAAATCAAGTCTAACTAAAGAGATTAGAGGGTGACGGTTTTTTATTAATGATAGAGATATAGAAATAAAGCAGTTCTTTTGGAATGATGACTATGAGGATGAATAATAGTGGGTGTAAGTCATGAAAATATGACAGTGGTGATAGAGATTACTAGAAAGGTTCAATTTTGAATCATAGTAAGGAAAGAATGATAGACACAAAGACAATGAAAGGAAGAGTTCTTAGACACAGTTGAGTCAAAGACTATAAAATGGTTGATATGATGATCTCAATTGAAAATACAAAGAAAAATGACAAAGCAATGTAAAGGGACCTACATGATAGTCATACAACACATGAAAACTACTGCAAAAAAGGTGAAAGGAACACGAATGTGACATTCCTCTCAAGGGTGTATCATGAAAGACATAATCTTTTATACTTCTTAATGTGACAGTTTCAAAAAGGACAGTTCTATTCAGTCACAAGACCAAGTGTTTCATGACAGTCTTCTATAGATAGTGTGATGTCCCCATCTTTAACCTAGTAACATAATAGCAACAAAACACATCTGGTCAAGGGGTGGTAGACCTTGAGCACCTCAAGATAGTTAGGAGATCGTGGAAAATTATACATAGCAAGTAAGAGTTCAAGTAGATAGTTTGCATATTCTTTCCACAAATAGTCAATAAGCATCAAATGTATCAAGAAAAATCATGAATTCTTTCAATAAGATAATTTTCCTATTTAGCTTCAAGGAGCACATCAAAGAAATGCAATATGAGAATGTGTTATGATCGAGGATGATAGATATCGAGTATCTCCATAAATCACTACCAAGCTCACATGTTATTAAGAATGACAATCTTGTGGACAGCCACCTTATCAACAAGGCATTTGATGATCACCTTGAAAACATGCCAAAGAATCTTCAGGACATAGTTACAGAAGAGCAGGGTACTTTCACAAGGAAAGGTGTAGGGTAATGGTAGAGAGTTTTATTTTCAATGTTTGGAAGTGCATTTACCCATGAGTCAGTCACCTCATACTTTTGAATATTAGTAAGTATTTAGCAGTAAGGAAGACTATTGCAGAAGTGGATAGAGGTGCAGGTTGCTTCCAAGTTATTTGATGCAGCAAAGGAGATCTAGTTAAGATATTTGGATAGAGAGAAGGGATGCTTTTGACAGCACACATGAGAGAACCATGATCGATCTTGTGAACTTGGATGATGTTGCAGTCAGTTCTTGTCTCATCATGAAAGCACTTCGATAAGGATGCAAATGGTTCTATTTATACTCCTTTGTTCTTGTGTTTTTTCACAACACAATGACAAATCACTTGGGCATAACATGTCGATGTAGCAAGGTGGAAGCATTGCAGGAAACACTAGAGGAGAAAATACAAAGGATTTTTAGCAAGGTGAAGGAGAAGGAGCATGTGACTATGGTGTTAATCCTAGGGGGTGACTTCTAGTTTGGTAGTCATGTCCATGATGGCATTTTGGTGGCAGAGTTGTTCCAGCCGATCATACAAATTTTTGGGGACCCTTTGCATGGTATGGGACTGGCCTGTAGAATCATGGAAAATGAAATATACCTAGAGGTGGTGGAGGTAATGGACAACATCGATACCCAACTAACAAGAAATGGTTTTTTGGGTTTCTTTCCGTTGGAAGCTGAAGGAAAGAAGACATTGATGAAGAAGGCATGGTCAGCCTTCAAAGTAGGTGTTAAGGAATATGATTAGGTGATGTTTGGAGCCTTTCTCCAAGCAAACAAGAAGCTCTTTCTGGAGGAGATAGGAGCAAGATTGGTAGAAATTGGTCAGGGAATAAAGTATTTATTCCACTAATCACTTTTGGTTGTAATCTGGAGGTTCTTCCTCATATGTAATCTTTATTTTCAATGAATACAAAAAGGGTACTGCCCTAGGCAAAACTTATTTAAAAAAAATGACAATCAACACTTACCAAATAGAATCGAAAAGTCCCATGATCACTAGGAAAGTAGTTCAAACCCTATTCTAGCCTGAGAAATTTTCAAAATTCAAACTCTATTCTGCCCAGTTTTATAAATATTACCTTGCAACAGGTATGGGCATGTAGGTAGAACTTTTTATGGCATGCAACAGGTATGGCCGTAGGAGACATGTATGCAAAATGTGGAACCATGGACAAGGCCCATGTAAATCTTTCAAACAAATGTAGTTGGCAGGTGTAAAGCCAAATGCCACAATCATATGCATAAACCCGTAGAACATTTAAGGAAGCCCTTGTTCAATACACAAAAAAGTAAAGAAGAATGTACAAATTAATAATCCTCTACCACATACCTTATGTAAGATTCACGTGCAAAGAAGGAATCCCTTGTTCAATACACAACAAAGCTCAAGATCCTGCTACTACCCCACGATGTCAAGTAGATTCACACGTGCGCTGCTCTTCTTTTTTTCATAAATGAAATAATGAAATGAGAAATGAAATTCCCTTTTTTTTATAAGTTATGCTCGTGTTTGTCAAAATTTTGACCACCACAGAATTTGTTGCTATTTCAAAAAACACAGGCATAAATTAAAAGAAAAAAAAAGTTTTCCTTCTATAATCCGACCAAGAAAAACCTTCTTATTTTTTGGTAAAAAATTTTGGTAGAAAAACTAGGTCAAATGTACTAGTGTCAAGATGTCCATACCGGTCATGCCATAATTTAATTTATGATTAAGTATGAGTTAACAAGGCATGCAAAGGAGACTTAGGCACAAAGTGGGAGAAAGAATAAAGACTTGTATCATGATTATCTTTACCCACTGCAACCATTAAATCATCCTTAAGATTTCACACTATTACTGAATCAGGATGGAACTCAACTTTATTTCCATTTCCATAGTGAGTGATTTGGTAAATTGAAAGGTGATTGGTGCTAAGGTTAGGAACAAAGAGAACATCTTTGAACTCTCCATTTTCCATCTCAACTAGTCCTTTACCTTCAACTTCCACTTGTGTATCATTCCCTATAAAGATGTGAGGTACCTTAGATGGCTCTAATGAAGAAAATTTCCCCTTTGGAGCACCCATATGAGGTGCAACACTGGAGTCAAGAATCCATTCCTTTGAAGAACTTGAACTTTCCATAGGTGCTTTCCCTTTTACCTTTAAAGTGGATGGAGATGAATCCTTGGAAGCATTTGGCACATTGATTTTGTTCTTCTTGAGTAAGTTCTCCAAATCATCAATTCTCTTAGTCTTGCAATGATGCTCATCATGATTTGGTTTCTTGCAATATGCACAAAATATTTTATCCCTATTGTTGTTGTTTACCTTCTTGTTGGAAGAAGAATTTCCTTGTTGTGAAGAGGAAGATTGTTGTGTCCCTGATTGTGATTTTGGTTTCCACTTCTTTTTTTTTTGCTGAAAATTTTTCCACCTTGATTTCTTTGGTTCTCATTATTAGCCACCAATGCCAAAGACTTTGAAGACTTGCGAATACCCATATCTATCAAATTTGATTGTTCCAACATTAGCATTTTTGCAAATGCATCAAATGAAGGATTAGTTAAGGCACTTCCCACGGTCAACTTGTGAGTATTGTAACTTGAGACAAAAGCTACATATTTTGAAGGAAGCCTCTTAAAGATGTGATGAATCAATCTATCATCCTTCATGGGATTACCATGATCCTTAAGTAGTGCTCTCAACTCATTGGGTTTGTTGACATTGTCTTGAATTGTGTCAAACTTCCTAGGATCCAAGAGAAGTAGATCATCCTCAACTGATAATCCCTTTTCCTCATCCACTTTACCATACAAATCTTCAAGTTTGTCCCAAGCACCCTTGACATCCTTAAAGGGTGAAATGTGGAAGAAGAGCTTTTCATCAACACAACTTCTTATAATACCTAAAGCCATATTATCTTTAATTTTCCAATCATTTTTTGTAGTAGTATCATTGGGTTCTACAATTGTACCATCTACATAAATATTTAAACCTTTTTCCATTAATTTACTCCATACTTTATCTTTCAATGTGGCATAGTTATGTGAAGTTAACAATGGACATTTAGGTGAATGTATGATGCAAAAATTAAAGAGAACAAGAGAGAAAGAGACACAAGCACACAAGACACCCCCCCCCCCACCCCCCAAATTCACTCAAACAAAGAATCCCCTCCCCCCACCAAACGATGCTTCTGAAACTTTATATATAGTGCATGTACAATTGCCACTTGCCAAAATGGACTAAAGTGGATTTTTGATTTTGATGTTTACAACCACTTGAATGAGGCCAAAAGAGACTCAAATCAATATTGCTTAGAATCAAGTCAAGATCAAAGCATTACAATGATCATACAAGGCTAAAAAAGGGCCTAGATGTGAAAGAGATATTTTTTCCCAAATAAGGCTATAATCTAGTAGCAAATCTAAAAAGTACCCAAAAAATTATACACTTTAAAAAAAAATGGTACTTGAAAATGTGTTCGTATGAGTTTGAATGAAGCCTCTAAAGTTTCAAAAGTGAGGATTGGATAGGTACAGTCACCAAAATCTATAATTTATGCAAAATCCATGTACCAAAACCAGAAACTAACTGCACCATTGAAAAATTCAGGATATTATACACAAAATAAATAAGAATTTCTTGAAAAAAGGACTTAAAATGAGAAAGTTATGGTTGTTTGAAGTTGGGCTACCAAACTAAAACTACAAATGGTGAGGGGTGTAAATTTTAAAACCTTTCGGACATCTTCAACCCAAAAGGTTAAATCTGACGTCCAAAAGGCTATTATAACAGTGCAAAATCACTAAGAAATGATGGTTAAATGACTGTCAAGATTAATGCAACAATAAGATGACATTGTCACTATGTTAAATTTGACATCTTAATGGTCATCAAATATAAATAAAAATCGGTCCAATGACATTCTCACAGATGTGAAATTTAACTTCAAAAAAATTGCTGAAAATGTAAATCTTTTTTGGAAAGTTACTGGTTGTTGATGTGTCACCTTGGTGTCATGGCTTGTCCACATGGCTACTCATGATTTATGAACTTTTGTGGATATTTATAACTATTGGTGGATGATGTAGCATTAATTTATTGGGATTCTTGTGTGAACATATGGAAGGAATTTATTGGGCTGGTTTGACGCTGATGTGGCACCAACTAGTGTCACTAACTGGTGTTTCCCACGTGGTAGTGGTGGTTGTTTGCATGGTGGTGGTGGAGGGAAAAACCCCTGCATTGTGAGCTCAACTCGACTGAGCTAACAACTCACTGAGTATGGGTTGTCACCTTGGGACTTTAATCCCACATGCAAGGTAGGGGGTTTTTTAGTTATTTTTAAATAACTCTTCGCAATTGGTAAATAAAAGCCTCAACGACTTGGAGGTTCTCATCTAGTGTTGAGAGGAGATCACCGAATTTGTGATGTCGGTTGGACTGCAAAGAAGGGTTGTTGTTGGAAATCTAGCTATACTGATGTATATGAATTAATATAGTGTTATCATCATGGCAACAAAGTCATATAGCAGTTTGGAGTCAGCGCACTTGATGAGGAGGTCAGAAATCAGTTAAGTGTTGAAGACTGGATAGTGTACAAAGATCCTACAGCTCAGAGCATCAACGCATGTGCGTACAGAAGAATTATGGTATGCACCCTAGAAGTTAAGTTGGTTAGACTATATTCATGCTTAGTCTATGAGCGCATAATCAGATATGAAAGGATGAGAAAGATACAGTCAGTTGAAGTTGCATAGCCTGTGTGTGCCAGTGAAGAACAGAGTAAGCATCCGACAATTATCATTTTGAGTTGCGACTATATTATAATGTTGTAAAGGCTATGCACCTATTGTAATTAGGTTTCTGACATGTAGATATGTTTGATTGTAAACATGCTTAAGCCAATTCATTTGGAAGTGTTGTATGTAATAGGTTTAAGGGCCGACCTAGTTGTTTATTTTGTATGCGCGTATAAATATAAGATGCACCCATTATATTTGACATGGAAGTTGATAGAGAGTTGTGATAAGCAGAGTAGAAGTGTGCGAAGAAACTATAAGATGTATTAGAGCTTTGCTAGAGGTCAAAGCATCAGCACATCAAAGGAATTGATCTGACAACTAGTGTCATAGTGATAGTTCATCCAATAGATATAGCGTGTATCTGAGATCATAAGATTGTAACCTTCACCACTTGAGTAGTGAGCTATAGGATAGTGTTGGACTACAACTGATTTGGAATCTGATTGAAGAATCCATGATTAAAGATCACTGAGGAGTTGCTGATTAGATATGTAATATGATTAAATTAGTATTATGTTGTCATTGATGTCAACTAGTTTGACAACACTTATCTTGTAAGTTACTATACCGAGACATCTGAAGAAAGGTGAAAGAGATGAAGAACAGAGAAATCTACATGAGGAAAGATGCACATGATAGATGAGGATAAGACATTGAGTAACTTGTTGATGAGTCTATGACTTGATGATATTGACTTTATTATGTTGCATTCATCTATGATGAAGTATAGAGCTGAAAGACACAAAGCAGTGTTGTCGATAAATGAAGCAATTCTAGTATACACCAATGGAGTGAAGTGTATACCGATCATAGTATTAACTGAGCAGTGTTCACCGATGCATTTCTTTGTTAACTGAGTGGAACATAATGAATTAAATGATTAGTTTAGCCGATAAGATTGATGAGCTATAAAGTATCTCGATTTTAGTGATAACAAATAATGTTTGTTATAAAGATTGATGGCTAACAAAATTAAAGGAAGATCCAATGGAGTAGATTGAAATGTGCTATTGACACGTCAGCCAAGGAAGTTTGAAGCGAAAAAATCTATGAATGTGGTTAAGCAGCAAAATCTAATGGTGGAGAAGAAAATGATTTACCTATCTATATAAGAGACTGGAATTTCATTATGGAAAGAGGCCGAAAGAAGTAGAAACTGTAGGAATATTGCGTGAACAAGGTTTTCATGCATTTTGATCATATTGGTTTAGTAAGAGCTGAGCTGCAGAACAATTACCGAGCTATAGAGAGTAATTACTGATGGACAGTAAGTTGATATAGTATTGAATCTAAAGTGAAATTGGTCAGAAGGATTTGTTAGGACTGAATATTGATCTGTAATCTGCAATTGAAGTTGTATTAAGGTAGGTCATTTACTATTACATATTTAACCATTGTATGTAGCCAAAATCTCTTAACCGAGTGGACACTGAAAGTCTTATGATGTATCATTCATAGAATGAACATTGCTATCCTGTCAACCCCATAGTGAATGCTGGTTGGATGATAACTTCTAGTCTAAAATCCTCTAACAAGGTCACACCTGATAGTTTGTTTGTAAACCTTTAATAGGGTTGGGTCTTAACTGACCTCACTTCAGAAGAGTGAACAATTTTGGGTTGCTGGTCCTAGGTGGTTTTTCCCTTTACAAGGTTTCCACGTTATATCTTTTGTGTTATGTGTTGATTGTGATATTTGTTTGTTATCATACTTTGCATGTTACATGTTAGATTTGATCAGTAACTATTATGGTATTAGACTGGTAATCGGTAAAAGCACAGACAATGAAAGTAATTAGTGTTTACCAAGGAGCATAAATTGAAGAAGTTGTTTTGAATTATACATTTTGTTTTGGGACACTAGATAACTAATTCACCCCCCTGTTAGTTATTCTAACAGACAATGCATCCACTCCCCTAACAGGGACTATTGTAAAAGACTCCTAACAGGGTCTGACTCTTGACAAGGTCTACTGTATTTAAAGCATTGTAAAGAAACTCCTAATAGGGTTAAGGATCTTCTAACAAGGATCACAAAACACTAGTGTAGAATATTAGTGGGTGTCAATTCCCATTGGGGTTTTTACCTATTTGGGTTTCCCTGTAATCATATTGGTGTCATGTGTTGATTTCATGTTTCATGTTAATGTGAATGTTTATTTCAGTTCTTAAGCATATAATTTTAGTATAAAGATTAAAGATAAAAGATAAAATACAGTGAACACTGATTCACCCCCCCCCCCTCTCAGTGTTCCAATTCCTAACAATTGGTATCAGAGCTCTGGTCCTCAACAAATAAGTTTAACCACTTGAGGAGATCATGGACAAAGCAGAAATGAAACATCTAAAAAGAAATCTTGAAGTTGCTCTTGAAGACCTGGACAAATCAGAAAAAGAAATTGAAGAACTAAGGGATAAACTCAGTAATGCTCAATTAGTCATCAAAAGGCTAAGGAAAGATTTGAAAGAATGCTCTACCAGTGATCTAGGGACAATGATCAAGAAGCTGAATGAAGAAAATAAATCCTTAAAAGAACAACTTGAAGAGTTTGATGATAAGCTGACTAACAATCAAGAAGTCTATGATGAATAGGTTAAAGAGAAACTTCAACTCAATGAAGAAAAAAATTGCAAAGAATTATATTGACAAATTACACACCAATTCTGATTTGATAGAATCTCAGTTGTATGCAAGAAGAGCCAAAGGAGACACTAGCTGTATTGGATACAATGAAGCACAAAATCAAATTGACAACATGCGAGAAAGAAAGGATACACAAAAAGACTCTACTGATACTAAGAAGATTGAAGATTAAACCAAAGATAATAGTGAACCACCTAAGAATGAGCGCAAGACTGTAGATCACACTTGTTTTGCATGTAACAAGCATGGGCACATTGCGAGCAACTGTACAGAGGTGAGACCTTTTAATGGTTACTATTATTCATGCAATAAATTTGGTCATAGAGCTATGAATTGCAAGACTAGTAAGAAGAACAAGATTCAACATGATCAAAGAAATCAGAATCAGACAAATATAAGAAATTCTCAGAATGTTACATGTCAAATATGTAACTATAATGGTCACTTAGCTAGACAGTGTAAACTGGTGACTCATTTCAATGCACCGAGGAATATAATACCTCCAGTCATTTTTCATTCTTGTAACAAGGCTGGACATATCTCAAAGTTCTGTAGATCAAGGACGCAAGGTCAGGAAAGCCCTAAAAAGGCCGAAGAATTAGTATTGGATCCTAAAGGAGAAGTTAATTTTGTTAAAGCCTTAGACAAAGCGAGCTTGATTTGGTCAGAGAAAAAGAAGGACAAGACTAATGAGTATGTATTGGATGCATCCACAATGGATGCACCCTCTACATCCGGATGAATGGCCCTCAGGGTCATAGGGGGAGCTAATTTAGCTCTAGACCCCTGTGTGGCTAGTATACTCACTCTTTGAGTATGCACCTTTGGACTTAAGCTTTTTGAGTATAAAGGAACCTTTGTGCAAGAGCACACATACTGATTATTAATAGAACAAAAGTTGGAAATTTTTAAGTGATAGCCTAGTTTACACGGAAAGCATTAATGGTGGAATTTTAACTTTAAATACATAAAAAGTTGTTTGATTACTCATTGCATTTAAATTCAGAGTGATAGGAGAGAAGAAAGAGCCTTAGAAGTTATTGTGAAGACTTGTAGATTGATCTATCAGTGATTTGCAGTACACTTGATTGGTTGCAGAAACCCTAGTTCACCGTGCCGATTCAAAAGTCTTCGGATTATCTCATAATATAGTTGGAAAGCAATAAAACAAGTAAGTGATGGCTACTCCCATAGTTTTTGATGTTGCAAAAAAGAAAAGATATGTCTTTAAGAAGCATCCATTTAAGTCTACCGTAGATGACTTAGAGGGAGCATTCTCTCGCATGCCTATGGGCGTTATGCATGTGGAAGACATTAGGGCTTACATCTACTGTAAGAAGGAACCAATAGGACTGGACAGGATAAGGGTGCACATGGAAACAATGTTAAAACCAGACAAAACTTTCCTAGATGAATATGCGAAGTGGAATGATCACCCCATAGTAGAGTATGCTACGACATATGATTTCTATGAGATAGAATGGATTAAAATAATTTTGAGCAGAATTCATGATGACCTATTTTGGATAGGTGATGTGCCTATAAGAATCACTAGTGACTTGATATATGAAATGACAGGCCTATCTAAGACTGGTGCCATCCTTCTTGTGGGTAAGGATGTCAGGAAAATTGTTGAGAAAACATGTAAGTCAAGGAGTGATAGGCACGGGATGACAATTGAGCCTATTGAGCAAGCTAACATCAAATTGATGTCTATGATACTTGGATATAGGTTTCATCACACCAGTACGGTGAATAGTGTGTCTACGGGCACAATTCTAGTAGCCATTAGACTTGTAAAGGAAGATGGAGAGTTCAACTTGTGTGAGATCTTGTGCACATAGTTGATTGATAAAATCAAGGCAATCAAGCATGACAAAACCAAGATTTTCAGGTTTGGGTCATTGATCATTTACATGTACCTTCATATAGTTGGGAAAGTATCAGATTTATATTTGGACAAGTCCATTCCAACCATGCCATAGATATCTAACAAGGCATCCACTAAAATTACATTGAGAGATTACATAACATTGGAGTTGAAGACCTTCAGGGCCAAGATGCAAATGAGGTACAAGATTCCAAAAAACATTGTTGAAAAGTACAAGGATACAATTTGTTTTATGGTTTAAATAGATACAACATGCATGGAGGCAGTAGTCCCTAGAACAAAGTGGATTCATCCACTTGGATATGAAGTAGAGGAACAAGTTTTAGAATCATATGCTCAAGTATTGCTTTCAGCCCCTACTGACCCTAATGAGCCTAGATGGGGAACTTATGAGGAGAAGACAAGAGAAATAGATGCCAAGCTAAATAGTGCAACAACGAAAAGAAAAGTTACTAAAGTCACATCAAAGATCTTGAGAATACATGGTGTGTCTCAAGAAGATCTTGACAAAGCAAAAGAACAAAAGATTGCTTTGGAACTAAAGAGTGCATATGCAGCAAAGGCAGAATCACATGATCCCAAGTTGAAGAAGGTGAAGATAGAGAAATCTGATGAACAGAAGGATATAACTATCGATACTCCTACTACACCCAAGAAAACCATTGACCTTACTGCTCCTCCTGAGTATAAGGCAATGCCAAAGAGGAAGAAAGAAACCAGCACTAGTCATCCATCCTCAAGAGTCGCAAGGAACAAAAGGAACACTCAAGCACCTCCCAAAATAAGTTTCAAACATAGTCTCAGTGTGCTAAGTGCTAGAATAATTGATCAGTGAAGAATTGATCAAGTAGGGAAATTTTATGAAAAGTATAGTGAAATTGACAAGTCAGAGATTCATAGCATGATCCTAAAGCACATGATCAAGTTCAAAAGGACAGTCTTGGAACTAAAAAAAATGATCCTTGACAATGTATGGAATATCCTAGAATTCCAAAAGAGACAGGCTATTGAAGAAGATCTACGGATAAGGGAAAAGATCTTAGATGAAACCCTTCCTGTATGTGAGCTAGAAGAGAAGAAGTTGATGTTAGATCTAGTGAAGCCTCACCTCAGAACCAAGACAAGAACATTGAATATAATGGATTAAAATTATGATTTAGTTTCCAAAGAAATAGAGAAAGCCTTTGAGAAGGTATTTATGAATAGGAACATGTATCTACCTACTATGACCACATCACATGTACCCATAATGGTTACCAAAGGGTTAGAGACCATCAAGATACAATCTACAAGTCCTCAAGATTCAACACCTGTAGTGGAAACACAAACAAAGTTAGATAAGTTTGCACCCATGAAAGAGTCACTCAAGGATAGCACCATTATTATTGATAATGTTGAGATAGCCATGGTGGCTACTGACATTGAGTTGGACAAGTTTGAGGAAGCTTTTGTGAGCATAGAAGAAGCTAAAATTTTATGCAGCAACACACCTCCCATTCATCAAGAAGAGGTATTGATTGAAAATATAACATATGAGAAAGAAGAAGAAAAGATGGAAGAAAAAGAACAAGAAAAAGAAAAAATAGAAAAAGAAGAAGAAAAGAAAGAAATATAAAAAGAAAAGAATAATGAACCATCAGTTGAACTAGTCAAGGTAAAAAAAGAAGTGATGGATAGCACTCCCATCACTCCCTCTGCAGCATTGTTGTCAAGTTTGACACCTGACACATCTAGTTTGGACTCATGGAGAGAAGTGTTAGGATTAACAAGGCATAAATAACAATTACATGCAAATATAACCAATATCAGAAAATAATAAACCACATAGAAGAGAACACAAGACACAAAGATTTAATGTGGTTCACCCAATCCCTGGGATACATCCACCAACATCACGTCCAATATTTTATTATCCAGTGATTACAACCTGATTACAATCCGTAATCCCTTACAGCTCAATTCCACCACATGTACTAAAATTATAAATCATAATGAAATCCCTAACCCTAAGCCATATTAAACAATATTTTTTCTGATTTAGGGTTAGAATGAGTTACAACATGTCAGCCCAAAAATTACCAAAAATATGTCGGCCTCAAAAAAAATTCACCCCCGAACCCCAGCGAGGTCGGGAGCAAAAGTGTACAGTACTTTCCTGATCAGTCACCACAAGCTAACAATCTCCCACTTGGTGACTAATCAGTATCTACACTAAAAAAACCTCCCACTTGGAGAGTGATCCTATAGAAATACCACTACCATATGAGGCTTCCACTAGATCGAACCACCCTATACTCAATTGTTCCTTTATTCTATTCAGTCTAGAAGACCAACTGAAGCTGAACATGAGTTCAAATTCTCCCTTGTTACTACCTTTGTAAACATATCTGCTGGATTATCATCTATATGAATCTTTTCTAGCTTTAACTTCCCATCATCCAAAATTGACTGAATGAAATGGTAGCGTAACTATATGTGTTTTGTCTTTGAGTGAAAAGCAGAATTCTTCGTAAGATGAATGGCACTTTGGCTATCTGTATGTAGAAAATTATCCATCTGAGGATGTCCCAATTCTTCCATGAATAATTGAAGCCATATCATCTCCTTGGCTGCCTCTGTAGCAGCAACATACTCTGCCTCTATAGTGGATAAAGAAACCACCTTTTGTAGTCGAGAAATCCAACTCACTGCTGTCCCACCAATAGTAAATACATAACCTGTAGTACTCCTCCTGCTATCTATATCTCCTACCAAATCTGAGTCAACATAGCCTTGTACAGTAGTAGTAGAACCCCCAAAGTGTAAACACTTACTGGATGTACCTCTCAAATATTTGAGAATCCATTTGACTGCATTCCAATGCTCAATACTAGGGTTACTCATATATCGGCTAACAAATCCCACTCCATGTGCAATATCTAGCCTAGTACATACCATAGCATACATTAAGCTCCCTACAACTGAAGCATAAGGTACCTTAGACATTTTAGTATCTTCTTCTGGTGTCTTGGGACACATATCCTTAGTTAATTTCAAATGACCAGGTAAAGGTGTGCTGACAGCTTTGGCATTCTCCATAGAGAAATGTTGCAACACCTTCTCAATATAATCAGCCTGAGATAGAGACAATTTCCTATTTTTCCTATCTCTACAAATTTTCATACCAAGGATTTGTTTTGCTACCCCCAAATCCTTCATAGCAAATGAATGTGCTAACTATTGTTTCAACCCCTTAATGTGATCCATGTTAGACCCAGCTAGAAGCATATCATCAACATATAAACATAAAATAATGTAGCTGTCATCATCCAACCTCTTAAAATAAACACAATAGTCAGAATGACACCGACTGTATCCATGCTCATTCATAAAAGTGTCAAATTTAATATACCATTTCCGAGGTGCTTGCTTCAAGCCATATAAACTTTTCTGCAATTTGCACACTAAACTCTCCTTACCCTTGACCTCAAATCCATGTGGTTGTACCATATAGATTTCTTCATTCAAATCACCATGAAGAAAGGTTGTTTTAACATCAAGCTACTCTAAATGCAAATCTTCAGTAGCCACAATACTTAAAACAATATGAATATAAGTCATTTTAACAACTGGAGAAAAAATCTCATCAAAATCAATACCATGTTTCTGTGCAAATCCTTTTACGACTAATCTGGCTTTAAATCTTTTCTTACTTCCATCATCTTCTTTTATCCTGTAAACACATTTATTCTATAAAGCCCTTTTACCTGAAGGTAACTTACATAAATCCCATGTTTGATTTTTTAGCAAAGAGTCCATTTCATCTATCATTGTAGACTCCCACTGAAGCTTTGTATCCACCTGCACAGCTTCATTATAACATTCAGATTCACCAACATCTGTTAACAAAATAGAATACAAAGATGGAGAGAATCTCTCTAGAGGTCTACTTAGCCTTATTGACCATCTAACATTCACTGGGGTGTGTGGTATTTGTTATTTCTATTGTTGCGGAGCATAAGGAACTATTGGAACATTCCCATTTGGAGTATCATCCAGTACTACATAATCATTTTCTTTCTTCTCATGCTGCTGCAACAGATCCTTATATAATACTTTCTCATTGAATATGACATCCCTGCTTCTTACAATTTTATGATTTTCAAAATCCCAAAGCCTATAACCAAATTCATCAATGCCATATCCAACAAATACACATTTCTTTGACTTAGCTTCCAGCTTGGTTCTATTTTCAGAATCTATAAGTGCAAAAGCTTCACAACCAAAGGTTTTGAGAAAAGAATAACTCACCTTCTTACCACACCATGCTTTCTCTGGGATACCATAGTCCAAAGGAGTAGAGGGGCCTCTATTGATTAAATAAACATCAGTGTTCACAGCCCCTACCCACATATTTTTGGGCAGCCTAGCATGCAACCTCATACTCCTTGCATGCTCCATTATTATCCTGTTCATGCATTCAACCACTCCATTTTCCTGTGGAGTCCTTGGAACTATTTTCTATCTATGAATACCAGTAGAGGCACAATAATCTTCAAATTATTTGCTGCAATACTCATTGCCATTATCAGATCTGAGACATTTTAACCTTTTACCAGTCTCATTCTCAACTAAGCATTTCCATTTCTTAAAAGTTTGAAATACATCAGATTTTTGTCTAAGGAAATAAATCCATACTTTTCTTGTTGCATCATCAATGAATGTAACATAATATTGAGAGCCACCAAGGGAAGATACCTGAGCTGGACCCCATACATCTGTGTGCACAAGCTCTAATTTTTCATCTTTCTTTACCTTCCCACTCTTTACAAAACTAAGTCTCTTTTGCTTTCCATACACACAACTTTCATAGAAACCATATTAACACATTTCAGACCAAGTAAAACTTTCTTTGAATGAAGTAATTTCATACCTTTCTCACTCATGTTCCCGAGTCTATTGTGCCACAATGCTATGTCAGAATCTATAGCAACGATTTGATGTTCTTCCTGCTCAACTGCAACCACTATTCCTGAACATTCATTATCTTTTGAAACAATTAAAGTAGAAGGAATAGTATGACCTGTACAAAGATATAAGGTGCCTACTTTCACACCTTTTGATACTACTAAGGAACCTTTTGAAACCTTCCAATTTTTATCATTAAAAGTAACCGTGCAACCCTCATCAGCGAGTTGCCCTGCTGAAATTAAATTTATACTCAGCCTTGGAACATATCTTACCTCTTGTAGTAGCCAATGATTCCCATTATGCAACTTAATCTTGATTTTCCCTTTTCCAACAATTTGACAGGGTTCATTATCTCCCAAATAAATGAGCCCAAAATCCCCTTGGACATAATCAACAAAATAACCTCTATGGGGTTTAGCATGAAATGAAGCCCCCGAATCTAACACCCATGAATCATCAATGTTTTATAAAGACAAGAGCAAAGCATCCTCTTTGGATTTTTTACTTACCACATTTGCCTCCTTGTTTCCATCATGTTTGTCTCCTTGATCTTTCTTCTGAGACCAACAATCTTTCTTGTTATGACCTAGTTTTCCATAGTACCAGCAATCATTTGGCCCTTTGGATTTAGACCTCTTTCCCTTTGATTTTCCTCTTGATTTCCCATGATTTCCAGAGTTTTTTCCTCTATCTCTTGTTCTTCCTCTGCTTTATACATTCAATACACTACCTGATGTAGATGCCCCTAAGATTTTCCTATGAATTTCCTCACTCAATATAAGACCAATAACATCATCAAACTTTAGGGTATTAGAACTAGAAACATAATTACTAACAGCCATTACCAAGCCATTCCAGCTTTCTAGCAAAGAACACAAAATCAAGAGAGCCCTAACCTCTTCATCAAAAGTAATTTTAACTGAGGCTAACTGACTTGTAACTATATTAAACTCATTCAAATGATCAGCGACTAATCCACCTTCTACCATTTTCATATTAAATAAATGCTTCATAAGAAATACCTTGTTTGAAGCTGAAGGCTTTTCGTACAACTTCGCTAGGGTATCCATTAGATCTTTAGCTTTTGTTGCTCTAGTGATATTGATTGCCACCGATTGTGCCATGCATAAATGAATACTCCCCAGTGCCTTCCTATCCAAAATATCCCAATCTTCCTAAGACATTGTTGCCTCTTTCTTGGCTATTCCCTCTAATGGTTGCCATAGATCTTTCTGATAGAGATAGTCCTCCATTTGCATCTTCCATAACTGGAAGTTCTTCCCATTAAACTTTTCAACCTTCAGCCTACCCTCATCTGCCATTTATCCCACTTAATCGAGAGACTCTCCCACTGACTTGTGAGACCTACTTTAGAGAATAGATGAAAGAACAAATGAAATAACCTTGCTCTAATACCACTTGTTAGGATTAACAAGGCAGAAATAACAATTACATGCAAATATAACCAATATTAGAAAACAATAAACCACATAGAAGAGAACACAAGACACAAAAATTTAACATGGTTCACCCAATCCCTGGGCTACGTCCACCAACAATGAGTCCAATATTTTATTATCCAGTGATTACAACCTGATTACAATCTGTAATCCCTTACATCTCAATTCCACCGTGCCTACTAAAATCATACATCATAATGAAATCCCTAACCCTAAGCCATATTATACAATATTTTTTCTACTTTAGGGTTAGAATGAGTTACAACATGTCGGCCCAAAAATTATCAAAAATATGTCAGCCTCAAAAAAAATTCACCCACGAACCCCAGCGAGGTCGGGAGGAAAAGTGTACAGTACTTTCCTAATCAGTCACCATAAGCTAACAAGAAGAAGACTTGATTAAGTTCATCATCTTAGCTATGGAGAAGGCCAAAGAAAAACAAGTGATGAGGAATCCCCTCCTGGTAGGATCAGTAAACATTCTGAACAATTTATCGCCAGAAGACAAGAAAGTATCAAAGATACACTCTGTTGATGATGTGAGTATAGTCATCTCACATTTCAAAAGCAATTTCTCAATCCTTGAAGAATCTACATCCCTAGTTGCAGAAGAAAAGTATCTGAAGAAGAGATTGAATGAATTGGTTAGAAACTTTGCACTTGACCTTAGCTCACTCAAGACTAGTCAAGCATCCCTAAAAGAATTTGCAGATCAAGGAAGAAGAATCATTGCAGAATGCATGGATCAAGATAAGCTCACTGATGCTCATTTCAAGAAAATAAAAGAGGCTGAAGCTATGATTGAGCAAGTGGAGAGTTTAGTGAAAGAAAAATCCATAGATGTGAACATGTGCAATAATGTCTACCAATGATAGATAGACAAAATTGAGAAGGCAGAGAAAGAGATGACAAAGATAAGGTCTAGATAGACTCAGTTGAGGAATGCTCTCGCGCCCTCATTAGAAATTCTAAATCAGAATATCAAGGAGATTGATGCCACCGTGATAACCTATGATCAAGGTCCTTCCAAAAATTTGAAGAAGATGGAGAAGCTTCAGTATGCATTATGCGTCCATCTCCAAATAGTAAACTCTTTGATCTCATTTTGGAAGAAGGAGATCCAGAACCTAAAGATTGCATATCCGGATGTTTTCCCTCAGTAAGTATGTATAGATATAGTTTTTGTAACACCTTTTTCATTAATGTCAAAGGGGGAGTTGTGTATAGAATATGGATCATAATATGTATAGGGAGATATAAGTATATGTATAGAAGACAAATTTTTTTTGTATCAAGAACAGTTAGCAACTTGGCCATATTCCTTTGTTGCCATCAATGACAAAGGGGGAGATTGTTGGAAAGTTGGCTATACTGATGTATATGACTTGATATAGTGTTTTCATTATGGAAACAAAGTCATATAGAAGTTTGGAGTTAGTTCACTTGATGAGGAGATCAGAAATCGATTAAGTGTTGAAGACTGGACAGTGTACAGAGTTCCTATAGCTCAGAGCATCAGCGCATGTGCGTACGAAAGAATTATGGTATGTGCCATAGAAGTTAATTTGGTTAGACTATATTCATGCTTAGTCTATGAGCTCATAATCAGATATGAAAGGATGAGAAAGATATAGTTAGTTGAAGTTGCACAACCAGTGTGTACCAGTGAAGAATAGAGTAAGCAACCGACAATTATCATTTTGAGTTGCGACTATATTATAATGTTGTAAAGGCTATGTGCCTATTGTAATTAGGTTGCCAAAATGTATATATGTTTGATTGTAAACATGATTAAGCTAATTTATTTGGAAGCATTGTATGTAATAGGTTTAAGGGATGACCTAGTTGTTTATTTTGTATGGGCATATAAATAGAAGATGTGCCCATTGTATTCAGCATGGAAGTTGATAGAGAGTTGTGATAAGTAGAGTAGAAGTGTGTGAAGAAACTATAAGATGTATTAGAGCTTTGCTAGAGGTTAAAGCATTAGCGCATCAAAGGAACTGATCTGACAAGTAGTGTCATAGTGACAGTTCATCCAACAGATATAGTGTGTATTTGAGATCAGAAGGTTGTAGTCTTCACCACTTGAGCAGTGAGCTCTAGGATAGTGCATCCACTCCCCTAATAGGGACTATTGTAAAAGAATCCTAACAAGGTTTGACCCTTGACAAGGTCTATTGTACTTAAAGCATTGTAAAGCAACTCCTAACAGGGTTAAGGATATTCTAACAAGGATCACAAAACACTAGTATAGAATATTAGTGGGTGTCAATTCCCACCGGGGTTTTTACCTATTTGGGTTTCCCCATAACCATATTGGTGTCATGTGTTGATTTCATGTTTCATGTTTATGTGAATGTTTATTTTAGTTCTTAATCATATAAGTTCAGTATAAAGATTAAAGTTAAAAGATAAAATACAGTGAACATTGATTCACACCCCCCCTCCCTCTCAGTGTTCCCATTCCTAACCGTTGTTGGTGTGTGTGGGGCTGGGATGTGAGTGCTCGGTCTGTGCTTATGATACAGATCTATACTTTGTGACCCTGCAAAACCCTGATTTTGATCTCACAAATAACAGGGGCCTAGCCCCAAAAATTTATCCCAAAAACTACAATATGCTTGAATTTCTAGATCCGAGGATAATATTGATAGAAATATAATATATATATATATGGAAAAATTGATTTTCTAAAAACAATTCAAATTTGTACCTCCAAACTTACAAATCGGGCTTCCCAAGCTTGATTTGCAAAAAAAAATTGCCTTAGATTTGAGTTTTGCCCAAGGTAGGAAAATTTATACTCAAAATTCACCGAAATGACCACCTGGACACAATGGTGAGGTTAGATCTTGTTCTAGATTCTCCCACAAGCTTATGCACCTCCGGATTTGAATCATGGCCCTCCAAAAGTTGAAGCAAAAAGCTCTCCAATGGCTATGCATTGAAATCTTCTATGGCTCTGATCCCATGTAAGAATTTTCCAAAGGAAAAGAATGAAATGCAAAGATCTAGAAGCTCAATAGATAGCACAACAAGAGATACAAAATGATATGATCCTCAAATGACTGGATTCAATGATGATCAATAATCACAACAATAATGGATCAATATAATGTAGGAGTGCCTGAATATATAGGCAATGCAATAAGACTATATGATAAGGAGATGATAAGTTATCAACCACGCTAGGTGGAATCAATTGTCCACCAAAGGTGGATCATCCTCCATTGTACAAAAAAGTATGTGCAACATGTGCAAAAATGAGAGGATGATAATGTGATAAGAGCACTAAAGGTGGATCTCACACATAAAGTGGAAATTATCATACACCATGTGCTAAAATGAATTGCAAACTCCTAGGTGTCTACATGGCAACTAATATGCAAATGCATTATTATAAGTAAACTTGAGTAAAGTGTAATTAGTGAATATTTAATTACACCAAAAAAGTGGAATTTGATATATAGAATGCATTTGTGATTCATAGAGAAAGAGAGGGAAAAACCAAATATCATTATGTTGTAGTAGATGAATTCAAATAGGTAGACACTCAAAACTTATTTGCATTAACAATTCATTGGCATTTTGTATTAAGGTACCTTCATAGAAAATAAATTAAAACTGACATTCATACAAATTATATGGTGTTGGTAAATAATTCATTATTGCATTTGTCATTTAAGAAAGTTCAACAATAAATATGTGTTTATGTAGTAAACAACCAAGTTCAATTTTTCTATACTAGTAAAGAGATCTCTATGGTGAAAGATAGTCCAATAGTAAATTTTAGCCAATTTTATGCTAGTAGTACTTATTTTAATGGTTTGCATTTTAGCATGAATTCTAAGACTTCATGATGCATTTAATTAAAAAAAGAATTTATAATATGAGTCCTTTATTAAGTTGTAGGCTATAGCTTGTTAAATCCCAAATAAAATGTGATATATGCTAAAATCAAATAATTAATTTTAAAAAATCACATTCATTGCACAAGTGTTTGACATGTCTGGTGCACTTGCACAAATATTTTTCTTTGTGTTTAATCCCAAGATAAAAAAAAAGTATCCTCTCCCTCACCTTTGCAGATCTTGGGTGCAAGTGAATTTTGTTCTATCTTTTAGAGAGGCTTCCTCTTGAGAAGCCCTTAAGGTTGAGTGAGAGGGAATGCCCCAAGAAAGAATAGACTAAGTCCAAGCTCACTCAGATTGCTATATAAAAATGTGATTGGGATGTGGTGCATGATATCTCTCCATTATCTTTGGGATATGTAAAACCCTCATTCTAAGGGCTAGGATAATTCTTAATTGAGTTTATCATTCCATCCCATGAATCAAGTGCTCTTACTACATGGAATTATTTTAGAAAGCCAAAATCCTTCTACTTGTTGACTCAGGCATTATGATAGACACATGCTAAAGATACCCCTCATGTATTCCCCAATTTGAGATAGAATATTTTTGGAGATCATTGGGTCTTTAGAAATTTGAAGCTTAGTATTCCCGAGAAGTGAGTGTGGTGTAAGGGGAAGCTAGTGCTACCAAGCTTCTATCTATCTAGTTGGATGTAGTATTTTATTGCAAGGGCATTCAACAAGTATAGTCCTGGCCAACCTTATGTTGTACTTGAATGTGCTCTTATTTTATTGCAAAAATAAAATAGCCATTGTGTCTGTCATGTTTGGATTTTTTAGATTGTTTTCATTCAAGATCTAGCTCAATATTGCATGTGCATCCATATTTGAATCTAATTTCTTTGATCATCTTTGCATATTCATCTTTTGATCGTTCATCTTCACATGTTTGCATTCATTTCAAACTCTATTCTTCGTATCTTCTTGTGTGTGTTTTTTTGAGAGCATTAATACTTGAAAATGAGACCTTGATAGATAGGAGGAAAATGGAGTGAGGTTTTGGATTCAAATGCATGTGTATCCTTGTAGCACATATTTGAAATAATGCAACATGTTGCATTGTTTCAAAGGAAAAAGATTTCTTGAGAAAAAATTGTGATTGTTGATTTATACCCTAGTTTGACTGTGTATAGATAATAGGTATGCCCCCTCAAGAGATTGTGGAATATATTTAAATGACAGTCTTTCAATAGATCACGTGGGATATTTTATTTAATGTTGCATGATTGATTAAGCTACAAGAAATGATAAGATAGTGCACCAAGAAAAAGATAAGTTAGACGCCTGATAAGTGTATCTGACCAATTGATGTAAATGATCAGGATAACTAGATGGAATGAGTTGATTGGGCTAGCTGATAGTTGATTGAGCTAATTGGGCTAGTTGATAGCAAAATAAAATTTATTGAACTAGTTGATAGTTGATTGTTCATATTAGAATTTATTTACAATAGTTTTATTGATTACATGTGGATAAGATGAGATTAATGTTGATCGATAGGCTAATGTAAGATAGATCAGTTACAAGAAAATGATATGGTGGGACAAAGATTAATTACCTTTCAGATAAACCGATATGAATGATGATTGTAGGGTAATGCCCTAGTATTGGTGTTGGTTAATAAGATTATTTGGATTGATGCAAGTGCAAGATAAGTTGATACAAGGACCGATTGATTAATCAAGGGGCAATGAGAATCCAAGAAGAAAGTTGATTGATATGAAAATTTGATTCAAGAGACATATATATTAGATGGATAAATTAATTGAATGGTTCATTGCAACAAGGAATGGGAAAAAAATAATGAAGATGAGAAGATGATGGGAGATATTATTGATGAAAGAAGAGATGAAGGGAGATGCAAATGATGAAAGAGGAAATGTAGGTGATGAAAATTCTTGTGCTTTTTAAGTGCTAATATCATCATCGAGCCTATTATGGAAATGGGATGAACTCATCTAGATATGTTTTAGATCCAAATGAATTGACATATTAAGTCCCTACACATGGCGATGGTTTCTTAGTTTTCACCATGGTACTTGCCCAAGGTGCATGCTTGTCAAATTTTTACCAATTGATGAATTTATTTCTCCTTACTTTTTCTGCTCTTTTTTCTTCAAGATTTTTTTCTAGTTTTTTTGTACTTTTTCTATTTTCTATTTTTATTTTTTAGAACTTTTAAAAAAAATTTGGTATTTTTTTAAGACTTTTAAAGAAATTCTAAAAAGTTCTTAGACGTAGAATCTAGGAAGGTGAATGTTTTTAATTGGACCATCGAATAGTTGACCCTCTAAAGTAGTCAAATGGTAGGCTCCTGATCCATATGCAACAATGATAATATATGGACCTAGCTAGTTAGGTTCAAAATTTTTCTTTTTCTCTTTGTCTTGTTGATTCTCTCTATGAACGAAATCACCAATTTCAAATATATGAGGCCTAACTTAAATTTTATTATAAATTCTGCACATATATTGTTGGTATGCTATGAGGTGATCAAAATAAATTTTTCTTCTTTCTTCCAACATTTTTAAGCCATGCAAGTGGTAGACTCTGTAGTCTTCATCACTGATCAAGTTGCACAAAGAGATCTGTAGGGAAGGTCTTGACCTCGATGGGCATTATAGATTAAACACCATAGAAAAGGGAGTAAGGAGTAGCACTTGTGGGAGCATGGATAGTTTCTAGCCAATTTTACGCTTGTTAGCACTCATTTTAGTATATTTCATCTTAGCGTGCATTATAAGAATTCATGATGCATTTAATTGAAAATAAATCTATAATGAGTCCTTTATTAATTCAATGTCATCAAACCTTTATATGGGCTATTTGTTAATCAAATATAACAAAGAAAATATGTGTGAATGGATATAGGATGAGTGTTCACTAGGATGATCAAATGAGGTAGGACACATCACATCAAAAATTCTATCTTTCATTCATTACATTGGTAAGGTGGAAAGTGTCCACTAGGATAAATATGAACTCAAGAATTGAATAAATCTCTCTTTTCCCTTCCGCTAATGTGTAGAATTGATTGATGCAATTTGGAATGAGAAGAAGGAACAAATATGATGCAATAGGGTACAAGGAGGAAAAATTTGAGTACACATATACTAAATATATTGATATGCAAATTCCAAAACTGAATTTGGGAGTTAGACTTAGATACTAACTTGGGACAAATTATAGCCAATTATGTATGATAGGGGTGACATAGATAAATAGGGGAGAGTGAAATCACCACTATTTTTCCAAAAGATAATATGGAGACTTGAGATTTGGAGTAGACAGTTTGGACCTCTAGGATCTAAATCCAAATGTTCTATACCTATCACTTGCACACATAAAATAAGGAAACTATTGGGAGAAAGGTGTTTTCCTTGGTCAAAAACCTTCTTTAGTAATTATCCTTGAAAATAAAATGAAATTCCATAAAGGAAATAAGTGTGTTTTTAGCAACATAGGCTTGATTAAGTGCTATACCTAAACAAATACTGGATGGCTCATGAAAATGCTTGGAAAGTCAACTGTCTTGATGTAGTCTTGACCTTGTATCTGGGATAGAAAGGACATGGATACCTTCACACATGATAGGATTTATACATTACTCTATATCTTATGTGCTTAAATTCTTGAATTGGATTTATTTCTTGGTGGATTCTTGAATTCTTAAATTGATAGCTTGGATTGCCTTGTGCATATAATGTATGGAATAGTGGGATACCCAAAATGAGAGAGGTAAGTGTGTACTTATACCTCTCCAAGCCATTTTTGGGCTCAAGAGTCAAAGTGGGTTGATTTTAAATTTGGAATACTACCTAAATGAACAATAACAAAATCCAATACAAATTTGTGCCCAAGTTAGCATGATTAAGGTGACTTTCAATGACACACTTGAAAAAAATTTAACCCACTCTGCCCAGGTTTCCTTACTTAAGGAAAAATGTCTCAAATTTTAATTATGGTTTAATATGATCATAAGGATTATGAAAATGTGTGCCAAATCAGGGTATGAAAAGGGAAAAACATGTGAAATAGGATACTCATGATAATAGGTCCTATGCACACAAATGATAATGTTTGAATGAAATAATTAAAGGGGGAACACCTATAATTAAGGGCCCTCATTAATTAAAGGGATAAAGTGCATGGAATAATGGAAGCACACCAAAATGGGTTCCAAATAAGAATAAATTATACACCTTAGAAATGTTCTTAAAATTTATGAAACTACATTTATCCCACACTTTAGCAGAAGTATAATTCTACAAGCTACTCATGGGAAAGTAGATCCATAACATAGGAGAGAAGATATCATCAAGAAAAAAGAGACAAGTTAAACATCAAGCCCCCAAGTTACTTAGTTATTCATCAATATTTAACCAAGATTAAATAAACATCCATGTGTGTGTGTGTGTGTGAGATATATATATATATATATATATATATATATATATATATGCCTATGATTTAGGGTTTAGGTTTTAGCTTGTTTAGAGATAAAGGATGATTATAGTTTAGAGTTGAGGGCATAGGTCTTTGTGCTTAGAGAGAGAGAGATGTGGGAGAGGATTTAGGGTTTAGAGAGAGATTTAATGGGGAGAGGGTTTAGGATTATGAAATGGCTTAGGATTTAAGGCTTAGGGTTGAGGGTTTAGGGTTAGAGAGAGATATGGGGTTGAGGGTTTAGGAAAAATTGTTATAGGATTTAAGGTTTATGGGTCAAATTTTAGAGTTTGAGAGATAAGAGATAGAGTAATTATATGTTTCTTTCATGCATAACATATGACACATGCCATATAGAGAACAGAACATATAGGGTGTGCACCATGATAGTGCAAAGATATTCTTTTTTCATCCCATATGTTGCATGAAATATATGGAAAACACCATATATGACATGCACCATATGGTTTTGGTGTTTCCAAGCCTTAGTCTTGGGCACACCAAACCATAAGGTGTGTGACATATAGAATATGGTGCACACCATGTGGTTTTGGGGGACCAAAAAAGTTGAGTGGAAACTTTTTGGTCCCTCATCTTTGTGCACTTACCATAAATTACTCTATTTAGTCTTTTAAGGATTTTCCCATCTATACCAAAGCTACAAGATCCTCAAACTATACATGTAATAGGTCAACTAGTTGGTATCATGTTAGGAACTCTAGTTTTTCCTAAATATACAAATCTTGGTAGTCTAGTTTTCAGTGTTCACATCAATGGTACTCTCATTAAAAACATCATAATTGATCTAAGGAAAACCATTAACATTATGAATAATAAAACCATGACATATATTCCACACACCCTATATGGCATGCACCATATGGTTTTGGTGTACCCAAGCCTCAGGCTCAGGCATACCAAACTATAGGGTGTGTTCCATATAGCATATGGTGCACTCCATATGGTTTTTGGGGACCAAACAAGTTGAGTGGAAACTTTTTGGTTCCGCATCTTTGTGAACTTACCAAAGAGTCCACTATTTAGAATATTAAGGATGTTTTGATCTATACAAAGGGTACACGATCCTCAAACTATACATCTAATAGGTTAATTGGTTGATATCATATTAGGAACTTTAGTTGTTCTTAAATATATTTACAGATCTTGGTAGTCTAGTTTTCAATTGTCACATCAATGGTACTCTCATTGAAAACACCCTCATTGATCTAAGGGAACCATGAACATTATGAATAAGGAAACTGTGAATATACTCAAAGTACACAACATTAGACTTACCCCAACTATGTTGCAATTGGGTGATAGGTCAACTATCAAATCAGAAGAAGTCATATAATATTTGGTCATCACTATGGATTCATGGGAATATGTTGTATATTACATAATGCTATATCCTTTAATCTTAGGAAACCATGGTTTATCATAGCAGACACTTTCATTGGTTGTCATTCTAGTAACATGACAATCTCAAATGGCAACACAACCAAGAATTTGATTCTCTACCCTCCCACTCAACCTTATATTGACAATGAACAAATCATATGGCCCACATTAGAAGATGGAGAAAAATATCCTTTGTAGAAATTAATGATGATTGAGAGAAGGCATCTGATTGATTGTTAGGATGATGATGATGTCCTTTCTCACGTTATAAAAAAATTATATGGATCAGATCTAGAAGAGTGGGAATTTATTAGTTTCCTAACTTTTCTATTACATAAATTAATTTCACATGATGTTGTTAATGCAACAACTATGATATATGATCTACTACATACCCAGTTTCAATGTTGCCTCTATGATTGATTCATCTATTCCAGTAGAAGTGACTCCTAGGAAAACTTTAAATATTAATTTGAATTGGTTTGGACTCGATGAAATTCTTTACTAACAATGTTTCAAGCACATACTATTTCTTTTGCATGAGATTATAGTGATATGGAAGGAATTGATCCTAGTTTTTTCATGCACAAAGTCACCAATAATGAAGGATGTAGGAAAGTAAGAAAAATCCAAAGAAGAATAGCCCCAACATTAAGAGATACTGTATACTAAATTACAATTTTTTTTGGATGTTAGATTTATCTATCTCATTTTAGATAGTGAATGAGTTTCACCTGTGGTCATAGTTTTTAAAAGAGGAGGTAAGTGGAAATTTTGTGTTGACTACAAGAAGCTAAATGCAGCCAAAATGAAGGGTCATTTTTTTATTTACTATTTATAAATCAAGCCTTAGATTACATTTATAGTAAAAGGTACTTCTCTTTTCTTGATGGTTTTAATAGTTACAAACAAATTAAAATAGATCTTGAAGATTAGGATAAAACAAAATTTACTTTCACATGGGGAACTTATGGATATTTAATGTTACCTTTTGGTCTATGTAATGAACATAATACATTTCAAAGAGTTTCTCTTATTATTTTGTTTGATTATGCACATGAAATAATGGATATTAACATGAATGATTTCACAACCTATGGTGATCCTTTTTATGAGGCACTCACTAATTTGGAGAAGGTATTTTAGAGTTTTTAGGATCACATCCTCTCCCTTGTATGAAAAATGGTTCATGATGATGGAAGAGTCTGTAGTTCTTGGGGATTTCATATTAGCACAAGGTATAAAGGTTGACCCTACTAAGATACAAGTTATTCAAGAATTACCATATCCATAGAAGTAGAGAGATGTTAGGAATATCCTTGGACATGAAGGTTACTATCAATAGTTCATCAAATATTTCAGCAAAATAGTAGCACCTTTGTAGGTCTTGTTAACTAAGGATGAAAAGTTTCAATGGAACCAAGATTGACAATGGTCATTTGAATCTCTTAAGAAGGAACTAACACAAGCACCACTGCTTTGAGGACCTAATTGAAATCTTCCATTATAAATCCACACTGATAGATTTAATTTTCCCATAGGAGCAATTTTAGATGAGAAAAAATGTAAATTGAAATATGCTATTTATTATGTAAGTAATAATATGCAAGAAGCCAAGGTAAACTATATTGTTACCAATAAATTGATACTCCTAAGAGTTAATTTGTTATCATTATTTATAAGGAAGTTATTATGTTTGTCAAAGTCATTCGGTAAGGAAGAAAAAATGAGTCGGTAAAGAAGAGAAAGCATTTGGTAAAAGGAACAAGTAAATAGGGAGTTTCAGTAAAGAGAAATAAAGTATAGGCACCGAGCGAGGTAGAACTGAGTACTAAGAACCAAGTTCTATCAAACACCTAACCGAGAAGAGAACTCAATTACCGAGTTAAATAAAATATCTTACTGAGTAGAACAT
Organism: Chamaecyparis obtusa; assembly: GCA_027943335.1. Classification (NCBI taxonomy): domain Eukaryota; kingdom Viridiplantae; phylum Streptophyta; class Pinopsida; order Cupressales; family Cupressaceae; genus Chamaecyparis; species Chamaecyparis obtusa. The sequence goes on along the minus strand of BSBK01001831.1, from coordinate 1,089,185 downwards.
GTCGACACTAGATGAATTCTAAGTACACTGAACCTAGACACCGATTAGAAATGATGGAATATGGATGAAGTGACTAAGAGGGGGGGGTGAATCAGTCAACCATAAAACACTTCACAATTATTTCTTTCCAGATCCCTTAGGATATCTTAATGAATATTATCTGTTAAACACTCGGTAAATAGATTGCAGTAACTTTGTAGATGCAGAAAGTATTAGCAAAATTATCTTTTAGATATTCATCACCACTTGTATATGATTAAGATAACCATTAAGAACACAAGAGACATAGAATTTAACATGGAAACCCAATATGGGAAAAACCACCAATGTATCTAGATACTGATTTTCACTTTTCTGAAGTGATGCCTGGTTAGAAGCCAACCTGGTAAAAGGTTACAAAACACACTATTAGGTGTGACCTTGTTAGAGGATTTAATCACCCTGCTAGGAGTGGCCTGGTAAGAGGTCTTGAGAAAAATTCAATGGAATTGTCACCTTGTTAGAGGATTTACAATATGGTTGTTAAACCAACTCGGTTAAGAGATTTAGAATTCACTGTTACAATGATAAAAAGGTAACAATGAAAATGACCTGTATAATAATGCAACTGCCTTGCTGATTACAGATCTATGTTCTGTATAAGTGTGATCCTTCCCGATCGAATATATCTCTGCTACTCCTTAAGGATATCTGGTTATCCTTCACAATTTTGCACACACCTTTCCTGTCTTTCTTCTATATATCTTCTTCCATATTTCTTGTTTATTTTTCACATTTGACCTTTTATTTATATGATTTTAGATTTGTCAAATTGGCATTACTTAGTATAACAGTTGGCTGAAATAAGAAAACTTTATTTGCAAAGATCCTTCAAGGGCCGACAGTGCTCGGTGACCATAACTTTCTACAATATTTGGAGACCGAGGGAACTCGGTAAACACTGATAATCCTTTTACTTTGATAACTGAGTGAGCTCGGTAGATGCTAACTTTCCTTCGACAACCGATTGAACTCAGTAAATGCTAACTTTTCTTTGACAACCGACTGAACTCCGTAAATGCTAATTTTTCTTTGATAACCGAGTGAACTCGATAAGCACTAATTTTACTGCCAGGCAGACTGACTGAGCTCAGTAGGTACTGATTGTTGCAGAATATGACATTGTGTGACATCAAAGACAATACATAATTTGAGTAGCAATTTTCTTCAGACAATTGTTTCCAACAAGAAAATGGTTTACCAATCTTGAGGAGATCGTATAAAAGAACATTTAAGATTGAAATATAATGATTGTACATGATTACAAGGTGAGATCATCCAATGAGAATTAAATATGAAATATGTTTTGGAAGTGTACCCAATGCTAGCACTGCTTGTAATGAAGATTCTAGAACATCTAACACCGCTTAAATTTTGTATTTAAGAAGATCAGAGTATGAAGATCATTAAGGTGGCATATGTATGTGTGAAGAGAAATTGAAAATTGCAGATTGGAGAAGAAGGTGAAATAACAATGAAGCTACTAAATAATAGAGTATTGAGGAATAGTTAGAGATTCAAAGCTACTAAGAACTGAATTGATAGTGTAATGGATATACAGTTTGATGTATGTGATGATGATAATCACCTTCATGAAATTAAGATCAAATTAACAAAAATTCTAAAGTAAATATAATAAAAATCTATTTTAAAAATGAAACTAAGATCTATAGCATCTCATGGCTCTCTAGAAAGAGGTGGTAAGTGAAGCTCTCAGCTCAAATCTCCACTAGTGACACTTCTAAAATGAGAAGGTATGCTGCTATAATGCTTTTACAATGCTTCTATGATGATGATTCTAGCTCAAATTGACAAAAGTATAATGCAAATTGCTCTAAATGCTCTTATTTTCTCTTAGAATGCTCTTCAAATGCCTATAGTAACAATGCTTTGCAAATGAATTTCTAAGATATCAATTACTCTCAAAATGCTTCATATTTATAGTAAATTCTCAAGGGTAGGGGGTGGAGTGAACTAATCATGATTCACCTTAGGTTGAGTCAAATACTTTGCTTTGTTCATAAATGGGGGGACAATTTAAAGGTTTGTCTCAAAGCTTTGGACAAAAGGACAAGATTGAGTGGATGAGATTGAAACTTTAGAATGAGTGACTGAGATTCATCCTTTTTGAGTGATTTGTGTCTTTTTGTCCTCAATTCTTATTGGTTGCTCAATTTTGTTGAAAGATATTAGGAATTATTAAATTCAATTAATTAATTAAATTTAGCCATGTAAGGGTAATAGGTTCATTTTGATTTTTGATTTAAACAACTATACCACTAATTGATTAAAATCAATTATGTAGTATTTTTCACCCCTTTAAGCTTTGATTTAATTATTTAACATCTTTATTTTATTTTTCCTTTGCTTTAATTGATTTTGTCCAACTTTATTTAATTATGTCCATTTTAATTGATTTGATCCCTTTTTGATTGAATTAATGCATTTTGATGATTTTGAGCCATTTTATTGATTTTTGCAATTTAAAAGCACTTTGTCCATTTTTGCATGTCTACAAATGCCCCTCTTTGAATTGATGTGTGAAGAACATTGATTCAAAGATTCTTTTGAGTCCTGATCATTTTTTAGGTCCTGATTACTGATTCACTGATTGCTACCTCTGATATGAAATTGATTGCTACCTCTGATATAAATTTTTTGTGATGCCCCACTACTTCCAATGATGTTTGATTTAAATTTGAATTTTGATACCCTAATGCCCCCTCAGAAATTAAAACATATTGTTAATTTGATATGAAAAATTTGATGATCTTGGATTAATTGATCCAATATGTTTTCATTTTTGAAAAACATTGATGATAGGCCATGAGTTAAAGAATATGCCTCGATTAATTTGATTGGTCAATACATTGGTCTAAGCCAAATTTCACTTCCAAAATTAGGTCAAAATAGCTCAAATAGATTGAACAACCTTGTTTTACTATTCATTTTTACTTTTATCTTTGGTGATTTTGCTCTGGTCCTACGGTGAATTTCGAGATGGTTGTCCCTATTCGAGAGCATTGATTTGAGAGGTGTCAGAGATATGTGAGGCCACCTGACTATGGACCTCCAGTAAGTTATTTTGAACTTCTCATTTTCATTTATTGCACATTTATTAGCATTTATTGCAATTTCCTGTTTCATCGTTGCGTTTAATATGCAAAATCACGCCTAGGAAAATTTTACTGTCGCCTAGACCCTTTTACTATTGCATCTACACTTTTCTCTCATGCATCCACATAGTTTAATGTCACTTAAGAAAATTTCATCCTCACCTGAGAATAGGATACTCATGCATAGAGCTAGGTTAAAATTCCCATTTTCATATATTCTATCACGTAGGAAACCCTAACAAATTGACTATCGGTTAGGCCACATTTTGTTGTTGCCTAGCATGATTTACTGTCACGTAGCATGAGAAATATCATGTAACACTTGAATAATGTTGAGTCAAAACTTTTTGTTATCACTTAAGAGGAATGTCACTTGGGATGATAAAAATTATGCCTGTAGACTTTAGAAAAAATTTTCTTCTTTTTTTTTCACACTTGTACTTGATTGTGTTTGATGAAAAATTTGATGACTTCCGATGCTTGAGTCGAATGATTAGATTAGGGCTGTTGCGTTCAACAAAACAAATGGATTAGAATATCAAGATAGTGTTACCAATGAATGTGATGTGTCAATCTGATTAGGATAGCATATTGATAGGATAAATCAATTAGTGTGAAAACCGATATGATTTGATACTGTTGCTTCATTCTTAGGAAACAGAGACACAACAAATGGTACTTGGTGTGATTGCTTGATAGTTTTGATAGACTTGATTGACTTGAGATAATTCCTTGATATGGTATACTGATATGATTCCTTTGCTTTGCCAACAGGCAAACTTTCCTACTCTATACATTCGGATAGTTGCTTCTTGGGTCATTGATTTGGGCCAAACACTTATGGATGTTGAGTTCCATGTGATTGAGTTGTGTGGTTTCAGCTTCCTCCTTGATCTTCCACGGTTCTAGCTGAACCATGGTTTATTGACTATAGTGGCAGAGTGATGGCACTCTGACCACAATACATTTCATTTGCCTTATGGAGAGATGACTATCATGCCTGAGGACGTGTATAGATTACTACGTATCCCATGCAGAGGAGATGTAGTGTATTATGATTCCATATATGATTCTACTATCTGTCAATGAGTGTTCGGGGACAACTTTATTAATGATGATACCTATCACCTGGCCTCAGTTTGCTTCCTTTCCTACATTGCTAGTAGTACTTGGTGCACTAATCAGTGGTTTTCTTCTTCCCGATCGGTGAGGTCATGGTTTTTTTGTCAGATGGGGTAGGATATTAGAGGATTTTATTTCTCATCCTCGATGCTTTGATTGGGGTTCATGCATCCTTGCACATCTCTATCATGATTTGCACAAGGCAGTCTATAGAGAGAGTGCATCCTTGTTAGCTGGTGCAGTTATTCTTCAGTTGTGGATATGGGAGCATCTTCCCATCACTAGGCCTATTTATGATAGGGTTCGACCTCAGGGTTTTCCATATGCTTTTCTATACACTGGTATGGTTGTACAACATCATTTAGGTCATCTAGATTTCTGGCAGTGACAGATTGATGATCTTGATCAGGTTTTATGGAAACCATACAGGGGTTGCGAGCTGTGGAGAGAGGATGATGATGAGTTACCTGACATGTTTTCCCCTCACTGGATGATTGGTCACACTACCACTATTGAGCTCTTCTGCTTTGGTAGAGTTTCTAGACAGTATGGCCAGACAGAGGATATGCCAAAAGGTACAACACTATATGCTCAGGTACAGGCAGAGAGATCTTTGTGGGGTCCTCTCATTGATTATCAGTTTGCATTAGATCAGATTTCTGGTATGGCTTATTGCAGGTGGGAGATGATTTCTACTGTCGAAGATGTAGGTATGTCTCATGATTTTTCCAATTGGTGGGCTCGTAACAGGTTTACTCATTTCACTGATCCAACAGAGCCTGTCCCAGGTTGGGGTGATGGAGGTGGTGGTGGTAGACGATGGAGATGATGAGGATAGAGAGATCCTCTAGCTATTGGTCAAGTACGGGTGAGAGGTGGTCATGTGAGAGATAGAGATCATGCTAGAGGTCATGATGATGCACTTGATGTACATCCTAGAGTAGATAGATAGCATAGAGCTCATAGACATCAGAGACAGGAGTGATAGGCTCATGTTGATGTTGCTAGGAAGATTCTTGGTGGATTAGATCCTTTGGTTTAGTTGCAAAGAGTGGCCTTGGCTCGGTAGGATGATGTTCTAGCACAACAAGATCAGGTTTCGACATTGTATATAGTCGAATGTGGACCTCTAATCCAACTACACACACAACATGGTCATTACTCACATGATCGAATTATGAGAGAGAGTATGAATTAGTCAATTTGAAATTCATGATGAAGCTACTGGTTTCCTCCTATGTAGATGGGGTGTTTAATTACTCTCAGAATAAGAGCCAACAACCATAAGACCAATTCTATAATGCAGGATTTGAAAGCATGAAGATTGAACAAAATGAAATTAAGCTAAGATGAATATGCAATTAAAACTGAGAATGAAGATGCAATTATATTAAGAGCTTGAAAGAGATATGAAGTGCAATTTAATCTAAAGTACTTGAAAAAAAATATGAGATTAGATTAAGCTATGAGAAAATAAGAAAACTAAATATAATGAATATGCAATATTAAACTAAGTGAAAATTACACTAAAATGCAATAAAAGCTTTGAATTAATGAAATTGAGACAAAAATACTATAGTTTAATTACTCTCAACAATTTATCTCTTTGAATGAAGAAAAGAGGTTCATTAAATAGAGAAGCCCGGGAAGAGAATGAAGGGGTTCTTGATTTGAAACTCTTGACTCTTCATTCCCATTTGAGAAAAAGACAAGAATTACTTAATTAAAAGAATGGAAAATGCCACACAGGGTGACCTTTCGAATATTGTGAATTATTAATTCAAAAAGGAGTGTCCATTCAAATAACAAGTAGTTATTAATTCCTTTTCATGTATATTAGCCAAATGGGGTGTGTTTAATTTAATTCCAAGCACTTAGGACTTTAGGATTAAATTAATTTATCATAGGGGTAATTTAGCTAATAAAAGTTGAAGACTTTAGGAATTAATTTTAATATTTGATTAATGTAATTTAGGGTTTTTGCAAATGACATCAAGTCGAATTAAGTTAGGTAGGAGAGAGAAAATTGCCTAGGAAACTAGGACTTTGGAGATGTAAATTTGATGAAAATGCACCAAAATTGATTGAAATTAATAGGTGCCAATTTTGGGGTATTACATTTGCCCCTCTTTGAATTGATGTGCGAACAGTGTGTTGATTCAAAGAATAGACTGAAGTGATAGATAACGGTCTAAAAGAGATTTCAAGAGCCATCTCCAAAATGAAGCTTGACTCCTAGGAATTACGGTTAGATTGCCCCAATACCCAAAAGATTTTAAGAACCATATGCAAAATGAAGCTTGATTCTCGAGGATCCGAGTTAGATTACTCAGATACCTAAAAGATAGATGACCAGATAACTAGATGTGAGGCATGAAGATGCCCCTAGCAATGAGAACTGATGATTCAGATCAGATTGATTCAAGAATTGATGTGACAAGATTCAAATGATGTAATCATCCTGCCCCCTCAGGAGCGAAATCAGAAAGAGGACATATCAGAAGGATGATTGACAACAAGAGGTTGCAGAGCAAAAGCAATTAGACTAGATTCGAGAGGCTGCGGAAGCAAATTAGAGCAAAGAAGAGGTCTTGCTGACCAAGTTTGACCATGGTTGACTAGATTTGACTAGAGTTAACTTTGATGAAAAGAGCAAAGATCTTGAAAACATGTTGCAAAGATGAGGGTCTGGCAGGAAGATGACGCCAGAAGGCTGACTGCACAAGCATCTAATCTCAAAGGGTCCCAAAATTTAAAACATGATTTCAAGCTATCTAGAGATGTCAAATTTTGATTTCAATCTCGAAAATGGATTCAGAGTAGTCAATTTAGCCAAGGGTGCAATTTTCACAGAAAACAGAGCACTTTTGAAAATTAGGTCAAAAGCTATATAAGGCCCGGAGGGGTCATTTTTCAATTCATTATTCACCTTCATCTTCTTGTGATTTTGAGCTCTTGAGAGAGAAATGGAGGGTCTTCCACTACATACACATCGATTTGAGCACTCCTGATGACATGCCCTGCCAGTGGAGTATGACGCACCTGTAAGTAGTCGATAAACCTCCTTGCATTTCAATTTGTACCACTTTTTAGGTTAATTTAGGATGATCTAGCATAGTTTTAGGTCGTGTTCTTCCAATCTTGTGCGAGGAAGTAGTTTCCTCACACCGACCTAGATCTCCCCTCACATGAGGAAGTAATTTCCTTGCATGAGTTAGGTCTTCTTCATGTGGGTTCTGTCTGGAAGCTTGTGCGAGCTGAAAGCTGGTCCCGCGTGAGATTTCTCTAGTTCACACAAGGTCAAGTCTTCTCTCGCATGAGGAAATAGTTTCCTCACATGAAAAGCTGCTACAGAGTTTGAATTCATTTGGTCAAAATTTGTCAAATTAGCATAAAATCAACCAAGTAGAGCATTGCAAAGTCATGTCTAGGGTAGATGCCTTATTGCATTTGTTGTTGTTGTGTTAAAAACCATCATGTTGAGATACTGATCCAATGTCATCGCTTGCTTTGCAAGTTGACTTCCCTGACGTTGCCTTTAGGACACACCATCCCGTTATCACCACATTAGTTTAGAGATTGATAGATGTAGAGAGTGATCACATTGAGGGACTCAGTTTGGGATTCTTGCATGATTTACCTAACATTAGGGTGAATCATGGTCTTCTTGGTGCACTCGTAGAGCATTTCCATTTGGAGATGAACACTTTCCACTTTTCAATGGGGGAGATGACTGTGACTCTTGAGGACATATACAAGATTTTGCAGATACCTGTCCATGGTGCTTGAGTAGAGTATGAGACACAACCGTGATAGGGTATAGTAGCCTTGAGGATGATCTTCAAAGATGATCTAGTGATGGGCCGAGCCATCTCCTGGGATGATTTGATCAATAGGCACAATGGCACTCATCCATTTTTCATTGTTCTTGCTATGTTTCTGAGCTGCTAATTTGTTCTAGATTGAGGTCAGTATGGTCTAGAGTGTGGCTGGGGTATGATGCTATGGAGGATGTTGGAGAGGCCGGCCATCAGGTTCGGATGGGGTGAGTGCATGCTAGCCCACATGTATCATGAGATGCATGAGATAGTATATCGCAGTGCGAAGATGATGGTGGTAGGTGTCTTTGTCTTATAGATCTGGGCCTGGGAGCATCTCCATGTTTGCAAGCCTATATTCCATGATACATGATAGGTGTTGGAGACTTATATTTATAGGTACACAAGTCTGATGACTCAACCTCTACTGGGTAAGATGGAGCAGTGGAGAGGAGAGCTGGATGACATGGCAGCTATAGTTTGGAGAACTTGGGTTGCCACCAAGCCTAGGATGATGCTCATCCAGAGCTTTCCTTCATGTTTGTATCTCATCCACTAATTGGATGGAGTGTTACCATTATTGAGAGATTCCTTGTTACATGTGTCCTACACCAGTTTGGTAGGCAGCAGGACATATCACATGAGTATTGCTCCTATGCCTAGTTCTCCGATGAGGAGAAGGGGTGGCATGCGAGACTAGATCCAGGGTGGTTTACGATAGAGGCATGCATTCCAACTGCATGATGGGACTATATGGTGGATGTCACCAATGCAGGGGTGACACCTGCATACAGGGACCAGTTGATAGCATGACCCCATCCCAGATTCACTGATCTTGTTGGTATGGGAGCACAATAGTAGCCTGCATAGCACAGTAGCACAAGGTACTAGATCAGTAGCCACTAGCTTAGTAGCCACCAGTTCAACAGCCTATACAGCAACACGTTGCACAATAGGGACAACAGAAGTAGAGAGAGTTGAGACCATGAGTAGGATAGACTAGCATCCCTACTAGGACTATGGGCTCAGATGCCGAAGCTAGGAGTAGTGGGGCCCAACAGAGGTCTACTAGGTAGTGGATAGGTGATACGTCATAGTAGGCACCACCAGATGATGATACTGGCATGCTTGATATTCCAGCAGGAGAAGGTACACCATAGCTGCAGGAGGCTCTTAGGAAGAGCCGTGAGAGATTTAGACAGGTCCAACGGGAGTGGGATGACTATCACACTTGAGTCATTAGAGAGGAGACCTAGGTAGCTAACATGGACACTGAGATCAGGTAGCTACAGGAGGAGCTGGCATGATCGAGGATTGAGACTAGATACAAGGCTTCTTAGGAAGCTTATTACTATGTAGCTTACTACGGGGTCATTCCCAATCTGTCAGAGTAGGTACCACCCTTTGCTGATTATGTTGGGGCTCCGCAAGAACCTCCACCAGCACCCCCATAGGCACCACCACAATAGGAACCACAGGCACCCCTATAGCAGGCACCTCCACAATAGCCGATGCCTCTTCCACAGAGATCATTGCCACCACCTCCTCTAGGTGGTGTGGATACTAGCTAGCACATTTTGATATACTTGTACATTGTAGTCTATTTTTGATACTATGCTCGAGTAGCACCTTCTCTTTTGTACATGACATTGTTCGAGATATATTTATGAGATCAACAGTTTGATATCCTTGTACTTGTTATATTGCTTTGATATTGATGTTTATGAGATGTTTCTATATGCTTAGATGTATGGATAGAAATGTATGAAATGCACATGCTTCCTTTTATGAATATGAATATGCATATGGTTATTTTGATAATGCACTGTGAAATGCAGTGATAGATGGATAGAACATATGCATATGTATAATGTATGATTTGAGTTATGCTTATAGTGGATGCACATGTATATGTAGATGCAAATGAATTTATGAATTCAAATGGAAATGAAATGAAAATGCAATGGATATGTAATGTATATGGTACTAATCATCTCATGCAGGATTGTCACAATATATGATAGGTACTAATCAAAGAGATTACATTTTGAAGATCAAGATCGAGGACCAGACACTTGTGCAGTCATGATGGAATTGGGACAAAAGATGAGAACCTTTGATGAATAGAAAGCAATCAAGAGAGTAACAAGATATTATCTCAAATGCAAGCTTAGCATGAAAATGCAAGCCTAACCTAAAATGCAAGCCTAGAATGAAAATACAAACCCTAGGACTTGGTTGTTGGACTCATCATATTTATCATCATTGAGTTCATTTAAGCACAAGATGATCACAAGATGTCATACAATCCTCACTAACATTACAATTATGAGAATATTAATATAACATAAGTCTTAGATTTGTCAGAATGAGGTGTAAGCATTAAGGCACAAGAAGCCAGAATGACCTGAACACCTATTCCTTTTGATTTAGCAAGTTAACATAAGCATCCAAGCACAATCGCTAGAATGACCTGAATGTTGCTTGTGAACAAACACACCGGACATGCAAGAGTTCCTTCTTTTTCCAAAGAGTGTTCGTAGTGACCCTTACATTCACTTAGTAGGATGAGCGTTAGCAATTTTACTTGTAGCAGAAAGAAGTCACTCAAAATAGACAAGGAGAAGAACCAACCTCACCAAGGCATCCATATAAAAGGATTCGAGGTACGCATGGCCAGCCAATACAAGATGAAGGCTCTTAGAGATGGACACCCCTCTTATATGAATTCATTGGATCATTGGAACTAAACTAGCAAACAGAAAGTCAAGAAAAGATCATGCCCCTAGTCTTCGCGTTTCTCAGTCAAGAAAGATGTCTTAGATTTGCTCGAGGGGAAATGATAAAGAAAACAAAAAAAAAAGAAAAGGAAAAGCTCAGCATGCTTCAAAGGAACACAAAGTCAATTTTAGTTTTAGTTTACGTTTGTGTTCAAGCAGATTGAAGTCAGATCAAAAGTGAACAACGTTCGGAGTCTCGACAGGATAGCGATAGCAGGTAGACACAGTGAGAACCACTGGTGACCATAGTGAGAGATGAAGTCTCAAGAAGATATCAGAACATGAACCAAGTATCAATAGGAAAACATAGTGAGAACCACTGGTGACCGATACAAGGAAGATTCTCAAAAGAGAGAATAAAGCATGAGCGAAACATCGACAGGCAGACACAGTGAGAACCACTAGTGACTGATGTAAGGAAGAGATCACGAAAGAGAGGGGTTCAAATGAGAGCTAAGTATCAATAGATAGGCACAATGAGAACCACTGGCAACCGATACATGAGAGATCCTCAAGGAGATAAATCTCAAAAGTAGCTCGGCATCAGCAGGTAGATGCAGCGGGAATTGCTGGTGACTAATGCATGAACAAAACTTCTGAAAGTGATAGGACAATGCCCCCTAGACCAGGAAGATGCCCCCAAGTATGAACTAGTTCCAATCCATGAAGAGTTGAGGAAAATCTCAAAGACAACTGAAGGCAAGTGCATGAGCTAGCAAACTAAAGTAGGAAATGAACTAAAAGAAGGAAACAAACTAAAGCAGGAAAGCGGGAAAGCAGACTAAAGTAGGAAATTAAAAGCCAAGTGATGCTGAGATGAGATGTAGCTTCAGGAAACAAGAGTCGCCTATTTACCAGGTTTTCACCATCTTGGTAGAGATTCTATTTTTGCTACCATGATGCCCATTTACCAGGTTTTCATCAATGACACATTTTCTTCTTTTTCAATTTTTTTTTGTACTTTTCTCTTCTTTTTTTTTTGTATTTTTGAATATTTCATTTTTTTTTGTATTTTTTATCTTTTCACTTTTTTTTAATTTTTCAATTATTTTATTATTATTATTATTATCAAGGCGCCTATTTACTAGGTTTTCACCAAGATAATAGATACATCAAAGCACCTGTTTACCAAGTTTTCACTAAGATGATCATTTTTTCAGGACATTTTGTAATTTTTAGGATTTTTTTAATATATCATTTTTTGGGATTTTTTCAGGACCAATAAACATGTACATGAGCATAGAGAGAATGCCTCAACTGTAGAATTTCTTCAAGTGAAGAGAGTTGATAGGCTCTTTGAGCTGTTCTCCTTCAGTGGTGGAGAGTAGATAAGCGCCAGACCCAAATGCTGCAGTAATGACGTACAGACCAAGCCAGTTTGGTTCAAATTTCCCTTTCTGGACTCGTTGCTGCTGATTTTTGGGGTTCTCTCTCAGAACAAGATCACCCACTTGGAATTCTCTTTGTCTGACTTTCTTATTTGGTTAGATGATCGAATGCCACCTTTCGATGTTCATCAAGTAACTCAAGCTCTTAAAGCCAAGATATTCTATTTTCTTCATCAGTGATGAGGCCCCCTCAAAGAGATTCAAAATGTCAGAATCTCGACCTCAATAGGTAATACTGCCTCTACTCCATAAACCAAGGTGAAGGGAGTGGCCCCCATTGGTGTTTAGATACTTTTTCTGTAGGCCCACAAAGCCAGATTAATCTGGAGATGCCAATCTCTACCACATTTATGAACTATTCGGTGCAAGATCTTTAGAATTGTCTTATTAGAAGCCTCTTCTTGTCCATTACCCTGAGGATAATAGATAGATGACCAATGCTGAATAATTCTGAATTTGGTGTATAAGTCTGTCAGGTCCTTATTTTTGAATTGTCCCCCATTGTCAGTGATAATAGGTGAGGGTATACCATATCTGCAAATGATATATTTTAGCATGAACATAGCAGTAGTCTTTCCATCAGCTATAGCTAGAGGCACTACCTCAACCCATTTGGTAAAGTAATCAGTAGCTATGATGATAAACTTGTGCCCTCTTGAAGAGGAAGGATGTATCTGACCGACCAAGTTGAAGGCCCATTGCTGAAATGGCTAGAAAATGATGAGAGGACTAAGCTCATTAGCAGGAGCATGAATCAGATTCACATGAAATTGACATTGCTTGCAATTCTTAGCATATTGAACAACTTCTTTTTCCATGTTTAGCCAGTAATAACCTACTCTAATAAGTTTCTCGGCTAACATCAGACCACTAGAATGAGAGCCATAGATACCTTTGTGTACCTCAGCTAGTGCATGTTTGGACTCATTAGGTTCTAAACACCTAAGGAGGGTACCATCTAGACCCTGTCTATACAAGTCATTTGCTATGAGGACATACCATGAAGCGGTATGAATTAGGTGACGCTTTTCATTCTGGGTATAGGTGTTTGGAATGATCTGGTCACAAAGGTAGGAAAAGATATGGTGGTAGTGGGATGAATCATGTCCAATGACTAAATAGATCATCTTAGATTTAGGAATATCATAGGTAGGGTAGTGTAATGCCTCCACCAGGAATTTGTGTCTGAAGTCATTTTCTGACATTTGTAACATTGAAGCAAGAGTGGCCATAGCACCAGTTGATTTATTGTCTGCCCTTGGAATCTACTGGAAAGAAAGTGTGCAAATTATTGTTTGAGATCATCCACCATCCTTTTGTAAGGTATTAGCTTGTCATCTTTTGTTTGGTAGACATAGTTGACTTGATTGATGATTAACTTAGAATCCCCAAAGACCTTGAGCTCATCCACACACCATTCAAGGGCTATCTTCATTCCATTAATGAGAGTTTCATATTTAGCTATGTTGTTTGTGTAGGGAAACAACATTTTATAAGATTTTGGTAATGAGTATCTTTGAGGTGTAACAAATAGAATGCTTGCACCGGATCCTTGCTGAGTGAATGATCCATCAAAGAACATGCTCCAAGATTGATGTGTAAGAAGCATGATGGATTCATTTGGGAATTCAATACTCAAAGGCTGGTGATCTTTCAAAGGAGCTTCCACTAGCTGATCAGCAATTTCTTGTCCCTTAATAGCTTTTCTTTCCACATACTCAATGCAAAATTTACTAAGTATCATCACCCACTTTGCTAATCTACCCGTGAGGGAAGCCTTGCTGACTAGGTACTTTAGTGGATCAATTTTTGTAATAATCCTTGTGGTGTGAGCTAGCATATAATGCCACAACTTTTGAGAAGCAAATACCACTGCTAAACAAGCCTTCTCAATGATAGAATAGTTCATTTCATAGGAAACTAATGTTCTACTGATATAGTATATGGCTCTCTCTTTGTTGTTCTGATCTTCTTGAGCTAGGAGAGCACCCAAAGATGTGTTTGTTGCTGAGATGTATAGTATAAGTAGCTTCCCATGAATAGAAGGCATCAATATAGGTGGATTAGCAAGATACTATTTTATTTGAGTAAGTCCCTTGTCACATTCCTCATTCCATTCATAGGTCACATTCTTATGCAAAGCTTTAGTAAATGGTTGTGACTTTTCGGCCAACTATGAAATAAAGCACTAGATAGATTGTAGCCTTCCCTGTAATCCTCTCATTTGACTAATATTCTTGGGTGGAGGCATGTCCATAATAGCTTGCACCTTTTTAGGATCAACTTCTATGCCTTTAGCTAAAATGATATAACCCAAGAGTTTCCTAGAAGTAACACCGAAAGCACATTTTTTTGGATTAAGTCTAAGACTAAATTGTTCCATGTGGTCAAGGATGGGACCCAAATCTATGAGATGAGTTCTTCACTGCATGCTTTTGGCTAAAGTATCATCCACATAATCCTCCATCATTTTATGTATCATATCATGGAAAATAGTTAACAACTCTCTGATATGTTGCTCCAGCATTCTTAAGCCCAAAAGGCATGACATTCCAGCAAAAGGTTCCCCAAGCACATGTGAAAGTGGTCTTTTCTTGATCTTCTGGCACAATTTTTATTTGATTATATCCAAAAAATCCATCCATCAAGGAGTACATCTCATATCTTGCTGTCATGTCTACTATCATATCAATATTAGGCAGTGGGAAGTCATATTTTGGACATGCCTTATTGAGATCTCTGAAATCTATACACACACAAATGGATTTATCATGTTTAGTGATTGGAACAATGTTTGAAATCCATTCTGTATAATCAATAGTTCTTATGAAACCATCCTTAAGAATCTTTTCTAGTTTTGCTTTAACCAAAAGTGCTACGTGTGGATGCATCTTTCGCAGCTTCTGTTTAACAGGTTTAATACCTGGTGCAATGGACAAATGGTGCATGATTAGATTGGGGTCGAATCTAGGCATGTCAGAGTAGGTCCATGCAAATTTTGTTTTCTTGCTCTGAAAGAAGCTCATGAACTCTTCTTTTTCTTCAACAGATAATGATTGTGCTAGATGAATAATCTGTGGAGCAGCCTTTGTACCCAAATTGATTGGCTGTGTCAGCTCAATCAATAGTGATGACCTCTCTTGAAAGTGGCTCAGAAGCATATCAAGTATCTCATCCTTGGGTGCCTCAAAGAGGTTTTCACCTTAAATATGTCTTTTATTTTTACTATTTTTGGCTCTGATACGACCACAAAGTGGTTTTCACCATTAGAGCACCTATTTTTTCTTCTTTTAATTTTTTGACTAAGATACTTGATATCCACCTCTATCATGTTGACACTTCTTTCACTAGTGGAGGACATCATAGGTTCAATAGCATGGAGGTAACAGGCTAGATCATAATCATTTTGGAACGTTAGGACTTCATTGGATTCAAAAGGGGAGTTCTAGTTTATTAGATAGGGATGATGGAGTGAAAGGGAAGTAGTGACTGGTTCAATTGCATTCATGGTATAACCCTCAAAAGTGCTGATGAGCAAGTCAAGACCTAGAGTGATCTCATCCAAAGGAGTGTTTGAATCCCTATAAGACCTTACATTGGAAGTAGAGGACACATTAACACTAGTGGCATCCAATTCGTGCGGCCTAGTGCTAGACCCTTCACCTACGTTTAGTGATCTTTCATACACGTGAAAAATATCTATATCTACATCATAAGTAGCATCAGACAAAGAGTTGAACTCATATTCATGTGATTCAGTGCTTGATGTGGGAATTTCATTAGTAGCATCATCAGACTCATTATTATCCCTTGTGGCATTAATAGCTTGCTGAAGTTGTTCTTGTTCAAAATGCTTTTGAGAATGTGGTGGCCTATATCGCTCACCTTGAAAATTAGGATCATCATTTAGTGTTTCTTTCCATTCCTCATATGTGAATTGGTACACTGAAGAAGTTTTATCATAATCATTATCAGTATCAATATTTGTCTCTACCATATGAACTAGTATGATAGGCTCATCAGGTTTGGCAAAGAGTGCCGCAAGATCTAGAGGAATAGGATATGGAAATGTATCTTCATTAGAGCTGTCCTCTAGATTCACTTCTGGAGTGGCATCTTCAATTTCTTGTTTAGGTTCAGGTTCAGGCTTAGGAGCTGACACAAATTTCTTGGTCCCCAAATGAAAGGGAGTCTTTTTAAAGCCTAAGCCAGTAGTATCTTTTGTGTGGCGGCCTATAGCTTCAATGGGTTTTAGTAAACCATTATCATTCTTTCCTATAGGATCACTCCCATTATAACCAAAGTGCTTCATGATCTTGAAGGCCTCACTTTATGGTTCTTGCTCTAAATCTGGAGATGGAGTAGTTGTTTCAGCTATTTCTTTTCCCTTATAGATCCATGCTCTGATAGCTCTCTCTTCATCCTAATCTTCTAAAGGTGTAGAGGCCCTTACAAAGGTGCCATCATAGGCTATATGAGGAGGAGCATTAGAAATTTTTTTATCTTGAATGGTCTCCCATAAGAGCATGGAGACAGAGGTAGAGCAGCCAATCATAGCACAGTTTCCATTTGGTATTCTCCCACGCCTGTATCCTTAAGTCTAAAAGTTTGTTCCATTTCCTTTAGCTTAGCATCATAAAACTCAATGGATTATCTATTTGCCAGAACAAAGATATCTGCAAATTGCGCAAGAGTGTTGCAAGAGAAATTGGTATTAGGAGGCACAATGACTTCCGCCCCATGGAATGGGAACTTAATGCATTAATGGTACATAGACAGAACAACCTGCATCTCATGAATCCAGGGCCTACCCAACAAGATATTGTAGGCAAGAGGAATATCAAGCACTTGGAAAGTAACATATCTCTCAATAGGACCTACACAGATAGGTATCACAACTAAGCCTTGGGACTTGCATTCTTCATCATCATAAGCTTTGATGGTAATCTTTTTGCGAGGGTCTATACAATTCTCATCATAACCTAGCTGAGTGAGAAATTTAGTGGAACATATATTAAGACCAGCACCATTGTCTATGAGCACTTAGCGGATGTGTTTAGGGCCTATCATGACCTCTATATGCAAGGGAGCGTTATGCGGGTGACTCAAAGAGTGATCATCTTCTTCAGAGAAGGATAGATAGTGAGGTGAAGTCAAATGACCCACCATAGATTGGAATTGGTTGAGATCAAGATCCTTGGGAATGTTCACCTTGGCAAGGGCCTTATCCAAAATCTTCCTATGAGTAGGCGAGATTTTTAACAACTCAAAAATGGTAATCTGAGCATTGGTTCACTGGAGTTGATCTAAGATACTATAACTAGTCGAGCTAGCTATAGGAAAAAAATTCATGTTCTTGTTGGTGGGGCCAATAGTAGTCATATCCAAAATTTTCTTCAGAGTGAACGTAGAAGTATCGGGTCTCTTATCCGCAGTTTGCTTCGAATTGGATGTAGAAGTATCAGGACCTTTCAAAACAACTCTTCCTTGCAATCGAGTGACAACATTAGCACAGTCTTGAGATTTTTTAGATTCAGATGAATGAGATGTAGAACTATGCAAGATAAAAGGAGTCTTAGATTTGGGAGCATCACTGCTCACTTTAGAAGTGAGCACTTCACAATACTCTATCTCAATAGGTTCGATCATACCAATAACATTGTCAGTATTAGTGTATGTGTAATTGACATAAGCATTGGTATTCTTGGCATTTGAAGATTCACCTTTCTCATGAGGAGGGAAGGGATCCTTAAAAGCTTGATGGTCCAAATTCTTATTATGGTTCTCCACAAGGATGTCACCATTGTCAATGAGATCTTGAACTTTATGCTTTAGTTGGAGACAAGTAGAAGTCTTATGACCAATGTTTTGGTGATAGTCACAGTAAGCATTATCATTCCACCAATGAGGTCATGGTTGTGGGTCATAAGTACACTTTTCCAAAGGGGTAAGAACCTGATTCTCTATAAGAGTTTTATATACCACATCAAGAGGCTCTCCCAAAGAAGTGAATTCATGCTTGGGTTAGGAGGCCCAAGGTTTGTTCCTAGCAAATCTTGAAGTTTGTTGATTATCCATTGTGGTCTTTTCGACAGCCTTAGCCACTTGTATACTGGAAGTAAGATTAAAAATAGGCTTTGAAGGCTTTGTGGTAACATTGTCCACCACTCTATCATTTACTGCATCTCTATTCTTATTGACAGTCTTTCCTTTATCCTTGTTTGTGGAGAATCCTTATTTATTGTCCTTATTCAAAGTTAATCCTCCCTTCTTGATCATAAAGGCATCTATTCGCACTGCTTGTTTGATCATACTATCAAAAGTAAGAGGACCTTGCAATTGCACTTGGTATCCAAAGTCTGGGACAAGATTGTCCAAGAAAATGTTGAGTCTCTCAGACTCTGGTACCTTGTGAGGACACTTCATACATAATTGTCTCCGCCTTAGGAGAAATGTTAGGAAATATTCTCCTTGTCACTATTTTAAATTGCAAAGATCTCAGATGTTGACCGGATGCTGAATATTATGTGAGTAGTGCTGGAGAAAAAGATTAACCATTTCGTCAAAAGTCTTAATACCAGTAGGCAATCTAGAGAACCATTCCATAGCTGGTCCACGCAAACTATGAGGAAACAAGTGCATAAGATAGGTTTGATCATACATAAATTCCATAGACAATGCCCCAAACTCCCTTAAGTGATCTTGGGGATCAATTGCACCCAAGTATTTGTCATATTTAGGGAGTTATACACCTCTAGGAAAAGGTGGCATATGAAGACTTCTATCAAAAGGGAAAGGACAAATGCTTTCCATCGTAAATTGTTGAGTAGGTTTGTCTTTATTCTTCACAAGTTGACTAATTTGATCTTGCATGTCTCGGACCATCTTTTGTAGCTTTGCGGTCTTAGTTTCTTCTTCCTTAGCTATGAGTTTTTCAACTTGATAGTCTTGGGGTAACTTGGCCCCTTGTTTAGCTCAAGGAAGTACTTTTCTTTCTCCTCTAGGAGAAGGATCTCCATCATTTTAATAAGACCCTTATTAGCTTTGGTAGCATCTATATCCTGTTGAGTTATCACCTCATTTTCATTCGCAAGGATCTCATAAATACTTGGAATTGGATCTTGTTTCTGATCATCTTGGTTTTGATCGAATGGAGGAGGGTGATAAAAACATGCAAGTTGTTGATCACCTTGAGGTTTACTTCAAGATTGATCATCATTGTGGGAATGATTTTGGTCATGTTGAGATTGACCATGAGGCTACTCATTTTGAGGTTGAGCATGACTTGGGTCATTACAGGATTGACCATGATATTGATTGTTTTGAGATTGATCAAAGGTTTGACTGAACTTTCCCAGTTGGAAGTCAAATGGATCTCCCATCTTGTTGTAGGCTTGTGCAGTACATGAATTTTTAGTGAAATGATATGTCCAGTGCTGAAAGGGGGTGGCCACGGTAACCTTTGGTGAATGAACAAGATAAAAAGATTTAACAAATTTAGGTGAGAAGACATCGTCAATAATATCACTAGGTTCAATGATAGAACTATCTTCAATAGGATCAATAGGTACGATAATAGGATTAGTCCGAGGAAGAGGTCTTCCAAAGTTGTGAAACAATGAGTTGTCTTGGAAGAACGAGTTGTCTTGCTCTTGAAATTTGAAACCAGGTTGCGCTTCAAACAATGGATTAAAACACTCTTGAAACACCAGAGGTAATGGTTGAGATGGACTATCTTTCGAAGTATTCAATGAAGAAATTGAGGATATCTCATGAAGTTCAGATTTCACAACAGATTCAGGATGATCTATTTATTGATTAGGAGGTTCGCTTCTACCTTGATCAATATTCTGAATGGGATAAGTCTTACCACTTCTAGTCATGACAGTCATAGACGAAGATGAAATGAGAGAAGACTCAGGATAATGCTAGACTATGTCTCTAAGAATAATGCAAAGGAGATAAAGGCTAGAACAACCAAGATGCAAGATGGACCTGGTATGAATCATCAAAAGAGGTGGCTAGAATAGTTGAGCTAAGACTATCACAACACAAGATACAAAAGGCATAAAGAGATAAGATAAACCAACAAGAGACAACATGAGTCAAAGAAAAGATCAATCGATTCCTAACTTGAGACAACCAGTTTCTGACAGTGAATGACTAAAAAAATAGAAAAATAGACCTCAGACAAAAAGCAGATCAGATAAAAAGTCAAACAGTCAATGACAAATAGGTGTCTATTTTTTAAAACTTGGCTATAGTCTTGCATGAGAGAGTACTAGGCCGCACAAGAGAACACAAACCTTTGCACAAGAGAACAAAGTCTCACATGAGAAAGTGCTCTGAAGAGTGAAACTTCACGCGAGAAAAGTCCAAAATCTGACAATCTGACATAGTTTTCAAGGTTAAAGTTAAATTTTGAGGTACAACTTGAATTGATGTCTAATTGAAAATCTAGTTTCCTAACATGTTTGAAGAATAGTTTAATCAAAAATCTTGTTTTGGGATTTCAAGCATTCATTTAAAGACACAAAGGTTTAGATCAAGCAATTGTGATACAAGAAGCAGTCATTAACAAACCTATCAAGGACAAAGCAACTTGATAGCATTAGGGGAGTCTTGTTTGATAATGATTGGATAATGTTTAAGACTTGATAACAAACACATAGCTTAGTCCTACAAAAAAAATGGTGAGAAGACAAAACCTTTGCCCCATTACATATGCGCATACGTGCACCTCACATAGCCGTGTCACCCCTAGAGGGCACCCATGTTTTTAGTGTTTCCAAGGACTCAATAGTGTACATTCAAAGGTTACCCTTGTATTAGGGGCTAGTGTCACAACCACCTTCAAGCATCTAGGTGTATGCCTATGATGGGAATCTATGGGAGAGATTCTTCCCCCTCCCTGTGCAAAGATTATGACTCCTTTCAGAGGTGAACCGGGTAGGCCACTAGCTAAGGAAATTTTTTAATAGGCTTCCATTCACGCTAACCTTCGGTGCCCCTAATACAATGTTGAGGCCTCACAGCCACACCAACACCCGAAAGTCATACACCCCCACAAGCAAGGCTAGGAGTGGCACCGCTCAGTATAACAGATGGAGCCTCCTCAAGATGATAGTCAAAGTCTTGAGAAAGAAGCCAACATGGTTTTGGATTCTTTAGACTCAAAAAAATGTTCTTTATTAGAGTGACACAAAATCACCAGTGATAGGTGCATACTCACTTGGGTCATTCCTGGAGGTTCAACTTCCGACAAGCCCTCTAAAGGTGACACAACTTAGCTTAGATCCGAGGGTTTGATTTTCTATTTCTCTCAAAGAGAGAAGAGCATACTTCTCTACCTCATTACTTCACCCAAACACATTAAGAAGATTCATCATCGAGTTATCTTCACTCCACCACATCTACAAGCTTTTGGTTTTCTGTTTCTCTCAAAGAGAGAAGAGTATAATCCCTTGGTGAGTAGAAGCATAAAGATTCACTACCTTTCTCCACTTCCCCAAGAATTTGTCATATTAGTAAGATCATTAGGATTTTGGGTTCATTCATGGTCATCACCTCCATGTAATGAAGATCCAAATTACCTACTCACTATCAAAATCCTCAAGAAATTTTAATGGAGCCCTATTTAGACTGTAAGAATTTGCCTAAGGCAAAGTATAAATTCCAAGATCTAGAAGCTTAAGAGATAGCACAAGAGAGATAGGAAAAATGATCAAATAATTGATTATAGCTAATTGAATTGAATACAAAGTAGGAGTGCCTAAATATATAGGCAATGCAATAAGACTAAATGATAAGGAAATGATAAGATATCACCCACACAAGGTGGAATCACATGTCCACCAAAGGTGGATCATCCTCCATTGTACATAAAAGTATGCACAATAATGAGAGGATGATAATGTGATAAGAGCACTAAAGGTGGATCTCACAAACAAAGAGGTATGTGATGACAACTATCACACCTAAAGTGGATTTTCTCCTAACCATGTGCTAAAATAAAATGCAAACTCCTAGGTGTCACAATGACAACTAATATGCAAATGCATTATCCTAAGTAAACTTAAGTAAAGTGTAATTAGTGAATATTTAATTACACCAACACCCCCCGTTAAGTACAACTTAGGGGAATGCACTTAAGCTCACAATGCAAGATGGGTCCCGGCTACTAGGCCATGTTAGGTACCCATGTACAAACTGCAAGAGCAATAGATAATGTAAGCTCTCATAAAGTGGAGAAAGAGGGAAAACCTCATGGGAAAAACCCTCCCCCAAAAAGAGAGATGATTCCAAGATGCATGCATGGATGGAGTAATCAAGACCCCCTAATTATGACATACATCATGCATATACAATAAAAAATCCCCCCCAAAGGAAGGAAACAAGGAGACATGATATCCCCCCCATAATGAGTAATCTCCTCCAAGGATGGTAAGTTCTTGAAGACAAAACATAGTCCAATGCCTACAAACAACATTTCTCCCTTAGGAAGAAGATACACCAAGTATAGATGTAAGATGGCTTCCCATTGTGGATAGGAAGTAGGAAGGGGAATCCAAATGAAGTATGATGTCTTTGAAGTATGCTCATGTGTCGCCATGTTCTTGATTGATGAAGATGTCATGAACCAATTAGGAATAAGCTCAATATAAGGTGACAAATGAAGAACCAATGGTAACTTATCCATGTAAGAATTTGGATCAAACACCAAAGAAAAATATGCCTCTTCAAATGAAGTAGGAAGAGAAGCAAGAAAGCCCCCCCTCAATGTAGAATGTACACCCATGATAGATGCACCTAGATCAATGTAGAAATTGCACCAAGAAAATTGAATAATGCTCCTCCCCTTAGGAAGAAACAAGTCCATAGGTGTATCAATGAATCCTCCCCAATCTAAAGGAAGAATACTCAAAATGAATGATGTCTTAGGAAACTGAATAGGAATCTCCAACACATGAGTATGTTCAAACCAAACCATGCAATGTGACATCTCAAGTGAAGTTTGAGACTCATGAAAACCAATCTCCAAAGACTCAAATGTCTTCTCTAAAGTTAAAGAGGCCTCATCCAAATGTTGTATCAAAGTATCCACAATCAAGTCACCCTAAAAAGAATGATCAAGTAGAGAATGAAGATGAGGGCCAGCATGCTCCCTTGCAACAACTAAAGAAGGATCATCCTCAATAAAGAGAAGATGAATGTCATCAATGAAGTCTCCCAAATCTAAAATGTAGGACTCCACAGACAAACCTGCAATGTCTGTCAAGAAGTCATCCCATGGAACTATAATTGGAAGACAAGGAATATCTTGTTGCATTGAATCACAAGAGCGAGTGGCTATAGGAAGACACACATCATCAAGAGATGTGATCTTAGTAGGAGGAGGAGCTACAACTAGAGGTTCTGGACCTTTTGGAAGTGGAGGAATATGTGGATCTCCATACATTTTCCAAAGAATAGTCCAAAGATCAGGAATATTCATTGTTTCATCTTCGTAGTCATCAAGGAATTTATAACATCCATATCCATATTCAAATAGATAACCTTAACAACTTCTGAGTAAGAGTCATAGTTGTAAGGACTTTTAGGTCTATACTCATACAAATAGGACAATAGGTTATGCTCACTAAGATGAGCAAGAACCAATTCACTCCATTTCTTATAGTTCCCTCTTGTCAACTTAATTAAACCATCCATGATGTAATTCTCACATGAAACGATGAGATAAAAAAATTAAAGCACCCCCCAAAATGCAACGAGCCAAATAACCCCCCCAAAATAGATGATTTTGGCACTTTATATATAGTGCGTGTACAATTGCCACTTGCCAAAATGAACCAAAGTGGATTTTTGATTTTGATAATTACAACAGAAAATATGAAGCTATAGTAGACTCAAAAAAATAAGATACAAAATCTCTCAAGGATCTAACAAATTACAAGTGCCAAAAATAGGCCAAAATAGACCAAATTCTAAAAGTACTATGTCCACTTAGAATTTTTCCAAACTGATACCAGATCTGGAAAGTAGACAAAAAATCATGAACTTTAAAAAAAAATAGCACCTAAAAATGTGTCCATATGAGCCCGAACGAAGCTTCTAAAGTTGTAAAAATTAGAATTTGTGATTTTGTGAAAATATAAGAAATAGAGATCAGAAATCACCTGCACCATTGTGTAGATCATGACATTCTACCCCAAAACAAAAAAAATTGATCGAAAAAAGGACTCTAGATGACAGAGATATCACTATTTGAAAATCGCCTCAAATTATTTTTTCTGAATCGCTGCCTCTGAACCTTGAAAATTCAAATGGCTCTAGATTTGGCTTCAGATGTCTGATTTGGATGAAACAAAATTTGATTTATGGATTTTTGGACCTCCTCAATGTGATGCCAACCTTTGATTTGCACCATCAAGCTCCAATTTTGACTTGCAATAAAAATATCTCAAAATAGGCTATAGAATGAAACTCCTATGGCTCTGATACCATGTAAGAATTTGCCTAAGGCAAAGAATAAATGCCAAGATCTATAAGCTCAAAAGATAGCACAAGAGAGATAGGCAAAATAATCAAATAATTGATTATAGCCAATTGAATTGAATACAAAGTAGGAGTGCCTAAATATATAGGCAATGCAATAAGACTACATGATAAGGAAATGATAAGCTATCACCCACACAAGGTGGAATCACATGTCCACCAAAGGTGGATCATCCTCCATTGTACATCAAATTATGTGAAACATGTGCAACAATGAGAGGATGATAATGTGATAAGAGCACTAAAGGTGGATCTCACAAACAAAGAGGTATGTGATGACAACTATCACACTTAAAGTGGAAATTCTCCTAACCATGTGCTAAAATGAAATGCAAACTTCTAGGTGTCACAATGAAAACTAATATGCAAATGCATTATCCTAAGTAAAGTGTAATTAGTGAATATTTAATTACACCAACATAGACTATGTGAATGAAAGCAAGAAACAAACACAAAATTTTTGTAAGTCTTCGACTATCGTCCTGCAATCAAACCATTAGCATGTTTTATGTTCTTGGTCAAACATCCTGCAGAAAACTGTTAGGTTGTGAAAATAACAGACAAATACTAAACAACAACAAACAAGAAACTGTCAAAAATCTGAAATAGGAAAGACATAAACTGAAAATTTTAAAACACTGTATCCAAATCTCGCACGAGGAAGTATTCCATAGTGCATGAGAAAGTATAGGGTGCCGCGCGAGGATGCATTATCTTGCGCGAGAGAGTGCTATAGGGAGTGAAAATTTGCATGATACACTCTAGATTCTCATGTGAGAATCTGTACATAGACAATACAGATGCATGACAGAGCTTAAATTTCTTGTCAGAAAAAAATGAGAATGAGGCCATAATTTGATCTTTCTGCCCCATGGTGGGCGCCAAAATGTATACAGTCGAATGTGGACCTCTAATCTAACTACACACACAACATGGTCATTACTCACATGATCAAATTATGAGAGAGAGTATGAATTACTTAATTTGAAATTCATGGTGAAGCGACTTGTTGCCTCCTATGTAGACGGGGTGTTTAATTACTCTCAGAATGAGAGCCAACAACCATAAGACCAATTCTACAATGGAGGATTTGAAAGCATGAAGATTGAACAAAATGAAATTATGCTAAGATGAATATGCAATTAAAATTGAGAATGAAGATGCAATTATATTAAGAGCTTGAAAGAGATATGAAGTGCAATTTAATCTAAAGTACTTGAAAAGAAATATGAGATTAGATTAAGCTATAAGCAAATAAGGAAACTAAATATAATGAATATGCAATATTAAACTAAGCCAAAATTACACTAAAATGCAATAAAAGCTTTGAATTAATGAAATTGAGACACAAAAAATACTATAGTTTAATTACTCTCAACAATTGCTCTCTTTGAATGAAGAAAAGAGGTTCATTAAATAGACAAGCCCGAGAAGAGAATGAAGGGGTTCTTGATTTGAAACTCCTAACTCTTCATTCCCATTTGAGACAAAAAGACAAGAATTACTTAATTAAAAGAATGGAAAATGCCACACAGGGCGACCTTTCGAATATTGTGAATTATTAATTCAAAAAGGAGTGTCCATTCAAATAACAAGTAATTATTAATTCCTTTTCATGTATATTAGCCAAATGGGGCGGGTTTAATTTAATTCCAAGAACTTAGGACTTTAGGATTAAATTAATTTATCATAGGGGTAATTTAGCTAATAAAAGTTGAAGACTTTAGGAATTAATTTTAATATTTGATTAATGCAATTTAAGGTTTTTGCAAATGACATCAAGTCGAATTAAGTCAGGTAGGAGAGAGAAAATTGCCTAGGAAACTAGGACTTTGGAGATGTAAAATTGATGAAAATGCACCAAAATTGATTGAAATTAATAGGTGCCACTTTTGGGGTATTACAGGCACAACAGGTGCCTACACAAGATCAACAGCCACAGGATTAGGACAGGGTTCCCAGGATGTTCCCACTATGGGTACTGTAGTACGGGAGGTTCAGGCTATGAGGATGGATATGTCCAGTGTTGTTGGGCGTTTAGATTAGGTTGCCGCCTTGATGCAGCAGTTCATATTTGCTATGGTTTAGAGACAGAGTGGAGTGAGTACTTCTCAGGCTCCTCCCCCACATGATGGTAGAGGTCTAGATGGATCTAGTCCTAGAGGATCTTGATTGATAGATTCACTCATGGTTGATGTACTTGTATCACATGCCATGTTTTTTTGATTGATTGGACCATTTGATGTATCACTTTGTATGAAATTGTATCTTGATATACTGAGTTGATGGATCATTGATGAACACTTTTTTGATGATATATGATGATATGCTCCTTGGTTCTCCTTGATGAGTTTTTTATGAGATTATCTTTTATGCAGCTATATGATGTGTTATGTATTTACTTTGATTTATGCTATGGATGTAGTTATCTTATTTTATGATATAAATAAATGATGTAATGATTCATGGATTTATGACATGATTTTCCCTATTTCTCAATGTACGGATGCAAAGTGTTTTATGGAAATGCATATGGAAATGCCCCTTATGTTTTTTTCAAATTTTTCGATGTATGCAATGCAATTTTTAGCTATTTGTATGCAAATGTTGTATGGATGTTTTTCTTTTTCTGGTATATGGATAATGACTAATGATTAATGCTATGCATGAATGCAAAAGATAATCTCATTTTATTTTAGTTTGATTGATCAAAAGTAAGGCGTTTGATTGAATCCCTCATTTCTTTAATGTTTTGACTAACTAAAATTATTGATGTATCTCCTTGTCCTTGGAAAATTAACCACAAACAAATGCAATTAATCTAACATGATAATGCCATTAATCTAATAGGATAAAGTAATGCAATTAATGTAACATGATAATGTAATGCAATGCAACCTAAGTGTCACTAGCTTTTAGCAAAGAAATGCCATGGAGATAAATTTTCATCATTGAGCATTTTGGGACCGGAAAGCTAGTACAATCATCACTGACCACATCATGATGATATGAATACCTCTTTTTATCTCTTTTTGGTAATCTCTTTTTGAACCAAGTACAACCCTCACTAGTTGGATGACCAAACTATGGGAGTCTGAATACCAGTGTCAACAGATTCAATGTTGCAAGTGGATTTTTGGTATTAAGATAAGGAAAATCTAAATAGCCAAGGGATCCATTTGTGTAAACAAGCAAAGGTCAATCTATCCTCGGATGAGATAGTCCTCGATGGTTCTTTGATGACCACGTTGTTAGACAAAATTTCATAAGTTGATGAATCTTCCTCAAAACAATCACTCAAAGGCAATAAAATATCATGTCTTTCTCATGGCTAATCTAGTCGAAACAACATCAAATAGCTCAAAAGATGTGATAAAAGTCAATTTCATGAAGATTATCAAAAGAAAGTTTCAAGTGTTTTGTAATGTTTCATGATTTTCAAAAAAGTATTTCCAAGCATTCTGATCTTTAAGGTGTTTTGTCAATTTTTAATCTTGAATTATAAAGTCAATGAAGGCTCAAGGATCTTGTTGTAGGATCAAAATACTTGGGTTTTGAAATATGATATCTATCAAAGGTTCAATAAAATTTCCACTTTTTTGAAAATTTGACAAATCTATCTCTAATGTGACTGATGGTAGCACTTATTAAATCCATTTAGTACCAAATTTCCAATCTTCTTCTTCCCCCAAGTGATAAATGGGATAGTTTGACAAACTTAGGGCTGATAGACAATGCAACAATGTGACTAAACGACTTTATTATGACTATGTACAAATGACTGATGCAATGGCAGTTGTACAAATGGGATGTTGGAAATGCAATATGGACATATGTGACTAGGAAAGACAAACTTAAGGGAACAAAAGGCACTTGTTTACCAATTTTTCACCTTCTGGATCTTTTTCTCTTTTTTTTGCTACCAAGGCACCTATTGCTAGGTTTTCACCAAGGCACTTTTTTTTTTTTTTTGTATTTTTCTTTTTTTCAATTTTTTTGTATTTTTCAAGATCTCTTTGACTATGTGCAATAAATATGATGCTCCTCATCTGATACTCTTTATACTCTTTCATCTCCCTCATGTGTAGAACCTTTTGAGATGAATACTATTGTTGGGTTCTTGGAGTTCCTCTCCTTCACAATTTGATAACTTATAGGTTCCTGTTCAAAATGAAGACACTATGATGAATGGGCCAAGCCAATTTGCCTCTCATTTGCCTTTCTTCTCTCTTTCAACCTAATTCTTTGGGTTCTCTCTTAACACTAAGTCTCCTACCTGAAAGACTCTCAGTTTGATATGTTTATTGTAGTTCCTCGAGATTCTATTTTGATACACTTTCAGGTGCTCATAAGCTTGTGTTTGGTGTTCTTCTAGCAACTCCAATTGTTGAAGTCTAGTGACTCTATAGTCTTCATCTGTGATCAACCCTTGCAATGACACTCGTAAAGATGGGATTTCAACCTCTAATGGTAGAACTACTTTGGCTCCATAGACTAATGAAAATGGTGTGGCTCCCCTCGGTGTTCGAATGCTCATTCTATAGGCCCATAATGCTAGATTAATTTGCACATGCCAATCCCTTCCTGATTTATTGACCGATCTCTCCAAGATTTTCAAGATATTCTTATTCGAGGCTTCGGCTTGCCCATTTCCCTAAGGGTAATAGATAGATGAGGAATGGTGAGTGATATGAAATGTAGCACAAAGTTCATCCACATCCTTGTTTTTGAATTGTTTTCCATTATCTGTTATTATGGCATGAGGAATGCCATATTTGCAAATGATGTGGTTCAAGATGAACATGGAAATTTGTTTACCCATGGCCATGATCAAAGGAACTGCTTCAACCCACTTAGTGAAATACTCTTTTGCGGTTATGATGTATTTGTGACTATTTGAAGGTGGGTAAATGTCGCCAATTAAATCAAACCCCCATTGATAGAAAGGCCAAGGTGTAACAAATGGGTGCAATTCTTATGCCGGTGCATGTATCATGTCACCATGATATTGACATTTTCTGCATATCCTAACAAAGTGGCAAGCATCTTTTTCTAA
Organism: Chamaecyparis obtusa; assembly: GCA_027943335.1. Taxonomy (NCBI): domain Eukaryota; kingdom Viridiplantae; phylum Streptophyta; class Pinopsida; order Cupressales; family Cupressaceae; genus Chamaecyparis; species Chamaecyparis obtusa. The sequence goes on along the minus strand of BSBK01001831.1, from coordinate 1,059,311 downwards.
TGTCTTCCAGAAATACCCTAAGCGAAGGATCTTCTTAGCTAGGTTTTGTTGGAAACTGCAATTGAAACAATTGTTGTATTGTCATTGATGTCAAATCTTAACTGGTAAGACTATTGCTACTTAGGAAAGTACTATATCTATTTGAGTGTTGCTAAGGGGATAGGCAAGGTTGGTAAAAATAGCACCTAAGGAAAGGTTGAGTTATCTTGATACTACAAAGTGTACTTGACTATGTTGCACAATGATGACGCAATGTATTATTTATACTAGTAAGACTGAAGACTAAACTGGTAGGCTTAATCGAGCAGAGAATGGAAAAATCATGTTTAAGCTGAGTAATGTTAGTGTCGACCGAGTCAATGTATGTCGAGAAAAATTCTAGTGTCAACCGAAAAACAGTTAATTGCCGAGGAAGATAGTGTAAGCTGAGGAAACATTTTTAGTAATGACCGAGATTTCTACATGAAGACCGAGTAGTTGATCACAGTATTGACTGAGCATCAGCAATTTTATATTTGAAGAGAATTTAGTTTTGGAGTTGACATTGTTGAGTTATTGGATTATGTTAAACATGTTGACTTTATTTATTGATTGTTTGAAAGCATTAAATGAACTGTAAAACATTTTATTGTAAATCTTTAAGAGATTTGAGATGATTCTAGAAAAGGAGCCGAAGAACATGAAGTGGGTAGATTCAATGAATCTGACCTAAGATCTACAAATGAGATTGAGTAGCATAAGATGAGTTAACCTAATTGAGGAAAGTATAAAGGGAACCTAAGCATTTGGATATGCAAGTGCATGGGTGAACAAAGAATGCTAGAAGATTAGTAAAGTTTTATTGACTGTATAAGTAGAAAAGGTTGAAGGAGAATTGTGGTGGTTGCTTGAAGAAAAGTTTTGAGCAGATCATAGATGGAGATGGAAAAGTTTCAAAGTCAGTAAACCAGCATTAGTGTATGAAATCAGATCTGATATTTGCAAAGTGAGTTGTATATTTTTCAGATAAATATTGTTGGTACTTTCTAACCATTGTAACAGTCAAAATCCTTTTAACAGAGGTTGACCTAACAGTCATATGTTAAATCCTTTGAACAAGGTTGCATTCTAATGGAGTGTATGTAAGTCCTATGACAAGGCTCACTTTTAACAGGGTGATTGAAATCCTTTAACCAGGTCACACCTAAAAGTGTGTATTGTAACCTTTGACAGGGTTGGCTTTTTACCGAGCTCACTTCAAAAGAGTGAAAATAATAGTAGCATGTTACAAAGTGGTTTTTCCCAAATTGCGTTTCCACTATAAATCCTGGTGTTAATACTTATGTGAATGTTTTGATTTGAACATTTCTATGTTTTACAAGTTAAGTTATAGCTGGGTAGTGGACTGCATTGTTATATGTTTCTATTATTTGAATCAGTGATGACTGAGTTTGTTTTGGTTATTGGATCTGATTTAAGGAAAAGTTTTTGAGATTTTTTTAGGTTTAACTCACTTGCATGTGACCCACAAATGCCTTCATGACCTTCATGTAAAGCTAACTTAGACACTTCCTCCTCTAGACACCTAAGTAATGTCCCATCGAGACCCTTACGATACAATATTTCTAAGAGGATTATGTAACGGGCTGATTGGCGTATGAAGTTTCATTTTTGGGCTCAGGTTTGGTCTAAAGTTAGTACTTGGTCTTTGAGATATGTATATATAGGGTCGTACCAAGGGGAGTCATGTCCATGTAATAGGGCAAAAATTTGGGTTTCAGGAAGGTCAAATGCCAGTTTTACCAACTCCTCCACCAAGAACTCGTACTTCTCATTTTGATCTAGTTTTTGTAACAAGGAAGCCAAGGTGACCATGGTGTCAGCTGCTCTTTTTTTCTCTCTCAAAATCTACGCAAAAGTGATCAAGGAAAAGTACTTCTTCCATCCATCAATCATGGTCTTATATGACATCAAATTTTCATCTTTAGTGTTATATTCATTGTTGACTTGATTGATAATGAGTTGAGAATCTCCATATATTTTTAGCTCCATGATGTTCCATTCTAAGGCCATTTTGATGCCTATGACTAGTGCCTCATATTCCATTATATTATTTGTGCATGGAAACAAGAGTTTTTAGGACTTAGGAATGGTGTAACCTTGAGGAGTGACCAATAATATGCCAGCCCCAGAACCTCCTTGAGTATAGGATCCATCAAAATATAACTTCCATGTTTTTCCCTCTATGTTTACAATTGCAGAATCCAGAAATTCCACTTGAATAGTTTGTGTAGAAGTCATTGGATTCTTAGCTAAGTGATATGTTATCACTTTCCCTTTTATTTCCTTTCTATCAACATACTCAATATTGAATTCACTCAATATCATAACCCACTTGGCTATCCTACCCATTAAGGTAGTTTTACTTAGCAAATACTTGAGAGGAACAATTTTAGCAATTAGCTTGACCTTATGCATCAACATATAATGTCTTAATTTTTGAGATACAAACACAACTGCTAGGCAAGCCCTTTCCATGAATGTGTAGTTAAGTTCATATTTGAACAATTTCCTACTCAAATAGTGGATTGATCTTTCCTTTCCTTGTTCATCCTCTTGCGCCAAAAGTACTCCTAGATATCTTTTGGTAGTAGATATGTATAAAAGCAATGCTTTTCCCTTGATTGGTGGCATTAGGATAGGTGGATTTATCAAATAGGTCTTCAATAATGTGAAGGCTTGATCACATTCTTCATCCCACATGAACATAGTATCCTTATGTAGCAACCTTGTGAAGGAATGACATTTTTTGGCCAATTGAGAAATAAACCTTCTTATGGATTGTATTTTGCCTTGTAAGGACCTCATTTGGCTGATGTTCTTTGGTATCTCCATATCCATTATTGCTTGTACTTTCTCTGGGTCCACTTCAATTCCTTTGGCTGGAACTATATAGCCTAATAACTTGCCAGATTGGACAACAAAGGCACATTTCTTTGGGTTTAATCTGACTTTGAATTGCTCCAACTGAATGAATATCTTTTTGAAAATTTGTAAGTGTTCCTCTCTTTTGTGGGATTTGGCCAATATATTATCCACATAATCCTCTAAAAATGTATGCATCATGTCATGGAAGATAGTTGTCATGGCCCTTTGATATGTGGCTCCGACATTTTTAAGGCCGAAGGGCATGACATTCCAACAAAAGGTGCCCCAAGGGCATTTAAAGGTGGTCTTCTCTTGGTCTTTAGGTGCAATTTTGATCTGGTTATATCCACTGAAACCATCCATAAGGGAGTACATGGAATGACCCACTGTCAAGTCAACTATTGCATCAATGCTCAGAAGTGGGAAGTCATCCTTAGGAAAAGCAAGATTGAGGTCTCAAAAATCCATGCATACTCAAATGGATTTGTCATGTTTTGTGACCAGTACAATGTTAGATATCCATTCAACATAGGCTATTTCCCTTATGAATCCCACCTTCAACAATTTTTCTAATTCCACCTTGACTAAGAGAGCTATATGTTGGTGCATTTTCCTCAACTTTTTCTTAACGGGCTTAACTCCTGGTCTAACATTCAAATGATTCATTATAAAGTTAGGATCTAATCTGGGCATGTCGGCATATGACCATGCAAAGTTCACTTGTTGTTCTTGGAAAAACTTGATGAAATCCTCTCTTTCTAGAGGTGTAAATGATGCTACCAAGTGTATAAATTTTGGATCCAATTCCATCCCAATGTTAACCTTTTCTATCGGTTCTATGAGTATAGGCAACATTTCTTCCTCATGCTTTGGTAGAGTATCCAATCTCTCTTCCTTTGATGCCACAATTGGGTTTTCACCAAAGGAAACATCTTTTATCTTTACTTTTTTGGGTTCTAATGCTGCCACATAATGGTTTTCAGCACTAGAACTTTTCTTTTTCTTATTTTTTTTCATTTTTTTCTTTTGACTAAGAGAGTGAACCCCCATTGCTTCTATCATGTTCAGTTCGAATCCATTGGTGAAAGAGGGTTCAATCACATTAAGGTATTGGTTTTCTGCTTGGTCATGTGGAAAATAAAGCAAGTCACTTCGCTTAGTTTGGTCCCAATCAATAAGATGGGGATTTATCAGGGATAAGGTTTCATTAGGAAAGTTTTCATCAATTGGGTTTATGGACATGACTTCATTTGAGGGTTCATACATTTTATTGTTTAGATCTATGACGTGCGTTTCCTCAAGATGGTCCATGGAAGAAGGGTCGAAATCCCCTTCACTTGAGTCCTCATTGACTTCTACGAGAAATAGCATGGGAAAAGCCACGAGTGGATTAAAACTAATGTTTGAATCTCCCTCCTCCGAAGGCATCCAAAATGTATCTATCCATGGTGGATTAGTATATGCTTGTCCTATGTTAAGACCTTGTATATTAGGCTCTTCATTGGCTTGAGTTTCTTGCCTTGGGATCTTTTCATACGTATGTATTGTGACTACTTCTTTATCTTGACATGATTCATCCAATAGGGTATCCCACTCATAATCCCAGGAGTCATCACTATCTCCATCAGATTCTAAGGCATTTACTTGAGGATAGAAATATTGCATTGGGCTGGAGCTTTCACCTTTATATTGGTAGCCTACTCCGGATCTTTCTTCTTTTGCCCTCCAAGTAGGCTCAATGGGTTCTAGTAAACCTCTATTCCTTTGGCCTAAGGGTCCTCTTCCCTTGTATCCCATTTTCTACATTATCTCAAACCCTTTCCCATATTGCTTGATTTGTATATTAACATGCTGAATTCTTTCCATGGGAGTGTTTGAGGTATCCTCTTCATCATGATAAAGCCATTGAAGGACTTCATTCTCCTCCTTATCGAATGTTGCTTTGTCACTTTGTCTTATGAGGTAAGAGTTATACTTATGAGGAAAGTGTTATTTTGATGGTTTACCATGTGTTCTTGGAGATGCGGGCATGTCGAATAGGGAAACAGAGTATTCCCCTACTCCTTTGGAACTAATTTTGCATTGTTTGTCAAATGCATCCATCATTTCACCCATTTTCTTGTAGTTTTTCTTTTTAGCTTCATCTTTTTCTTCTCTAGTGGGTTTGTAGGGTACTATCTCTGATTTAGGTGCTTGGTCTGAACCTTCATTTACAGTTGGACCCTCATAGCTCATTTTTTCCTTTCCTTTAGTTGATGTCGTTGAGCTAGCTTGAGGAGGGTTTGGAGTAGCATTTAATGTTATCATGGGATCATCCATTTTGGTATCTTCAATGGTGGCTCTTTGAATGATTCCTTCTTAGTTATGTGGAATAAATAGCTCATGAAGGGGTTTGAGTGCATTGCAATATTGGAACGGATTTGAGTCACCTCCAACCGTGATTTCTTCACCCATGTACAAAAATTTGATGCATTGGTGGTACGTGGATGGGACTACTTACATCTTGTGGATCCATGGTCTCCCCAACAAAATATTATAAGTTAACTGCATGTCCAATACCTGGCAATTGGTGTCCTTTTTGATAGGTCCCACTTGAATGGGCAATAGGATCATGCCTTTAGAGGCCCTTTTAGCTTCATCATAAGCCTTTATGGTGATTCTTTTCATAGGGTCAATACAAGACTCGGACAACCATAAGGATTTAACAAGACTTAATGTGCAAATGTTAAGGCCAACTCCTCCATCAATGAGAGCTCTTTTGAATCTATGGCGTTCAATCAAGACCTCTATATGCAGTGGTAGGTTTTGGGGATGAGTAATAGACATGTCATCTTGGTCAAAGAATGACAAGCAATGAGGTGCAATGAGATGACCTACCATGTTTTGGAACTTCCCCTCTTCTAAGTTAGTAGGAACATTTGTCTCTACTAGAGATTTTTCTAAAATTTCTTTATGGTTAGGGGATAGCTTCAATAGCTCCAAGATAGAGATTTGTGCTGGAGTTCTTTGCAACTGATCTACCAAGCTATATGGTTTTGCTTCTGTAGAAGATTGCTTGATCATAATGTTAGACTACGGAGTGCTAATAATTTTAGGACCAACCCCTTGTAGGGTAATCCTTGAAGTCTTCTCTCTAGTAATAAAATTTGATGTCTTTTTGGGGCTGTTCCTCAATTATTATAGCATTGACAATGTTATCATAAGGTGGCACAAAGTTAATGTTATTGCTACTTTGTTTCTTGCCATTAGATGACTCCCCTTTGTCATGTTTATAGAAGGGTTGTTTGATCACCGTGGATTCGATGTTCCTTTATACTTGTCATATTTGGGAAACACTACATTGATTAGGAATGGTGCCATTACTATACTTCTATCAAACAGGAATGGACACAATGCTTCAATAGAAAAGGGTTTGGCATCCCCACTTTGCTTGATTGTATCCAGTTGCATTTGAAATATTTTGAACTGTTTGTTCATGATGTCAATGGAACTTTCTTCAACTTTGGGTGGTCTAAGTTGATTCACATCATAATCTCGTGAAAGTGTAAGACCTATTCGGGCTAGGTCCATGAAATACTTCACTTTATCTCTTTCCATTGCTTTTTCCATGAGTCTTAAGAAATAGGGGCATTGAATGGCTTCATCAACCTTGTCATCGGTGGCATCATCAATAGTTGGTTTAGTATTAGTTCTTTGGTGAGTGGTATCAATTCCTTGAGTGTTTTGATCCACCCCTCCACCATTGGTATTTCCTTGGTTATTCATGTCAATGCGCCCATTATTTGCATCACCTTGGTTATTGGGGTTGATGCCACTATTTCTTTTATTACCCAAACTACCATAGTAAATCATGTTGTCTTCCACTTCTTGTTCAGGTGATTTTTGGGGTATCCTTGGAGTGGTAGACTCGTCTCCTAGGTAATGGAGTTCTTGACTCAAATAAGTCTCATCTATTTGCAAGGTTTGCTTGATGTAGTAGGATCTAGTAAAAGCAGACATGAACCTTGGAGAATAAGAGTCAATATTACCCGTGGTCAAATCCTTTGTAAAATTTGCAAAAATGGTGTAGAACAAGATTTTTGACTGGACTAAAGGTCAGAGAAGTAAGAGCACAGAAAAGGGTACTCAAATATATGATCAAAATTTTCTAACCCCCCCTGCAAATACTCTCTGTTTGCCCTTTTATATTTTTGGGTGTCACTGATTTGAGCATAGGCGTGACTAAATTTTGCATATGCATGAACTAGTGTATTGTTAGGTGGCACACTACAGGGATGCAAGTGGCACTTTCCTATTGATAGGCGATTTTCCAATTTTATCAGGTGTGTTTCAATACTTTTTAGGCATGATTTCACTGTTGCTACACATTTTCATATAAGTCACAAGTGTGACTGAACCTCTGATAGGAAGGATTATTTTGTGCACAGGTGGCACTTCTCTGACCAGGTTGTAAGATTTTGAATTTTTTAAACTTTTAAGATCAGGTCCTTTTAAATTTTCTTGTTTGAAAATAAAAAACAATCTAAACACACACATCAATTTTTCATCATGTCCCTAAAATAATCTAATGTGTATATTCTCAATCATTTCCACGAGTATAACACAAGAAAGAATTCCAAGCAACTTACCTAAAGTCAAATTTGGCTCTTAACATGGCTCTAAAAGGTAGTCTTGCTACTTTATCTAAGATTTATTGTGGATTCTGTTCAAATAGATCTTAAACTTTCATCCCCCAAGTATGTTAAGGGGTTTCCCACACGCACCAAGGTATGATTTTGCGTAATCCATGAAGACTACTAGAGGAAATTCAAAAAATTTAAAATCTGTTTGTCACACACCCCATTAAAGATGCATGTGTTTCATTTTATAGTGGGTTGGATTCTCGCAGCAAAAGCGAGCGTATCCCACTTTGGGTTGTCCCTCTCACCGGCCTCATTAAAGCACAACTTAGGAGGTGAGCCCACTAATTCTCTATTTTAACTAGCATGTTCATATATATAAAGCAAGGAAAATGGAATTAAGGTTAAGCTTTTGGGAATTTGGTTCACCTAAAAGGTGAAGACCATATCCCTAACTTTCCCTTTAGTTCCTCAAACACTTAAGCAACAAAGTTCTTTTTCAATCTCGTAACAAAGAGATTCTTAAAATTGAGCAAATTCCTTATTTTAATTAAGCTAGATTTCAATGAATACAAAAATTTAAGCAAGTGCAAGCTTGATTCGATGAATACCTTTTCCTTTGTAGCTAGCAATGGCTGGGCCCTTTTTTGTGTTTTTTGCCTTTTTTTCTTGCTTTTACTCACCTAGTGGTGATCATTCCCACTCCCTCCTCCAACAAGTTAGTCCAACACAACCATTCAAAATGAGGGGAAACCAAAATTGAAAATTAATGAAGCAACCATTGTGTATGAATCTTTAGAGAACTTATTTGCAAACTTTCAAAGGAAAACTTGATTTAAGGACTAAAAATCCAATTTAAAGAGACAAATTTTATTTTATATGCTTGAACAATTGCAAGGTAATTCTGAAATACCTGATTGTCCTCCTCTTGTGTAGTCTCAAGAACAACCTTAATGTGCTCAAAGTTCTCCTTGTTAATCCTCTTTGCTAAAGCCTTTCCTTTTTTATTAAATCTACTTTCCAGCTTCTGTACTTTCCTGTGATTTCTCATTTACTGTTAAATCATGTAAATAGGGAGTTAGAAAAATGATTTAATCAATTTAATCAGTAAACAAAGACAACAGGTAGCAGGCGACATTGTCCAGCTAATAGGTGTGAACAAATTGTTAGCAGACGTAACTTTACTGATAGCAAGTGACACTTTGTAGTGACCCAGGTGATACTGAAAATTACACAGGCGTGAACAATTTATCACAAAGCATGAACAAGACTTAAACTTGCAGAAAATGATTTATGCTAAGTGACAATTTAGTAACAGTAAGCGTGAATTGCAAGATTATAAGCGTGACTATTATTTAAAATGGAAAAGCAAAGCGTAAAGATAGGCGATAATAGATTGCAGCAAAGTGATACTTCCTGAGTCACAGGCGTGACTTTAAGCATCAAAGGCTAAATACATTAATCTCACAGGTGTGAGTGAATGATTTGTAGGCGAGTGTAGAGTTCTCAAAACCATGTAGAAGTTGTATGCCAGGCGTGAATCTTCAGATAATAGACGTCAGTACAGAGATTGTAGGCAGTAGTAAAATGAAGCAGGCGTGAACAAATCTCCCGTAAGCGCGACTTCACCAATTTCCTGCAAAATATTCACGTAAAATAGACAATACAAGCATGCAAATTATGATGAAAATGATAAAATGAGGCCTAGGGCCCCACAGTGGGTGTCATTTGTGTGATGATGATAATCACCTTCATGAAATTAAGATCAAATTAACAACAATTCTAAAGTAAATACAATGCAAATCTATTTTAAAAATGAAACTAAGATCTATAGCATCTCATGGCTCTCTAGAAAGAGGTTGTAAGTGAAGCTCTCAGCTCAAATCTCCACTAGTGACACTTCTAAAATGAGAATTTATGTTGCTATAATGCTTCTACAATGCTTCTATGATGATGATTCTAGCTCAAATTGACAAAAGTATAATGCAAATTTCTCTAAATGCTCTTAATTGCTCTTAGAATGCTCTTCAAATTCCTATAGTAACAATGCTTTGCAAATGAATTTCTAAGATATCAATTGCTCTCAAAATGCTTCATATTTATAGTAAATTCCCAAGGGTAGGGGGTGGAGTGAAGTAATCATGATTTACCTTAGGTTGAGTCAAATACTTTGCTATATTCATAAATGGGGGGACAATTTAAAGGTTTCTCTCAAAGCTTTGGACAAAAGGAAAAGATTGAGTGGATGAGATTGAAACTTTAGAATGAGTGATTGAGATTCATCCTTTTTGAGTGATTTGTGTCTTTTTGTCCTCAATTCTTATTGGTTGCTCAACTTTTTTGAAAGATATTAGGAATTATTAAATTCAATTAATTAATTAAATTTAGCCATGTAAGGGTAATAGGTTCATTTTGATTTTTGATTTAAACAACTATACCACTAATTGATTAAAATCAATTATGTAGTGTTTTTCACCCCTTTAAGCTTTGATTTAATTATTTAACATCTTTATTTTATTTTTCCTTTGCTTTAATTGATTTTGTCCAACTTTATTTAATTATGTCCATTTTAATTGATTTGATCCCTTTTTGATTTAATTAATGCATTTTGATGATTTTGAGCCATTTTATTGATTTTTGCAATTTAAAAGCACTTTATCCATTTTTGTGTGTCTACATGATGTAAAGAATTGGTGAGCATATAGAGTTTGAATAGCATTTGTTGATGAAATTTGATAGACATTTTTCTATTATTGATTAAGGAGTAATAAAAATTGTATAAGTCTCTTAACTGAGTAGATCTTAATAGATCTTAATTGTAAATCCTTTAACCAGGTACAATTCTTAGATTAGAGTTGTGAAATCTCTTAACAGAGTAGACTTAGTAGTCTTGAGAACTCTTAATTGGGTAAATGCCTTTAATATGGTAAGCTATTATAAATAGCTAATCATTGTAGCTCTAATCGAGAAACTCTATTTTGCAGTAGTGAAGTGTTGTGGGTGTCATCCCCGTCGCAGTTTTTATCCTCTAACAAGGATTTTTGCGATACCAAAATAATTGTGTGGTGTTGATTTTTACATGTTTTATTTATATTCATGTGATGCATGCAAATGTTAAGTAATCAGTAAATGAATGTGAAGGAAGTTCATAAAATTTTAAAGGTGTTTTAGAGTACTGATTCACCCCTCCCCTCTTAGCACTTACATTTTCACACTTGAATCCAAAAATTGTTATCAGATCTCAGTCTCTTATTAAGGATTTTAGTCACTTGAGAGGAAAGATCTGGAAAGATTGAAATCTAAAACTACAAAAGAATAATTGATAGCATGGAAACAAAATTGAAGATGGCTAATGAGAAAATTGAAGAATTAAGCAAAAAGTTGAAACATTCAATCAGAGAAAGGAAAGAGCTTGCACTACAGTTGAAAGATACTCAAGATCAAGTTGAGGAACTTGAAGAACAATCTAAGGGAAGCATGTTTTATGAATCTAATGCACTCATATCAAAACTATCTGAAAAGAACAAGAACCTAGCTGATAAGGTGAAAACACTAAAAAGAGAACAAGAAGTACAGTCGGTAAGGATGAGTGAAATTATGGAACAAAAAGGAAAATTTGAGGATGAGAAATGAACTGTTGAATAAGAAAGAAGGAAAATGAATACAAGACTTGATAAGAAAGATAGGGAAATCATGAGGTTGACACAAACTCACTATAACTTGATAGATCAACTTGTTATGGCAAATCGAGATGTTGCTAGGAAAGTTAGCGATGTTGTAGAATTGAGATCTGAGAATGAACACTTGAAGAATGATCTAAAAGCTGAGAGAGATGCTAATGTAATCATGAAAATAAATGAGGAAGCATTGAAGATTCTGGATGAAAATTTGAGAAATCAAAGGCAACCAAATGACACCTCTAGACTCAGTTTCAATGCAAACAAAACTATAAAGAAGGGTGAGTCCTCCAAACAAGAAACCAAGTGATACAAAGCTTCTACCCCACAAAAGCCTAAGAAGACTACATGTTATCATTGTGGGAAACCAGGACATACAACTAACATATACAAAAGTAAGAAAGGTAATCTTCCAAATTATCCTAAATTTAGAGGTCATTGTTACAAAAATAATAAGTATGAACATAAGGCATTTGAGTGTAGATCAAGAGTTGTGAACACTCCAAGGAAACCAAGGTTTGAAGGTTATTGTAACAATTACAAGAAATATGGTCACAAATCTGGAGAATGCGGGTCACAAAGGAAAAGTGAGAAATGAGTCCCTAGCTAACAGAATGTTGACAACAACCAACAAGATCCTACTATAAAATGGGATTATAATACAAATATTACTTGTACTTCATGTGGAGGATTTGGTCACATTGTTGCAAACTACTTCAGGATGCATGGAATGAACAATAGGAAATCATGGAGAAACACTGGAATGGCTTGTTTCCATTGTCACAGAGTCAGTCACCTAGTTAAGGACTATAGGTACCAAAATAAGGATTCAACCAAAGAGAAACCGAGTGAAAAGACTCCATTAAACATTAATGAAATGTAAGAATAGATGAATAAGACTTGGAGAATAAATTCACAAGATGATGGAATAGAATTGGGAACTAGTGATGGAACCACATCCTCTAGATCGGGTGTACCTATCTTCACTTAATCGGTCAAGGTATGTATAGGAGTTGTTAACCTAAAGTTTATCTTAAATCAGTTCTTAGATTTAGTGCAAAGATCCATATTAGCATATCAACATGCATTTGGATATTAGTTATAATGTTATTATTTCATATGTTGATTGGTAAAGTATTTGAGTTATGTTACTCCATTCGGTGAAGTAGAGTGTAGTTTTGTTAAATGGTAAAATAAAGTTAGGTAAAGTGCATTAAATGTATATTATAGCTGTTGGAAGACCTAACCTAAAGGAAAAACTATAAATAGAGGGAAAGATACTTCATTGTTACATTACATTCTTGAGAGCATATTTTAGTAGTGAAAGATATGAGATCAAAGAGCATTTTAGAGCATTCAGTCAAGCATTCCAAACATTCACAAAATCATTTGAGGTATTTCTACTATTCACTTAGTTGAAATTACAGATTCTATTAATATTAAATTTGAACACTAAAATTTGTCAAGGTATTTTCAAGATCAATGGTGCCTAAGTTGAAAAATCCAGTCGTAGTTGAGAAGATAGACCCAATAAATCCAAACTACAAGCTTCCACCCACCGTTGTTGTGGAAGTAGATAAAACCAAATCCCTGTCCCTGATCCCGCCAAAAGTTATTTTGATTGAAGATATCTTCCAATGATAAATCGATGCATCATATAAGAACTTGTGTGTTAATGGTAATATGAAAAGTGATCACACACACCTACAGACCAAGGGTTTGGTTCATGCAATGCATGTACCAATAGTATTCAAACATGAGTGGATGATAATCGTACTGAGAAGAGTTCATGATAAGTTTATGTGGCTTGATGGGTCAAAAAAGATAACAAAGGATATTTTACATATTATTACTCGATTTCCTATCGGTGATATACTGAGGGCCTACAAGTAGACAGATAAGAACAAATTGTGTGAGCTTACAAAATCTAGGTGGGATGGAAGAGGCCTAAAAATTTCTACAATTGAAAACCCCAAACTTAAATTTACATCGAATATTATATAATATAGGATATTTCAATCATATTGGGTAGATATTGTACCATGTAGAGCTATGGATATTACATACAAAATGGTGAAGAAGGACATGAAGATTGACTTATGCAATATTCTACTGAAACAACTAGATGATAATATGAATACCATTCAAAAGGCAAAGTCAAGCACATTGAAGTTTGGTCTGTTGTTGGTATGTATATTATTTTGTTTTCAAAACTCATTTCCAATAGTCGATGAAGTCACATGGAGTGCAGATAACCCCATAGTTTATCAAATTAGTAATTTTATTCAAAGTATGGGTGATAATTTTAATGTCATAATTGATGATTATTTCCGTAAATTTCAATCTAGAATGCATAAGAGGTATAGAATTCCACCATAGTTAGTGGAAGATTATAAATATGAATTATGTTTTGAAGTGGACACTGATGTGTGTATCATAAGGGCAGTAGAAACTAGGATAGAGTGGTTACCACCAATGAGCTATGAGATAAACATAGATGCAACCATTGTACAAATAAAAGGACTATTGGAGAAACCAATGGATAGAACTATAACTCGGTATGGAACCTATGAAGAGGTTGAGGAGAAAATAAGAACAAGTATATTGATACTGAAGGAAATAAGGAAAATAGGTAAAATAATTAGTGAATTATCTAAGAAATTAGGTATTTTTGATTATGATGAAGTTGAGGAAGTTGAACCTGTGGAGATAAAGGGGAAGAAATTAAAAGCTAAGAAGTAAACTCCTAGTCCTTTTGGTGTAAGACCATCTACTTAGTCTACCTCTACACCAAGAGGAAAGAAGAAAGAAGAAGTTGAACCTGTGAAGACAAAAACATATGTTAGAGAAAATAAGGTCATTGGGAGGCCAAGAAGAAAACTAAAGTTGCTAAAGGAGAGTGGCACTAAGTTGGATGACTTGTCACAATTCGAAGTTGCACTAAGCAAGAAGTTGAAGAGTCTTGATGATTTTCTCAAGACACTTGAAAAGTATGGTGGACTGAAGGTCATGCAACAATTAAAATATGACACTAGGACTGATGAAGAAAAGGATAAAATAGAAGAAATAGTCATTACCACACTACACAAATTCAGGACACTACCAGTTGAAGTAGCAGATTATCTAGAAGGAGAATTGTATAAAAAAATAGATGCCAGACATAAATATGCACTTGCTACTGAAAAAGAGCTGAGAGACAGATCACTTGCAATCATAGTACTAGACATTACAAAGAGAGGAATAAAGGATACACTCAATGAATATTCAACAAGATTTCTAGTAAAGAGAAGAGTCTTTAGTATAATGGTCAGTCAATTGCAAGAAGTACAAAAGGATATCGATGATCTTTGGAGAAAGATCTTTTCCATTGACTAACCGATAATTGAAGATGTAATAGTTCAAGAGGATAAATCCAATCTAGTTGGATTGATAACAAATCAAGAAGAATTAATAATAGAAGACATTATCGAACAAGATCCTGATGAAACAAGTGAAAGAAGATGAAAATGTCATGGCTACCGAGGCCATAGAATTAGAAGCCATGGATATAGATGATTCAGCTACTGCAAGATTGTTAACAAAAGAGCCAATAATTATACAAGTAATGGATTTTTTAGAGATAGAGGTGACTGATGTTGTATCTACAGATGTTGAGACTCCTACCAAGCTAGCAAAAGATAATGAACCAAAAGAGACCGAGGAGAAGACAACAGAGACAAAAACAACTCAAGGACAAAACATAGAGTTGGTGACCCCCACTGAGACTATTGAATAAATGTAGGAATTTGAGAAATAAAAATAAAAATTAGAAGAGAAAAAAGAGGACAAACAAGAAAAGAAGGAAAAATTAAAAGAGAAGAAACAAGAGGAGCAGAAGAAGGAGAAGGAATATAAAACTAATGAGACTTCAACTCAATTTGATGCAAAGAAGGCGTCAAGTTCAAAGGGCAAGTCAAATAAAAGAAAAGAAGAAAAAGAAGTAGATATAAATGAGGTTATAGTTATACCAAAGGTTGACTATACAACCATGAGCCCAAAGGAACTCTCTGAGTTCAGTGACTTATTGAAAAGGAAAGCTACACAAGATAAGCTTATAGCCAAAAAGAAGAAAACTAATGTGTTGGATAAAATAAAGATCATTTTGAATGAGATTGTCCCCAAGGAAACAATCAATGAAAAGGTAGTCATATATAGTCAAAGAAAGAACTTTTCAGCCAAATCAATCAGCCTAGAACTGACATAACTGAGTATATGATGAAAGTTCACAAGAAAGATATGGAGACCAAGGTGATTGAAGAAGTTTTTCAATCAGTAGCATTGGACAAGGTAACTCTATCTGAGTTAATCAATGCATTAGAACAAGAGCTATAATACATTCTTTCTATATTTCAAAAGATTTGTTTATTTTCAAATTTTACAAAGGAAATAAAGGAAAAGGACAATAATGTGGAAAAAAAGCTCACTGAGCTATTATCAAATATTTCCACCGAACCAAAGACAATAATCGAATATTATGAGAAGTTGAAGCACTTGATGGGAGTGCAATTTGAATTAATAAAGGAGGAGAACCAAATTAGGATGGATCTATTAGAACTCCAAATAGTTTTGTTACCGAGCATTGAATCACTGTAGAGGCAAATACAAAAAGCTAAAGACCTAGTGAGCACACCATATGTAAGTGTTATGGATAGCATGGTTAGTCTTACTGTTGATATCAGTGAGTAGATAATAGTGTTACAGACACTCCAAGACACCTGCAAGGCATCATTGAAGGATGCATAGGAGAAGTATAAAAACATTTTTGACAAGATCCCCAAATCAGATGCGAAGTATGTATTTTGGCATTTTTGCTAAAAAAAGAAGGAATATATATATATATATATATATATATATATATATATATATATAGAAGGGGGAATAGGATTGATATAAAGGGGGAATACATAAATTATGTATATATTATGGATATGTATTGGATTTATTACTTCGGGGGGAGTAATAATTTTTTACCGAGGAAGAGAAATAAACAAGTACAAAATTTTGATATATGACTTTGAATATTTTGAAGGTTTTTAACAAACATACCTAACTAATGCCAAAGGGGGAGATTGATACTCTTAAAGTTAATTTTGTTTTCATTAGTTATAAGGAAGTTATTATGTTTGTGAAAGTCATTTAGTAAGGAAGAAAAGATGAGTTGGTAAGGCAGAGAAAGCATTCGGTCAAAGGAATAAGTAAACATGGAATTTCGGTAAAGAGAAAGCAAGTATAGGCATCGAGCAAGGCAGAACCAAGCACTGAGAACCAAATTCTACCAAGAACCTAACCGAGAAGAGAAATTAGTTATCGAGTTAAATAAAATGTGTTAGAGTAGAACAAGCCGACACCAGATGAATTCTAAGTACATTGAATCTGGAAACCGATTAGAAAATAGTTTACCAATCTCAAGGAGATAATATTTAATAGAACATTGGAGATTAAAATCTAATGATTATACATGATTACAAGGTGAGATCATCCAATGAGAATTAAAGATGAAATATGCATTGGAAGTGTACCCAATGCTAGCACCCACTAGTACATTAGAGACCTTTTTCCGATGTTAGGTCATCTAAATTGGGATGGTTAATTATCGATATAATGACACCACCTGACGTCGCAGTTTTGCAATCAGAATAACCAATGATTTTGATTGGCATCATAATTATGATGACACTGGACATCGTAAGAAGGGGGTACCAACAAGGAAAACTTGGTGTTGGACCTATTTGTGGCCGTCCCAATTGCAATGCCTATCCATCGCAAAAAAATAAAAACAACGTGCGACTTGTCAGAATCGTCTGATGGGTTACCGTCATTTGTAATTTGTGTGCCGATAGAGATGTTGTTAGTGTGATGGATATCCATCATAAGTGTGCAACATAATACATTGTTTGTATTTTTTAACAACATTGATGTTGTGCATCCGACAGAGACCCGTCAGAATTTTACGACGACTATCCATCATTTATAGTTTTTCAACGACAACGATGTTGTACATGTGATGGCTGGATGTTAGATTATTTTGATAGATAGCCATCATTATTTTATGGTCATCGCTAATGCGACGTTAATAAGTTTTTAAATAAATAAATAAATAAATAAATAAATATATATATATATATATATATATATATATATATATATATATATATATATATATATATATATATATATATATATATATTTGTCGATCAAGTTGGTATCGATTCAGAAGGGTGTTCTTGCAAATCTAGTTCCTGCTCATGATTTGGTTATGGATCATTCAGAGATGACTTTGTAGTAGATTTGGTAGTGGCTCATGGATTATTGAGTGTGATGTCAAGAGAGCGACATGCAGAACTTGCACATTGGAGATTCATAGATCACTGTGGTGTCCATGATGACTTGTGAGAAGTCTTCTTCTTGGTGAACCGAGATGAGAGACTTAGATTACAGAAAGTGGGTCATTTGATGCGACTTATGAGACATTGGATGCCTCTTCACAGTGGCTTCACAGTGCGGTCTGTAGTGTTTATTTGCGACTAGGTTCTTGGCAGAGATCTATTGATTTGGTAGCCATTGAGATAGATCGATATATTTGTCATACGTGGATTGAGATCTTAAATTATTGAGCTTCTCTTTGTTTCGAGAATAGTTTAACATTCTCTACTTAACAGGGTCAACCACATGAAGGTGGAAGCTCATCTGACTCCTCCTAGGATCCTCTTATGACCCTTTACAACATTTTAAGACCTCTAAGATGTATTCTTAGGGATTGTAAAGGGTCGTAAAGGGTCATAAGGGGTCCTGGGACACAACAATTGAGAAACATAAATGTAGGCATCATGGTCACAATTTTTTGGATATCTACATTTATGTTTCTCAACTATTGTGATACCTACAATTATGTTTCTCATTTGTCATGTTTATGTACATGTTCTTTATGTGTGTTGTTGTGTTGAGACAAAAAAGAAATTGGATCACTTGGTTATCGATGGTGAAGAATTAGAATACCCTATAGGAGTAGTGGTTGTATCTGGTACATGGCTTAGACGATATGCTATGAAGAACCCTAGGTTGTGGTTGTTCGAGGATTGGGAGACACACATAAAGAAAAATTATGACTGCGCATCCCTTTGCTCATCTCTTTAGTTTTTGTTTTCATAGATTCCACCATCTGACATTCCTTTTTGGTAAGAGATGGATGGAAATGTTCTTGACTCTCGAAAGAATGGCCTGCATACAAATAAAAACTTGTGGTTATTCAAATCGTAAGTTCAGAGTTTCCCATAATTTGGGAGAAATGAGTTTGGAAAGACTTCAATCTTTCATTGAGGGAAAGTATTTTACTTACGTTGAGAAGAAACCTTCAGTTTTTTCACTTCATTTTCAGCATCTTCTGTTGATTTTCTTTTCAACTCAACAGATAATTGTATGTTCATCAAGTGATCAAAACTCATCGGAATAGCACTTGTGGAAGGATCAGGGCATTTCCTCTGTCACTCAAAATCACTCTAGATCTTCTTAGAATGAAAAATAAAAATATCTTTTTTCACAGCCATCTCTTACTGAAAAGAAACATCAGATGGTGAAATCTATGAAAACAAAAACTAAAGAGATGAGAAGAGGGATGCGCAGTCATAATGTTTCTAGCAAACATCCTGTTAATGTAACAAAAAATAAAATGACCCTGGAGGCTGCCAAGTCTTTCGAATCAAAAAACCCCTTTGGCTTAGTAATTATGAGGCCATATAGTGATATACCCACATTTTAGGCTTGTAAGATTCTCTAGCCTCTCTCTATGCTCATTAGGAGCACCAAAAGAACAAAATGGTGAATGAGTGTATTTGACAAAGATAAACATGACACATTTTGTTGGGCTGATTGGGTTGACCTGGTACCATTTACATGGCCTATTTTATTACTAATGTCCTTATTTGCATCTTTTCATCAAATGACCCAAAAACATCAAGAATGGTCCTATATGGTCACTAATAGACAAATTTCAAAAGAATATGAATGAATGCAAACATACATAAGTGGATGAAGATAAATAATGAAGGTACCAGACATTGCTTGAAGTAATGAAGTGTTGACCCAAGGTTCAATCCAGTATGCTCTTGTATGATCCAAAACTTGCAAGGAAGGAAAAGATGGGGTTAGATCCAAAGGACCTAAGCAATGCCTAGCACCATATTACTAATCATCATTCATCATATATACATTACAAACATGTGCATAGTCAAGCCATACACAGACTCAACAACATGATAGTATTAATCCAATAACAAAAAATACATTACAAATGCCAAGCTCACGGTCTCAATGAAATAAATAGTGTATAAAACAATATATGGTGCACAACACCAGCAAGCATGCAATGGCATCAATAGCATTGCATGATTCCCAAGCTCAAATTCAAAATAGTAAGTGTATTAATGTATGTTTGCATGATGCCAGATATTAAACAGTGAGCTCATGAACAATGCCAGTATTAAATAGTGAGCTCATGAACAATGTCAGTATTAAATAGTGAGCTCATGAACAATGTATGATGCCCTAGCTTGCAGCCCTCAAACCATCAAGACATTTCCTCATGAAATGATCATAAACAGGGAGTACCACATAGTGAATATCAATAGAAAAACAAATAAAGAGAAATCAAACACTTCACACAATGCCTTAAAGGCAATAGCAATGATGCCCTAGCTCTTAAAGCTCATGGGTCATTGAGCATTCCAACTGCTAAGATGTAAACAATGCGCACTATTAACATTCATATTATGCCATTAAATCAACAAATGCCTTCAAAATGAAATTGAATTAATGACAAGACAAAGCACGAATGCCTACTTCAAGTGCTAGTGCCCTCTTCCCACATGGAGCCAGCCTCTTCGTGCATGCCAAACTCAAATTCCCTCTTCGTGCCACGCAAAAGTCCAGTGTCATCTTTGCGGTAACTCTTCAAATTCACACAAATTACAAATGACACTTTCTTTTTCAAAATTACAAAATTACAAAAATTTCATTGGCTCAAAGTACATAGAAATTCAAAATAGTAACATATCTTAATCTTTTTGAGCTCAAATTCAAAATAGTAAGTGTATTATTTTATTACTGATGTCCCTATTTGATCTAATAGCATCAATATAACAAACAGAGCACCAACCAATCAAATAGGGACATGAGGTGCTCAAACAGTGAGCTTATAAAACAATATATTTAGTCTTAATAAAATCTTATAAAATAACATATGTTGTGTGAAGTGTTTGATCTCTCTTTATTTTTTTTGTTGTTGATATTCACTATCTGGTAATCCCTGTTTATGATCATTTCATGAGGAAATGTCTTGATGGCTTGTGGGCTACAAGCTAGGGCATCATGCATTATTTATGAGCTCACTATTTGAGCACCGGCCAATCAAATAGAGACATGAGGTGCTCAAACAGTGAGCTCAAAAACAATATATTTATTCTTAATAAAATCTTATAAAACAACATATATTGTGTGAAGTGTTTGATCTCTCTTTATTTGTTTTGTTGTTGATATTCACTATGTGGTACTCCCCGTTTATGATCATTTCATGAGGAAATGTCTTGATGGCTTGCAGGTTGCAAGCTAGGGCATCATACATTATTTATGAGCTCACTATTTGAGCACCAGCCAATCAAATAGGGACATGAGGTGCTCAAATAGTGAGCTCATAAACAATGCATGATGCCCTAGTTGTAGCTAGTTATCTCTTCTATAATGATGGATGAGTGAAAGGTAATGATCAATGAGGTTGCTACTATTAGATCATACATTAATACACATTCTATTTTGAATTTGAGCTTGGGCATCATGCAATGTTATTGTTTTCATTGCATGCTTTTTGTTGTTGTGCACCATATATTATTTTATACACATAGAAAAATAGGTTTAGGGACTTAGACTTATGTTCAATCCTTAGTAATGGTTTGGGGAACTAATTACTAGATGAGTGACTACAATACCCTAGTTTGCATTATTAGATGATCTTATTTTTGTGTTCATTTCATGCAAAGATACATGTAAAGGAAAATAAATTTTTGCATCTAACGATTACATGTATATATATGAAAAATAACTTGTATATATTATACAAAAAAAATAACTTTTAGAAGAAAATACAAGAGTATAGGCATACATAAGAGGATGAACATAAATAATAAGGGTGCCAGACATTGCCTAAAGTGATGAATTTTTGACTCAGGTATGAATCTAGTGTGCCCCTGTGTGATCCAAAACCTGTAAAGAAAAGAGAGATGGGGATTAGATAAAAAAATATCTAAGAAATGAATGACATCCTATTACTGATCCTCATCTAAAATTATGCATGTGCATAGTCAATCCATATACTTTTGAAAGAAAAACCAACCTCACAGTCTCAATGAAATAAACAGTGTATAAAACAATATATGGTGCACAATAGCAACAAGCATGCAATGACAACAATCCCTATTTTATCACTGATGTCCCTATTTACATCTTTTCATCAAATGACCCAAAAACATCAAGAATGGTCCTATATGGTCGCTAATAGCGAACTTTCAAAAGAATATAAATGAATGTAAACATACATAAGTGGATGAACATAAATAATGAAGGTCCTATATGGACAGTTCTAATGCTTTGTCATTAAAAAAATTGAGCATTCATCATTTGGTATATGAACAGGTGAAAAACATGCAGACATCCAGACATGTATACTATGAGCTTTCCTGCAACAAATGGACTTGTGATGATTTTCACAATAGTACATGTGTTGGCAGGAAAGCTCAAAGTACTGCATAGGAAAATATGAATGTTCATCACCTGTGCATATCAGAGTTGATCAGAGAAGGTATATGCACAACAAAAAAAAATAAAGAGAGATCAAACACTTCACACAATGCCTTGAAGGTAATAGAAATGATCAAACACTTCAAAATAGGGACATCAGTAATAAAATAGGGACATCAAATAGGGACATCGGTAATAAAATAATACACTTACCGATGTCCCTATTTACATATTTTCATACAATGACCCAAAAACATCCACAATGGTCCTATATGGTCACTAATAGCCAACTTTCAGAAGAATATGAATGAATGCAAATGTAATGTCCCCAAATAATCTAATATTAATATTTGGAGTAAAAATAAAGAAAAAATAATGAATTAAGAATTTTCAGCTATTCCAACCTATATTACAAGATTGATCATATTATTACTTCATGTCTTGAGTAGAGAGAAGACATTGGAGGCAAACCAAAGCGCTTAGAGACCATTAATAGACTCCCTCAAAGTTTACAGACTTAGCCTTTAACCTATCTCGAGCTCAAGCTCTCAGGGTTAAAGAGGGGGCTGGTCCCTACCCTATCTTGGGAGCTATCCTATTGGATTTAGACTGCCCCTCTTTGGTGGCCTCTGCCTTCCATTCTCGTGTCAGAAGTGATAATAGAAATCTGGGTCTTATAATATGCTATAATATCATTAATATAATTCATATTTTATTCTTCTTAATATATGCTCGCATGTATCTATATATATATATATATATATATATATATATATATATATATATATATATATATATATATATATATATATATATATATATAACTCTGATTTTTATTTATTATTAACATACTTATATATAATCACAATCTCTTATATAATTGTATATATAGCATAAATTATCTTTATATCTTATATCTGATTTCACTGTTATATATATATATATATTCTGATTTCTATATTACCAATATATATTTATAGATCCCTTATTTCCAATCATATTCGGTAGACCCATATTGATCTGTAAGTAATTTACATTATACTAAATATGCTGTCAGATAATGCCTACCAGCACTAAAATATTTTAATGCCATCCTTCTGTCTATCTTATAATGCATACTGTATATATTTTATATTCTATGATCCCATGCCTGCTGGAAGTGATATTGAAGTCTCTTATATATCCTTCAAGGCTGAACGGTGACATCTTTTGAATGTTAAAAGCCATGTCTCTTCCTACTTAACAGATTGGCTTATTAAAACAAATCGCACCTCCTCTAATTGAACATCCACTTCCTTGAGTAATTCGTATCTCTCCATAACAGTCTGTTTATTTAATCATAATCGCTATTTATTATTCTTATGTTCTCTCTAATCATTGATTAGTTGTGTTTATTATTATAACATTAAAATAAAAAGATTAATATTACCTAGGTTAATAATATTATGAATATTAATAATATTAATATTATTCTCTGATGTTTAATGAATGATTATTACATTGATTAGGAATAATATTAGTATTATTAATTATATTATATTGATCAACTATAATTTAATATTATATTTCATTTCTAGAGGGGGATATCACAGTCCTACCCTCCAAAAATTGCTTGTCCTCAAGCAATTACATGTTTCCTCATTATTTGATAATAACAGTTGGTAACTTAAGTTTTCTCTCATTTCCTAGACAGATAATCTTTCGCTGTGAGTAGTTGTGTAATTCTGATATTAATTAGTACATCTTGAGTTCATTCTAGGTATTCCTACTATTCCCAATCAATTAAATATAGAATCACATTCATTCAAAAATATATCAATATATGCAGACACGAAGTATACACGAGGCATACACACTAATGCATGAATACACAAAGCATACACATTGAAGACACGAAGCATACACATTGATGCAGGAAGACATGAAGCATACACAAAGTATACACATAATATACATGTTATTTAAATTAATTTCAATTCTTAAATCCGTATTTCATATTAAGTAATTTAATTTCATATGCTTTCTATAATTCTTGTTTCTAAGTTTGATCTAATATTATTTTTCCCTAAGGAGAGAGAAGATCAAAATACAATCCAAGGCGCTTAGAGACCACTTGATAGATTCCCTCAAAGTTTACAGATCCAAGCCCTCCCTTGAAACTTTTGTCCTCAAGGATTAGAGGGTCACTGATCTCCACCCTATTTTAGGAACTATCCTTTTGGGATTTACACCGCCATTCCTTAAATTGTTTTATCCTTCCTTCTTAATTACTAGGGTAATATGAAGATCTTAGCCATGAGATTCATCACTTATTTAATCATGTTTTTAGTATTTAGCATTACCTATACATAACAGTCTGATCCCTTTTATCGAATTTGTA
This sequence comes from Chamaecyparis obtusa, assembly GCA_027943335.1. Lineage (NCBI taxonomy): Eukaryota > Viridiplantae > Streptophyta > Pinopsida > Cupressales > Cupressaceae > Chamaecyparis > Chamaecyparis obtusa. Next base: position 1,034,904 of record BSBK01001831.1, on the reverse strand, counting down.
CTTACCCTGCAGGATGGCAGGATCAGAGCTCTGATACCACTTGTAATGTCCCCAAATAATCTAATATTAATATTTGGAGTAAAAATAAAGAACAAATAATGAATTAAGAATTTTCAGCTATTCCAACCTATATTACAAGATTGATCATATTATTACTTCATGTCTTGAGTAGAGAGAAGACATTGGAGGCAAACCAAAGCGCTTAGAGACCATTAATAGACTCCCTCAAAGTTTACAGACTCAGCCTTTAACCTGTCTCGAGCTCAAGCTCTCAAGGTTAAAGAGGGGGCTGGTCCCTACCCTATCTTGGGAGCTATCCTATTGGATTTAGACTTCCCCTCTTTGGTGGCCTCTGCCTTCCATTCTCGTGTCAGAAGCGATAATAAAATCTGGGTCTTATAATATGCTATAATATCATTAATATAATTCATATTTTATTCTTCTTAATATATGCTCACATGTATCTATATATATATATATATATATATATATATATATATATATAACTCTGATTTTTATTTATTATTAACATACTTATATATAATCACAATCTCTTATATATATTGTATATATAGCATAAATTATCTTTATATCTTATATCTGATTTCACTGTTATATATATATATTCTGATTTCTATATTACCAATATATATTTATAGATCCCTTATTTCCAATCATATTCGGTAGACCCATATTGATCTGTAAGTAATTTACATTATACTAAATATGCTGTCAGATAATGCCTGCCAGCACTAAAATATTTTAATGCCATCCTTTTGTCTGTCTTATAATCCATACTGTATATATTTTATATTCTATGATCCCATGCCTGCTGGAAGTGATATTAAAGTCTCTTATATATCCTTCAAGGCTGAACGGTGACATCTTTTGAATGTTAAAAGCCATGTCTCTTCCTACTTAACAGATTGGCTTATTAAAACAAATCGCACCTCCTCTAATTGAACATCCACTTCCTTGAGTAATTCGTATCTCTCCATAACAGTCTGTTTATTTAATCATAATTGCTATTTATTATTCTTATGTTCTCTCTAATCATTGATTAGTTGTGTTTATTATTATAACATTAAAATACAAAGATTAATATTACCTAGGTTAATAATATTATGAATATTAATAATATTAATATTATTCTCTGATGTTTAATGAATGATTATTACATTGATTAGCAATAATATTAGTATTATTAATTATATTATATTGATCAACTATAATTTAATATTATATTTCATTTCTAGAGGGGGATATCATAGCAAACATACATAAGTGGATGAATATAAATAATGAAGGTACCAAACATTGCCTAAAGTAATGAAGTGTTGACCCGGTGTTCAATCCAGCATGCTCTTGTATGATCCAAAACCTACAAGGAAGGAAAAGATGGGGTTAGATCCAAAGGATCTAAGAAATGCCTGGCACCATATTACTGATCATCATCTATACATTACAAGCATGTGCATAGTCAAGCCATACACAGACTCAAAAACATGATAGCATTAATCCAATAAAAAAAAATACATTACAAATGCCAAGCTCACGGTCTCAATGAAATAAATAGTGTATAAAACAATATATGGTGCACAACAACAACAAGCATGCAATGACAATAATAACATTGTATGATGCCTGAGCTCAAATTTAAAATAGTAAGTGTATTAATGTATGTCTGCATGAAGCTAGGTATTAAACAGTGAGCTCATGAACAATGCCAGTATTAAATAGTGAGCTCATGAACAATGTATGATGCCCTAGCTTGCAGTCCATGATTCATCAAGACATTTCCTCATGAAATTATCATAAACGGGGAGTACCACATAGTGAATATCAACAAAAAAATAAATAAAGAGAGATCAAACACTTTACACAATGCCTTGAAGGTAATAGAAATGATGCCCTAGCTCTCAAAGCTCATGGGTCATCAAGCATTCCAAATGCTAAGATGTAAACAATGCACACTATTAACATTCATATTGTTCCATTAAATCAACAAATGCCTTCAAAATGAAATTGAGTTAATGAGAAGAAAAAACTTGAATGCCTACCTCAAGTGCCAGTGCCCTCTTCCCACATAGTGTCGGCCCCTTCGCGCATGCCAAACTTGAATTCCCTCTTCACACCACGTAAAAGTGTAGCGTCATCTTCGTGGCAGCTCTTCGAATTCACAAAATTACAAATGACACTTTCTTTTTCAAAATTACAAAATTACAAAATTTTCATTGGCTTAAAGCACATAGAAATTCAAAATAGTAGGATATCTTAATCTTTATGAGCTCAAATTCAAAACAATAAGTGTATTATTTTATTACTGATGTCCCTATTTGATCTAATAGCATCAATATAACAAATAGAGAACTAGCCAATCAAATAGGGACATGAGGTGCTTAAACAATGAGCTCATAAAACAATATATTTAGTCTTAATAAAATCTTATAAAACAACATATATTGTGTGAAGTGTCTGATCTCTCTTTATTTGTTTTTTTGTTGATATTCACTATGTGGTACTCCATGTTTATGATCATTTCATTAGGAAATATCTTGATGGCTTGCGCACTGCAAGCTAGGGCATCATGCATTATTTATGAGCTCACTGTTTGAGCACCGACCAATCAAATAGGGACATGAGGTGCTCAAACAGTGAGCTCTTAAACAATGCATGATGCCCTAGTTGTAGCTAGTTATCTCTTCTATAATAATGGATGGGTGAAAGGTAATGATCAATGAGGTTCCTGCTATTAGATCATACATTAATACACATTCTATTTTGAATTTGAGCTCGGGCATCATGCAATGTTATTGCTGCCATTGCATGCTTGTTGTTGTTGTGCACCATATATTATTTTATACACATAGAACAATAGGTTTGGGGACTTAGACTTATGTTCAATCCTTAGTAATGGTTTTGGGAACTAATTACTAGATGAGTGACTATAGTACCCTAGTTTGAATTATTAGATGATCTTGTTTAATTTGTGTTCATTTCATGCAAAGATACATGTAAAGGAAAATAAATTTTTGCATCTAAAGATTACATGTGTGTGTGTGTGTGTGTGTGTGTGTGTCTATATCTATATATATATATATATATAATAACTTGTATATACTATACAAGGAAAATAACTTTCAAAAGAAAATGCAAGAGTACAGACATACATAAGAGGATGAACATAAATAATAAGGGTGCCAGACATTGCCTGAAGTGATGAATTTTTTATCCGGGTATGAATCTAGTGTTCCCCTGTGTGATCCAGAACCTGAAAAGAAAAGAGAGATGGGGGTTAGATAAAAAATATCTAAGCAATGAATGGTATCCTATTACTAATCCTCATCTATAATTATGCATGTGCATAGTCAAGCCATACACTTCTGAAAGAAAAACCAAGCTCACAGTCTCAATGAAATAAACAGTGTATAAAACAATATATGGTGCACAATAGTAGCAAGCATGCAATGACAACAATCCCTATTTTATTACTTATGTCCCTATTTACATCTTTTCATCAAATGACCCAAAAACATCAATAATGGTCCTATATGGTCGCTAATAGTGAACTTTCAGAAGAATATAAATAAATGCAAATATACATAAGTGGATGAACATAAATAATGAAGGTCCTATATGGATGGTTCTAATGCTTTGCCATTACAAAAATTGAACATTCATCATTTGGTATATGAATAGGTGAAAAACATGCAGACATCCAGACATGTGTACTATGAGATTTCCTGCAACAAATGGACTTGTGATGATTTTCACAATAGTACATGTGTTGGCAAGAAAGCTCAAAGTACTTCTGAGGAAAATATGATTGCTCATCACCTGTGCATATCAGAGTTGATCAGAGAAGGTATATGCACAACAACAAAAAATAAAGAGAGATCAAACACTTCACACAATGCCTTGAAGGTAATAGAAACGATCAAAAACTTCAAAATAGGGACATCAATAATAAAATAATACACTTACTATTTTGAATTTGAGCTCATAAAGATTAAGATATTCCTATTTTATTATTGATGTCCCTATTTACATATTTTCATCAAATGACCCAAAAACATCAACAATGGTCCTATATGGTCACTAATAGCCAACTTTCAGAAGAATATGAATGAATGCAAACATACATAAGTGGATGAACATAAATAATGGATGTACCAAACATTGCCTAAAGTAATGAAGTGTTGACCCAGGGTTCAATCTAGTATGCTCTTGTATGATCCAAAACCTGCAAGGAAGGAAAAGATGGGGTTAGATCCAAAGGATCTAAGCAATGCCTGGCACCCAATTACTGATCCTCATCTACAATTATGCATGTGCATAGTCAAGCTATACACTTCTAAAATGAACTATGCTACAGATTATGTGCACTCAAGAAACATATGCATGTAGTGAGTAAATCAAGACCAAAATGGAGAAAAAAGTATGATTTCAAATGTGTTATCAAGAAACACCTCATGGACTATGAGTCAACATGGTATATATGTTGTTTATACAAGATTAATAAAAGGAGATCTACAACCTCAACAACATTGCAATATTAATCCAATAACAGGAAATACATTACAAATGCCAAGCTCATGGTCTTAATGAAATAAATAGTGTCTAAAACAATATATGATGCCCAAGATCCAATTTAAAATAGTAAGTGTATTAATATATGTATGATATAATAGAAGCAACCTCATTGAAAATTAGCTTTGAATCCTCCATCATTATAGAAGAGATAACCATCTACAACTATATTTCATAATTCCTCCTTTGAAGTCACAGGTTAGTTTAAAATGGAGAAAGTATACAAAATCACCAATTTAATCCCAAAATTTCATAACATTGCATTCTTGTTGCTTTTATGGTGCACAACCGAAGCAAGCATGCAATGACAACAATAACATTGCATGATGCCTGAGATCAAATTCAAAATAGTAAGTGCATTATTTTATTATTGATGTCCCTATTTTATTACTGATAAATTTTGGGGTAAAACCTTGCAAGTCTTACACAGATTCAACAACATGGTAGCATTGATCCAATAACAGAAAATACATTACAAATACCAAGCTCACGGTCTCAATGAAATAAATAGTGTATAAAATAATATATGGTGCACAACAGCAGCAAGCATGCAATGATAGCAATAATCTTGCATGATGCTCAAGCTCAAATTCAAAATAGTAAGTGTATTAATGTATGTTTGCATGATGCAAGATATTAACTAGTGAGCTCTTGAACAATGTCAATATTAAATAGTGAGCTCATGAACAATGCCAGTATTAAATAGTGAGCTCATGAACAATGTATGATGCTCTAGCTTGCAGCCCGCGAGCTATCAAGGCATTTCCTCATGAAATGATCATAAACGAGGAGTACCACATAGTGAATATCAACATAAAAACAAATAAAGAAAGATCAAACACTTCACACAATGCTTGGAAGGTAATAGAAACAATGCCCTAGCTCTCAAAGCTCATGGGTCATCGAGCATTCCAAATGAAAAGATGTAAACAATGACAATAGTAAATAGTGAGCTCATGAACAATGTATGATGCCCTAGCTTGCAGCCCGTGAGCCATTAAGCTATTTCCTCATGAAATGATTATAAACGGGGAGTACCACATAGTGAATATCAACAAAAAAACAAATAAAGAGAGATCAAACACTTTACACAATGCCTTGTTGAAGGTAATAGAAATGATGCCCTAGCTCTCAAAGCTTGCAGGTCATCAAGCATTCCAAATGAAAAGATGTAAACAATTCTAGTATTAAATAGTGAGCTCATGAACAATGTATGATGCCCTAGCTTGCAGCCCGCAAGCCATCAAGACATTTCCTCATGAAATGATCATAAACGATGAGTACCACATAGTGAATATCAATAGCAAAACAAATAAAGAGATCTCAAACACTTCACACAATGCCTTGAAGGTAACAAAAATGATGCCCTAGCTCTCAAAGCTCATGGGTCATCAAGCATTTCAAATGAAAAGATGTAAACTATGTCAGTATTAAATAGTGAGCTCATAAACAATGTATGATGCCCTAGCTTACAGCCCACGAGCCATCAAGACATTTCCTCATGAAATGATCATAAATAGGGAGTACCACATAGTGAATATCAACATCAAAACAAATAAAGAGAGATCAAACACTTCACACAATGCCTTGAAGGTAATAGAAATGATGCCCTAGCTCTCAAAGCTCACAGATCATTGAGCATTCCAAATGAAAAGATGTAAACAATGCTAGTATTAAACAATGAGCTCATGAACAATGTATGATGCCCTAGCTTGTAGCCCATGAGCCATCAAGACATTTCCTCATGAAATGATCATAAACGAGGAGTACAACAAAGTGAATATCAACAACAACAAAAAATAAAGAGAGATCAAACACTTCACACAATGCCTTGAAGGTAATAGAAATGATGCCCTAGCTCTCAAAGCTCGTGGGTCATCGAGCATTCCAAATGAAAAGATGTAAACAATGTCAGTATTAAACAATGAGCTTATGAATGATGTATGATGCCCTAGCTTGCAGCCCGCAAGCCATCAAGACATTTCCTCATGAAATGATCATAAATAGGGAGTACCACATAGTGAATATCAACAACAAAACAAATAAAGAGAGATCAAACACTTCACACAATGCCTTGTTGAAGGTAATAGAAACGATGCCCTAGCTCTCAAAGCTCGCAGGTCATCAAGCATTTCAAATGAAAAGATGTAAACAATGTCAGTATTAAATAGTGAGCTCATGAACAATGTATGATGCCCTAGCTTGTAGCCCGTGAGCCATCAAGATATTTCCTCATGAAATGATCATAAACGGGGAGTACCACATAGTGAATATCAATAGCAAAACAAATAAAGAGAGATCAAACACTTCACACAATGCCTTGAAGGTAATAGCAATGATGCCCTAGCTCTCAAAGCTCACGGGTCATGAAGCATTCCAAATGAAAAGATGTAAACAATGCCAGTATTAAATAGTGAGCTCATAAACAATGTATGATGCCCTAGCTTGTAGCCCATGAGCCATCAAGGCATTTCCTCATGAAATAATCATAAACAGGGACTACCACATAGTGAATATCAACAGAAAAATAAATAAAGAGAGATCAAACACTTCACACAATGCCTTGAAGGTAATCGAAATGATGCCCTAGTTCTTAAAGTTCACGGGTCATCGAGCATTCCAAATGAAAAGATGTAAACAATGCCAGTATTAAATAGTGAGCTCATGAACAATGTATGATGCCCTAGCTTGTAGCCTACGAGCCATCAAGATATTTCCTCATGAAATGATCATAAATGGGGAGTACCACATAGTGAATATCAACAACAAAACAAATAAAGAGAGATCAAACACTTCACACAATGCCTTGAAGGTAATAGCAATGATGCCCTAGCTCTCAAAGCTCACGAGTCATCGAGCATTCCAAATAAAAAGATGTAAACAATGTCAGTATTAACATTCATATTTTGTCATTAAATCAACAAATGCCATCAAAATGAAATTGAGTTAATGAGAAGACAAAGCTCAAATGCCTACCTCAAGTCATGGCTGCCATATAAAGATCAAATGCTAAGGAACTATGTTATAAAATTTCATGCCAAATTTCAAGTCATGAAATTTTATAACTGTACATATATTTTCTTCGACTCCCCGACACATTGTAAACTCAATGCTAAGGAGAAAAAAGTATGATGTCAAAAAGTATGAAATTTCATGCCTTGAAATTTTATAACATAATTCCTTAGCAGCTGCCATATGAAGAGCAGTGCAAGGTGGCAACTTTCCCATTTTACCACAGTTAGGGTGCTCTTTTACCATGTTTTATGAGCTTTATGTTTTTTTTAAAGTGAAGACAAAGATTATCTTAATTTTTTATCTTTAAATTTTATTCATTTTATGATTTTAAAAATTGAAATAAAAAAATATAAACTTTTAAGAAACTTTTACATCTTTTCATCAAATGACCCAAAAACATCAAGAATCATCATATATGGTCGCTAATAGCCAACTTTCAGAATAATATGAATGAATGCAAACATACATAAGTGGATGAACATAAATAATGAAGGTACCAAACATTGCCTGATGTAATGAAGTGTTGACTGAGGTTCAATCCAGTATGCTCTTGTATGATCCAAAACCTGCAAGAAAGGAAAAGATGGGGTTAGATCCAAAAGATCTAAGCAATGTCTGGCACCCTATTACCAATCCTCATCTACAATTATGCATGTGCATAGTCAAGCCATACACTTCTAAAATGAATTATGCTACAGAACATGGGTGTGTGTTAATATGATTCAAAAGCTATTATGCAAGATTATTTTATTATTGAGATAAGGATATCTTAATTCTACAAGAATAAATGTTTTGATAAATATTTGAATTTAATTTTGACAATAACATGAGGAGTGATATATTTCAAGCTTCAGCGAGACTTCATACCATGCAGTGTTCGTAGATTACATTCAATGCATTATTTACACTTGTATTGGTGGGAAAACTCTTGAAAATGCACAAAAAAGATTGCATTCAACCATGTTGTTTACATGACACATGTAGTTTACCTCCAACCTAAATCAACATTGTGTACAAATCTATGGACAATGTGTGGTATGAAGCCTCATTGAAGCTTGAAAATGATAAGCATTATGATGTTGAGGTATGGTGTGGTAAGCACAAGTATAGTTTCTCGTAAGCTGCTATTGGTATAGTTTTTTCTTTTTTTTCAATAGTTGCAGAATCCAGCTTCTCCTATACTTACACATATGCATACATTTTGGGCTTGGCTTTAATGTCATGTAAATTTGAGTGAAATGGTAATAATATTTAAGAGCAACAAGTATGGCATTTTAAACAAGTATACATATACATTATATAATAGGAGGAGTGATATATTTTAATGGAAACACTTAATGAGAATGATGCCTATATAACAGGAGTGATATATTTTAATGGTAGTGGACATAGAAATTGCAGTGAAACTCTATAATTTATTATTGTAAGTGGACATAGAAATTGCAGTGAAACTCTGTAATTTATTATGGCTCAGTTTTGTATATCCATAGTCAATGTCTATTTAAATTTTAGGATGATACTTATATGATGGCTTAAGTAAATTGTTCTTACCTTGAGATTAGTACACCATGGGATTAGAGGATGGTTATTATAATAGAAATTGTGTGTCTTTGGGATACTTTTATATTTTGTACTAAATGATGATACATATGTGTTCCTTCCTTTTACAACAATTTATATTCTGATACTTATATCTTGAATTGTCAAATGACCAATGAATGATAATTTCAAAAGTGTATCATAATTAAAGACATGTGAATTCATATTGTACTTAATCTAAATGCCACTATGTAATGTTTTTACTTATGATATAAATAATAATACATCCCTATTAAGATATCTCTATTTTATTACTGATGTCCCTATTTACATCTTTTCATCAAATGACCCAAAAACATCAAGAATGGTCCTATATGGTCACTAATAGCTAACTTTTAGAAGAATGTGAATGAATGCATACATACATAAGTAGATGAACATAATTAATGAAGGTACTAGACATTGCCTAAAGTAATGAAGTGTTGACCCGGGGTTCAATCCAGTATACTTTTGTATGATCCAAAACCTACAAAGAAGGAAAAGATGGGGTTAGATCCAAAGGATCTAAGCATTGCCTGGCACCATATTACTGATCCTCATCTACAATTATGCATGTGCATATTGAAGCCATACACAGACTCAACAACATGGTAGAATTCATCCAATAACAAAAAATACATTACAAATGCCAAGCTTGCAGTCTCAATGAAATAAATAGTGCATAAAAAAATATATGGTGCACAACAGTAGCAAGCATGTAATGAAAACAATAACATTGCATGATGCCTGATCTCAAATTCAAAACAATAAGTGTATTAATGTATGTTTGCATGATGCTAGTTATTAAACAGTGAGCTCATGAACAATGTATGATGCCCTAGCTTGCAGCCCATGATCCATCAAGACATTTCCTCATGAAATGATTATAAACGGGGAGTACCACATAGTGAATATCAACAACAAAACAAATAAAGAGAGATCAAACATTTCACACAATGCCTTGAAGGTAATAGAAATGATGCCCTAGCTCTCAAAGCTCGCAAGTCATCAAGCATTCCAAATGAATAGATGTAAACAATGCCAATATTAAACAGTGAGCTCATGAACAATGTATGATGCCCTAGCTTGCAGTCCGTGAGCCATCAAGAAATTTCCTCATGAAATGATCATAAGCAGGGAGTACCACATAGTGAATATCAACAGAAAAACAAATAAAGAGAGATCAAACACTTCACACAATGCTTTGAAGGTAATAGAAACAATGCCCTAGCTCTCAAAGCTCACGGGTCATCAAGAATTCCAAATGAAAAGATGTAAACAATGCCAGTATTAAACAGTGAGCTTATAAACAATGTATGATGCCCCAGCTTGCAGCCCATGAGCCACCAAGACATTTCCTCATGAAATGATCATAAACATGGAGTACCACATAGTGAATATCAATAGAAAAACAAATAAAGAGAGATCAAACACTTCACACAATGCCTTGAAGGTAATAGCAATGATGCCCCAGCTCTCAAAGCTCGTGGGTCATCGAGCATTCCAAATGCTAAGATGTAAACAATTCCACTATTAACATTCATATCATGCCATTAAATCAACAAATACCTTCAAAATGAAATTGAGTTAATGACAAGACAAAGCTCAAATGCCTACCTCAAGTTCCAGTTCCCTCTTCCCACACAGTGCCAGCCTCTTCGTGCATGCCAAACTCGAATGCCCTCTTTGCGCCACGCAAAAGTGCAGTGTCGTCTTCATGGCAGCTATTCGAATTCACAAAACTTACAAATGACACTTTCTTTTTCTTTTTTGTTTGTTGGTAACCAAATGGGTGTCGTAATTATGATGTCATCATTGCTATTATGACACCGTCGAGAGCACTTGTGAAAAAAAACTCTAAAAACAAACACAAATTGTAGTGGCATCACAAATTAGCATTGAAATTCTACTGCAAATGTTGTAGTGACCGCTTGTAATGAAAATTCTAGAACAACTAGCACCTCTTAAATTTTGTATATAAGAAGATCAGAGTACGAAGATCATTAAGGTGGCATATGTATGTGTGAAGAGAAATTGGAAATTACAGATTAGAGTAGAAGGTGAATGAACAGTGAAGCTATCGAATAACAGATTATTTAGGAATAGTCATAGATTTAGAGCTACCAAGTACTGAATTGATAGCATAATGGATACATAGTTTGAGATAAAGAATTGATGAGCACATAGAGTCTGAATAGAATTTTTTGATGCAAGTTTGATAGACATTTTGTTATTACTGATTAAGGAGTAATCAGAATTGTATAAGTCTCTTAACCGAGCAGATCCTAATAGATCTTAATTGTAAATCCTTTAACTAGGTATTAGAGTTTTGAAATATCTTAATAGAGTAGACTTAGCAGTCCTAAGAACTCTTAACTGGGTTAATACCTTTAACAATGTAAGCTATCAGAAATAGATAAGCATTGTAGCCCTAACTGAGAAAATTTATTCTATAGTAGTGAAGTGTTGTGGGTGTCATCCCCACCGTATTTTTTATCCCCTAACAAGGATTTATGTGATACCAAAATAATTATGTTATGTATTCATTTTTACATGTTTTATTTATATTCATGTGATGCATGCAAATGTTAAGTAATCAGTAAATGAATGTGAAGGAAGTTCAAAAAAGTTTAAAAGTATTTTAGAGTATTGATTCACCCCTCCCCTCTCAGTACTTACCTTTCCACACCTAAATCCAACAGAAATAAGTGCTTGTTGTCATTTTTGCAATTAAGAAATTCAAACACTATAATTTAGGCTATCATATTTTTTTCATACTAATAATGCATCCATAAAATATCTCATGAACAAGCCAGTAGTCAATGGACGTATGGTTAGATGGCTCTTGTTAAATGTTTTATATTACAATTATGGATAAGCCAGGAAAGGACAATGTGGTAGAAGAATTTATTTATAGGTTACCAAATTCATCATCTAATGTAGTAATAGATGATTCATTCCACAATGAACATTTACTTTCTCTTACTTTATTTGGTCCTTGGTATGTTGATATAGTCAATTATTTGGTCACAAGCTAGGCACACACTACACCATCTCTCCCCAAAAGAGAAGAAGAAAATTGTTCAACATACTTTCTCTTATCCTTGGATTGTAAGTTATTTTTCTATAGTGGATCTGATCATGTTTTGCAAAGATTTCTATGAGAATATGAGACATTTTACATCCTCAAATCATGTCATGATTATGTGGTTAAAAATTGGTATTCAATTGGAATGCAACCAACAATCAATAAACCATTAACTCAAGAATTTAGCTATAAGAGTTCACATAAAATGAACAAACTGAACCCTCAAAAGTAGCTTATTGCTTCCTAGTTGAAGTGTGTTTAATCCTTTTCAAATTGCTCATCAGATTAGCATGAAGGATTAGTGACTTGACTACTCCAAAATAGAAGATTTCAAATGTGGAGGAGATTCAAGTCTTACATTCACCACTCCAAGATGATCTTGAACATGCCAATGCAAAGCTAGAATGAATACTAAAATGAAAGATTAAGCTAACAACGAGGATGCTACTATGAAAGAAAACTAGATAACAATGCATGATTGCACTAGAAAATGAACTAAGCTAACAATGCAAAAGAGGTAGGAGCTAAGAGACTATAAACTTAAGAACTCAAAATAGAAAGAGTACACTAGAACGCAAGAATGGAACTCCTTGAACCCCTTAAGCCAAGGAAGAGCTTCCTTTTAAAGGAATTGCCTCAAGAATGGAGAGTGGAGGTTAAGAGGCAAAGATGTTAGGTAGAGATGAGTGATGAGAGAGATCAATCCTTGTGAGAGGATCCAATATTTTTGTTTGGTCAAGATTTATTGGAGAATAAGACAAAATAGAAAATCCCATTTTAATTGTCATTTAATCAAGATTAAGTTTCACATTATGCTCTTTTTAATAAACGTGATAGGACTTTATATTAAAAGGAAGTTTTGACAATTAACTGATTTTACAAGTCTTAATATTAGAAATGATTTGATTTAATCATGCAAGGGGAATTATTCAGGTTGCTTACATAATTATGTTTAGTAAATTATTCCTTTGAGATTTAGAATTTTTCTTGAGGAAAATTTGATTGAAATTAGGGGCTTAGGTTCTACTATAAATTTTTTAGGTGATTACAATGATAAGCCTTGTGGTGGCCATTTTACAACCAAGAGAACAACACTTAAGATTTTGAACACAGTGTATTTTTGGGCTACTCTTCATAAGGACTTTATACAATTTATGATAAGATGTGATACATGTCAAATGATGGGATGACCTACAAGAAGTGATGAAATTCCCTTGTAGCCATCTTAGGAACTCTAGTTGTTCCTAAAATACAAATCTTGGTAGTCTAGATTTTGATGTTCACATCTGACACAAGATAGGGCAGGATGAAGGGCCAAAGGCACACCTTAATTACAACCCCCTTGTGAGACCACACACACAGAAGAAAATGCATAACATGGAGAGAGAGAGAATGCAGAAAAGATCATATATTATTCATCAAATAACCTCATACATGCTAGGCTATAAGGCCTTCTCAGTTATGTCCAAATACATTCAAATTGATTACAACAATCCTCCAACATGCGAGGATTCAATCTTTAGAGACTATCTTCTATCTTCTAGACTTGACCTCCAACTATTGATCTCTTCTCCCCTAAAAATACAAACAACTTTATTTATACAAGAGGCTATCAAAACAAGTCATTCTTTAGATCCATCATTGGAGAAATAAATGACCATATCTAGGTACACATGCTTCCCAATGATCGATACCAACATTAACTCCGCAACCAAAATTTAATGCACAAATCAGCCTCAAAAGAAATCCAAAATAAACCACTCGGTGAGCAAGGTTACCAAGTGACAGGGAATAACTTAGAAAACCAACAGAACAACTTGGTCAAAGAAGGAACCGAGAAACTACCGAGCCAACTCAATCATTGAAGGAACTGAGCAACTACCAAGAAAAATGAATAACTCAAACTTGTTTTTGGTGACACGGGATTGCTAACAACCTGAGATTCTCCTACATCAGACACCTGGGGTTGTTTGAAATGATTCTCTAAATCATGCAATAGGTACAACCTGAGATGAATCCAACTCATATTGTGAAATCCATGAACTATCTTTGATTGGTTTGTTCTTCCATTTTACCAAATACTCCATGTACTCCTTTCCTCTTGTGCTTCTGCCAACTCTTTGTTCCAAAATGTACTCAACTTCTTCCATTTGTTTCTTAGGATATAATCATTTAGTACTATCATATCTTCATCAAGTTCATGATACTCATACAAATCTTCAATGTTGAATATAGGTGATATATCCATGTCATCAAGTAATTCAATCTCATAAGCATTTCCACTATGAAATTTCCTCAATACTTTGAAGGGACCAAATTTCTTCATTTCAACTTTCCATAGGTTCCAACAGGAAATCTACCTTTCTTCAAGTGTACCATTACTTCATCCCCAACTGCAAAAGTCTTATGTCTTCTTGATCTATCTACTCTATCCTTATATTTCTGATTACTATTCTCCAATTTATGTTTCACTTCCTCATGCAATGTCTTCGTGAACTCAACAATTTTTTCTCCTTCAACACTTCTCTTTTCTTCACCAGTAATGTCCTTCAAATCCGATATACTTCTCAATTGTATGCCATTAACAATCTCAAAAGGTGTTTTTCCAGTACTCCTATTCACAGAATTATTGTATGCAAACTCTGATTGTGCCAACATAGAATCCCAATTACTTAGCTTATCTCCAACTAAACATCTCAAAAGATTACCCAAAATTCTATTCACAACCTTTGTCTATCCATCAGTTTGTGGGTGAAATGTAGAGCTATACCTCAACTCGGTACCCAACTTTTTTGAAAGAGTCTTCCAAAAGTATCCAAAAAAATTACTGTCTCGGTTAGAGATGACGCTCCTTGGTAATCCATGCAATTTGAAAATTTCCTTAAAGAAAAGATCTGCTATATCTACTGCATCTTATATCTTTCTATAGGGTATAAAATGTGCCATCTTAGAAAATCTATCTACAACAACAAATATAGAATCATTACCTCTTACTATCTTTGGTAAGCCAAGAACAAAATCCATACTGATATCAATCCAGGGTTTCTCAGGAATAGAAATCGGTGTATACAATCCAATATTTTGACGTACACCTTTTGAAACTTGACAAATTCTATAACTTCTCACAAATTTTTGAACATCCTTATACAACTATGGCCAAAATTATTTCTCCTTAAGGAAATTCAATGTTTTGTCAATGCCAAAATGTGCAGCCAAACCATAATTATGTTTCTCCTTTATCAAATTAGTTCTCATTGATCCTCTCAATATACACAACTAAATACCTTTAAACAACATACCTTCTTGAATGAAATAGTCTTTCGATTTATTACTCGGTTGATCTTGAATAGGTTCTCTACACTTCCTCCATGGCTCAAAAAAAATAGGGTCAGTTTCATACAAACCTTTCATGTCATCAAAACCAAGAACTTCAATTCTCATCTCAGACATCAAAGATCTTTTTCTACTCAATACATCAAAAACTCGGTTAGTGACTCCACTCTTATGTTTTATCACAAATGTATAACTTTACAAATATTCAACCCATTTCATATGTCTCTGATTCAACTTATTCTGACTAGCCAAATATTGTAAAGCCTTATGATCAGTATATAGCACAAATTCACTCGGTATCAAATAATGCCTCCATTTCTTTAGGGCTTGAACAATAGCATAGAACTCTTGATCATACACAAAATATTTCCTTTTCACATCATTCAACTTCTCGCTAAAGAAAGCAACAGGTTTACCTCCTTGACTCAACATGCTCCTATTGCACTACCACTTGCATCACATTCAACTTGAAATACCTTATTGAAATTAGGCAATGCCAACATAGGAAATTCAGTAACCTTATGCTTCAAAGTCTCAAAACTTTTATGAGCTCCATGTGTCCACTTGAATTCTCTTTTATCTCCTCTCATAGTCTTAGTCATAGCATTACAAATTGAACTAAAATTTCTGATGAATTTTCGGTAAAAAATTGCTAAATCATGAAATGATATTACCTCACTAGCATTTTTAGGTGTAGGACAATTCAAAATAGCTTCAGCCTTTTCAGGATCCATCCTCAAACCATCAGCTGAAATCACAAATCCCAAATACACAATCTCCTCTTTCATGAAGGAGCACTTTTTCAGATTAATTAGCAACTTTTCTTCTTTCAATTTTTGCAATACTTGTTTAATGTGCATCAAATTCTCTTCTCTGGTCTTACTGAATATTAGAATGTCATCTAGATATATAGTCACAAATTTACCCAAACATTCCTTCAAAACCTCATTCATCAATCTCATAAAAGTACTTGGTGCATTAATTAAACCAAAAGGCATAACCAACCACTCATACAAACGTTCTCTTGTCTTAAAAGAAATCTTCCACTCATCACCTTCTCTGATTCTGATATGATGATATCCACTTTTAAAATCAATTTTGGTAAAATATTTTTCTCCAGTCAAACTATCCATTATGTCATCCATTCTCAGTATAGGAAACCTATATTTCACTATTATCTTGTTGATTTCTCTAGAATCAGTACACATTCTCCATTCTCCATTCTTTTTAGGTGCCAATATAGTTGGTACTTCACATGGACTTAGACTTTCTTGGATCAAACCTTTCTATAGCAATTCTTGGATTTGTCAATTTAATTATTGATTCTCGGTAGGTTTTAATCGATGTGGTGCCTTATTCGATAAACTAGCTCTAGGAATTAGATCCATACAATGATCAATGCTTCTTTTCGGTGGTAAACCATTAGGTACATTATCATAAATGGTCTCCTTATACTCAGTGAGTATCTTATCAACCTCTTCAAGGATGTTATCCACTATTTACTCATTTGGTTTGTTAGGAATCATAGCAAAACACACATCATTCTTCTTCAAATCCTTAACAAACTTTCTTCCTTCCATCAAAAAAACTTTCACAGATGTACAAACATTAATAACAGATTATTCAATCAAAGGCAACAAGATTTGTCTTCTCCCATCAGCCCAAATAGTATATTTATGCAATCTCCCATCATATATAGCATGTCTATCATATTGCCAAGGTCTACCCAACAAAATATAACAACAATCCATAGGCATGATATCACATAACACCTTATCATAATACTTTCCAATTTTCAAATTCACATAACATTGTTCACTTATCAATAGTGTATGTTCATCCTTGATCCATGAAATTTGATAGGGTCTCGGGTGTTTCAACCTTCCAACTGAAACTTTGCAACCATTTCCTCGGATGCCAAATTCTCTGAGCTTCCACTATCAATGATTACCTTCCACACTTCATCAGCAACTCTACATCTAGTGGTGAACAAACTTTTCCTTAGTGGATCTCCTGTATTACTTTCACTCAAAAGTGCTCTCCTGACCATCAAGTTCTTCTCTTTCTCAGGCTCATTTAGTGATTCTTCTTGTACCACAATATTTCTAGTGTTACCAACCTTATTACTTGCATGTGTACACTCAAATGACCTATGTCCTTCTTCTCAACAATTATAAAAAGTTCCTCTAAAACCACCTCTGTTATGACCACCTTGGTACTTACTGTTTCTACCTCTAGAAGAAATTTCACCTTTCTACTCGGTCTTACCTTTATCCAGATTTGTTTTGTCTTGATCAGATCTATTTTTTTCACCATAGGATCTACCTCTTCCTCTAGGAAATCTACCACCTCTTCCTCTCTATCTTTTCTCATGTCTTTTGTTCAATTTCTCCTCAACTTTCAAGGCAAATTGATAAGCTTCTTCAATGCTTTCTAACTTAACCAAACTGATTTCCTCTTGAATAGAAACTCTTAACCCATTCAAGTACCTAGCAATTATTTCTACTTCATCCTCATCATGTCCATATCTAATATCTAATCTATAGAATTCCTCAGTATAATTTTTTACCGAGCTATCTTTTTGTCTCAAACTTTGCATTCGCCTAACTAGGTTAATCTAATAATCACATGGTAAGAACTTTCCTTTCAAATTATTCACCATCTTATTCCATACCTTGATTTTTTCTTTGCCTTTCCTTTTTCTATCCAATTGTAATGATCCCACCACAAGGATGCATGAATCTTCAACTTTGTGCTTGCAATCTTAACCCTTTTTTTCCTCAGGGACATTTTCATACTCAAAATACTTCTCCATCTTAGTGATCTAATCCATCAATTCATTAGAATCTAGATTTCCACTATACTTAGGAGGATTGAAATGTGGTTTAGATTTTAGATTTGTCAATGCCTTCAACAATCTCTCCTCACCCTGATCCATCATAGGTGCAGGTTCAGCTTCACCTTGCTCATCTTCAATTTCTTCATCACTAACATCTTGAAGATGTCTTCCTCGGTGTTGGGTTGTCTCAACCGCTTCTAGCCTAGCAATAATTTTTCTTAACATGTCTGCCAATCTTGGATCTGCATCTCACCTCCCAAAAACCATCTTGAAAATCCTCTATAATTTTAGGTCAGATCACAATCTCCTACTCCACAACAAATATCAAGTAGGGTTTGCAAGAAGGAACCCTCGACCTAAACTCACAAATTTTGATCTAGATCTAAACCTCACTTTGATACCACCTGATGCAAGACATGGTAGGATGAAGGGCCTAAGGTACACCTTAATCACAACCCCCTTGCAGAGACCACACATGCGAAAGAAAACACACAAGAGGGAGAGAGATGGAGATGGAGAGAGAGAGAGAGAGAGAGAGAATGAATGAATGATTGAGGAAAATATCATATATTATTCATCAAATAACCTCATACATGTTGGGATATAAGGCCTTCCTGGTTATGGCCAAATACATTCAAATTGATTACAATAGTCCTCCAACATGTGAGGATTCAGTCTTTAGAGACTATCTTCTATCTTCTAGACTTGACCTCTAACTATTGATCTCTTCTCCCCTAAAACTACAAACAACAACTTTATTTATACAAGAGGCTACCGAAACAATTCAACCTTCAGATCCATCATTAGAGAAATAAATGACTATATCTAGGTCCACACACTTCCCAATGATCGATACCAACATTAACTCTATGACCAAAATTCAATGCACAAGTCAGCCTCAAAAGAAATCCAAAATAAACCACTTGGTGAGCAAGGTTACCGAGCGACAAGAAATAACTCAAAAAATGAACCAAGCAACTTGATCAAAGAAGAAACTGAGCAACTATCGAGCCAACTCAGTCAATGAAGGAACCGAGTAGCTACCAAGAAAACTGAACAACTCAAACTTTTTTTAGTGACACAGGATCGCTAAGAACCCAAGATGCTCTTGCATCAACATCAATGGTACTCATATTGAAAATTCCCTCATTGATCTAAGGGAAACCATGAATATCCTCAAAATATCTAACATTAGACTTACACAAACTATGTTGCAATTGGGTGATAGGCCTACTATCAAACCAAAAGGAGTCATAGAATATAAATGGTCATCAATATGGATTCATGGGAATATCTTGTATATTACATAATGCTATAGCCTAAGGCTATTTTGGGTGGATATCCTTTAATTCTTAGAAAACCATGGTTGATCATAGTATAGCTTTCATTGGTTATCATTCTAGTAACATGAAAATCTCAAATGGAAACATGACCAAGAATTTGATACTCTACCCTCCCACTCAACCTCATATTAACAATGACCCACATTAGAAGATGGAGAACAATATCCTTTGTAGACATTAATGATGATTGAGAGAAGCCAACTAATTTATTTTCAGGATGAAGATCATGTCCTTGCTCACATTATACAAAACTCATCTTGATTGGATCTAGGAGGGGGAATTTATCAATTGCCCAACTTTCACATTACATAAATTAATTTTGCATGATGATGCTTATACAACAACTATGATATATGATCTACTATCTACCTAGCTTAGATGTTGCCTCTGTGATTAAAGAATCTACTCCAGTAGAAGTAACTCCTTGAGAAACTTTAAATATTAGTTTTAAATTAGTTTAGACTTAGAAAAATACTTTACTAATAATTTTGCAAGCACGTACTATTGCTTTTGCATGATATTATAGCGATATGAATAGAATTGATTTGATTTTGTGCATGCCCAAAATCACCAACAATGAAGGATACATGCCAATAAGACAAACCCAAAGAAGAATGAACCCAACATTAAGAGATATTGTCTACTAAATTGCAAAAATTATTGGATGCTATAGTTTTTTAAAACGGAGATAAATGGAAAGTTTGTGTTGACTACAAGGAGTTGAATGCAGCTGCAAGGATGGGCCATTTTCAATTACCATTTATAAATCACGTCTCAGATTCTCTTTCTATTAAAAGGTACTTCTCTTTTCTGGATGGGTTTAATGGTTACAACTAGATTAAAATAGCTCTTGAAGATCAGGATAAAATAAAATCTACTTTCCCATAGGGAACTTATGCATATTTAGTGTTTCCTTGTGGTCTATTTAATGCATTGACTAAATTTGAAAGAGTTTTTCCTAGTATTTTCTTTGATTATGCTCATGAAATAATGGATATTTACATGGATAATTAAAAAAATCTTTGGTGATTCTTTTTATGAGGCACTCGCTAACTTGGAGAAGGTATTGTAGAGTTTTTAGGATCACAACCTCTCTCTTCATGAAAAATGAATCATGATGTTGGAAGAGGGTGTAGTTCTTGGGAATTTCATATGAGCACAAGGCATAAAAGTTGACCTTTCTAAGATACAAATTATTCAAGAATTACTAGATCCATAGAATTAGCAATATGTTTGGAGTATCCTTGGACATGTAGATTATTATCAACAGTTCTATTGGTGCCCAAAAATGATGGATCTCTTTTGGCCAACTGACAGGTACAAGCTGATACCTCTCCAATTCTGGCTTAATCAAGCCAAGGCTGGTAGGCCTAAATTCACTTTGAACTATTAAATTATCTATGTCACACAACTACGTACATAAACAAACAAAGTTCCTCCAAAGGTGGTGAATGATCCTTGGAGGAAAGAAAAAAATCCTCTG
This sequence comes from Chamaecyparis obtusa, assembly GCA_027943335.1. Lineage (NCBI taxonomy): Eukaryota > Viridiplantae > Streptophyta > Pinopsida > Cupressales > Cupressaceae > Chamaecyparis > Chamaecyparis obtusa. The sequence continues at coordinate 1,013,635 of BSBK01001831.1, read as the reverse complement.
ATAATCTCTACTCTATAAATCTTGACTAAAGTGGATTAAACTAAGGACTCAAAGTAATGTTTTTGAAATAATAATTATATAATCTACAAACCACAAAGTATGAACCAAATGACAATTTCCAAATAATAGTTAGATTAGTGCCTGCTAAATACTTGGGCTATAGAGTCATAAAACTTTCAATCCTACGTACGATCAGAGATGATTTTAAAATAAACTTTCTTTAATAGGACAAGACCATCATTTTAGAGGCTTCCACTTGACTTATAATTCAAATCAATCTATATAGATAATCTTATCGAATTTAACTCAAATTAAGAGACCGATAAAAACAAGAGAAGATACACAAATCTTTCAATTGATTTCCAAACTATATATATTAATTTTGAATTATGATACTTAGGGAATTCAACACAATGAAACACTCTATTAAACAGAATATCTGAAAGACTAATTGAAAATATATTACTTATACCTACAAATAAAAAGAAGAGCACTTATTTTTTTTAATGTTGAATAAATAGTACATTAGAATTCATATTATAGTTGTGATCGAATTATATCCTATGTAAATCTGAATTGTATTCCCCTTTACATTTTACATTATATATATATGTGTGTGTTTGAGTGGCTTTCACACCTCTTTAGGGTGAAAAGACAACCCTTATTACAAATTACTTTGAAAAACAATAAACTAGCTAAAAATAACTACCTAACTTTCGGATTTGGGTCTGGTTGGAAAACCAAAACACCTCATGGAAAGCTAAGATTATTTATGAAAATAGGAAATTTGATTTCCCGAACTGGGCCTTTTTTAGATTTTTAAAATTTGACCATCTTTAGCCTTTGTCGATGTCATCTTTGAAGAAGGTCAAAATTCCAGCATTTTCTTAAGGCTTTGATCACAGAATTTTGATTGTTCCTGTCACAAAGCTTCCTTTCTTAATCCCTCAAATTTTAATTGAAAATTAATATAATTATTTATCCCATTTCATGTACTCCATCATTAACTATTTGGAATGGAAATTAAGAGGCCATTTTTTAGGGTTTTATCACTATATAGGACTCCAAATTTTGCCCAAAATTTAGAGCTCCAACAGGCTCTTTCTGGGGACGTATGCTCCATGTGAGCATAGCGAGATTCTAGCTATCTCTAGAGAAGCAGACCAAGTATCCACAATAATCTGATGCGAAGTAAAATTGGGTAGCCCTAGGCACCCCAAAATTGAACATTGATCCTTTCCTCTATTGAACACTTGATTTTGATCATGTAACACTTTGGATCTCTTGAACATGATGCCATCATTTCTGTGAACAATACTGGTTGCTTTATCAATGTATTTTTTGGTATTCTCTTTTTGTTTTTCCTTTGAGAAATCATCAGATGCACTTTGGTCCTTGCCGAATAGAAGCTCCCTTTGGTCATGCATGTGACCAGTCATATAAGCATTAGAATAAATCTTCTTTGCGTGATTGTCCTTTTGTATACAATTTTCTACGTCTACATATTTAGAATGCAGATTATGTTTGTCTAATCCAATATTTTCTTCAGGCCTATGGTGCAACACTTGTTCATATAATGGTTTTAAACATGGTTCATGTCGAGGAGACACTTCTTCACATATACCAGGACTATGGTCAGGTGTAATATTTGAGAAATCTTCAAAACTATCCTTTAATATATTTCCCCCATCATGCTTGGCTGATTCCATCTCATCTTCACATATTTGGTGTACCTCTGACTCAAAGGATGAACTAAAAGATATCTCACCCTCTAAATGCACTTCATGAGTTTCATCAACTTTAAAATTAAGACTGATATCTTCATTATGATGTTGATGGATTTCATTGCATAAAGGATCCTCTTCAAATAATGGATTTGATAACATAGAGAAATCAAACATATCTTCATCTACTTCCTCTTCAAACAATGGACTCAGGAACATAGAGAATTCAGGCATACATTCATGAGAATTCTCATTTGTATCACCAAATTTTTCATCAACAAGACTAATATCTTCATTGACATTATCTCCCGAAACATCCTCTTGTTCATGCAGTTCTATTTCATTTGCACAATTTGATTTCTCTTGAATATGGGTTGATCTGTCTACCTCCTTACCATGGTGGATTGAGAAAAAATTTAGACCATTCTTCTTAGTGTGTCTTCGGTATTCTATGTCTAATAAGGCTGAAATCTCTTCCACATGGAGAAGATCCTCTTCCTCATTTTCATATTCACTGATGTTTGATATCATACAAGTATCATCATGGAAAAAAATTTCCTCAGACTATCCAAAAGAATCTTCTCCATTCAAATATGAAACCTCACTTGACTCATATGTTTTTTCAGTTCTGTACTCTTTCTCCTCTGCAACTAGTTCATTATTCATAAGTTTGAGAAAGGTAAGGAACTGATGATCATATAAAAGACCTAGTTCTCAGACTTTCTTGAAAAGATTAGAGGATGTAGGTCTACACTCTGAAGGTATTTCTTGATAGATATTAAACATCCTTATGAAGAATTGTACTATAGATTCTTCTTCTTGTTTCTCTAAGTTCAAAAATGTGTCCAAAGGGGATATGTAATTTGGATCTTCTTCATCATCACTGAGATTGCCATCAAACACAAGGCCTTATTCAATTCGATCATAAGCCTCCTCTTCTCTATCTTCTGTTAATATGATTTAGAACAACAGAGAGGGGGGGTGAATCAGTTGTTCTCAGGTCCAGATGTATAAAATAATCTTTCAAACTCTTTAACAAATCAGATCTAATAACCAACACCTACTCGGTCATTACTGATTGCATAACAGAAACATATAACATTGTAGTCCACTTATCCAATAGCATCTAACTTGTAAAACACAAAAAATTTCAAACCAAAACATTCACGCAAGTATCAACACTAGGATTTATAGTGGAAACCCAATTTGGGAAAAACCACTTTGTAACATGTTACTATTATGTTCACTCTTCTGAAGTGAGCTCAGTGAAAATCCAACCCTGTCAAAGGTTACAAACACACTGTTAGGTGTGACACAATTAAAGGATTTCAACCACTCTGTTAAAAGTGCACCTTGTTATAAGACTTACATACAATCCATTAGAATGCAACCTTATTCAAAGGATTTATACCTATGACTATTAGGTCAACCTCTGTTAAAAGGATTTTAACTGTTACAATGGTTAGAAAGTAGCAGTAATATTGATCTAAGAAACATACAACTCACTTTGCAAATATCGGATCCAATTCTGTACACATATGCTGGTTTACTGACTATGAACCTTTTCCATCTCCATCACTAATCTTCTTGAAACCCTTCAAGCAATCACAACACTTCTCCTTCAGCCTTTTCTACTTAGACAATCAATAACAATACTTCCAACATTCACTTTTTTTCATCTGCACATTCAACCTCTCGCTTAGGTTTCCTTAATACTACCTCTATTAGGTCAATACATCTTTTGCCTCTTAATCTCCTTCGTAGATCTTAGGGTTAGGTCAGATTCATTGAATCCATCCTACATTATGTTCTTCAGCTTATCTTTGAAATATCTTGAATCTCTTAAAGATTTACAATAAAATGTTTTACAGTGCATTAAATGCTTTTATACAATCAATAAATAAAGTCAACACATTTTACATAATTCAAGAATTCAATGATGTCGGCTAGAAATCCAAATTATTCAACAAATGCAAAATATTGATGCTTGGTCAATACTATGTCCAACTTCTTGGTCTTCTCTAGAAAGCTCGGTCACCACATAAACTGTTCCCTCGGCTAACACTGTCTTCCTCAACAATTAACTGGTGTTCGGTCAACACTATTTTTACTCAGCATTCACTAGCTCAGTCGACACAAACAACACTCAGCTTAAACTGGATTTCTTCACTTATGCTCAGTTAAGCCTACCAGTTTAGTCTTCATTCTTACTAAGATAAACAATACATTGTCTTATCATTGTACCACATAATCAAGTACTCATTGAAGTATCAAGATAACTCAACCTTTCCTTAGGTGTTGTTGTTACCAACCTTGCCTATCCCTTAAGCAACACTCAAATAGATATAGTACTTTCTTAAATAGTAATAGTCTTACCAGTTAAGGTTTGACATCAATGACAATACAACAATTGCTTCAATTGCAGTTTCCAACAATCTCCCTCTTTAGCATTGATGGCAACACCATATGAATATCACATGAATTACCAACCAATCCAAAACTTATCTATCATTAGAGAAATGTATAATATCCTTAGCTTCATTCTGATACAAAATTTATTAGCCATCCATGAACATCCACTAAATTTCTCTCACTATCTTGATCTTCTCATTCTGTGTATTCATTTGTATTCAACTGTCATTGTCTCCCTCTTTGACAAAAATGCCAAAGCAGCAACAAAAACATACATCCTGTAGATGTGGATATCATCCTTTCAGTTCAGTAGAATATTTCTCCCTCTGTCATCTTGCTTATGACTTATTTTGACTTGTTGTGCTCTTCACAACTCTAGGCTACTCCTAAAGTGTGACCTTTCTCTGCATCAATATGTTAGATTTTCTTTGCAACACACTTGATACAGTGCTCCTAGCTTGACTAGGCAGCCTCAGTTAGGGGAAGGACCCCTAATTGACTTCTCAGGTATTCATGAGCTTCTTTAGGTAAATCTTTAGTGAATATATCTACAATTTGTTCCTTGGTATTCACATATTCCATGCGAACCTCTTTATCTTGTACCAGTTCTCTCAAGTAGTGATATTTGATGGCAATGTGTTTGGTCTTTGTGTGCATCACTGGGTTTTTAGAGATGTTGATAGCACTTGTGTTGTCACAGAAGATGACAATAGGTTCAGTGATTTCTTCTTACATGGCTACCAACAATTGCTTTATCCATATCAAGTTTGAACAATTGACAGTTGCAACCACATACTCAGCTTTAGAAGTAGATTGGGAAATGCAATTTTGTTTCTTTCTTGTCCAAGAAACTAATCTCTATCCAAGAAAGAAAGCTTCACCATTAGTACTCTTTCTATCATCTACATTTCCTGCCCAATCAGCATCTGTATACACTCTCAGTTCAAATTTGTCATGATTCTTGTAGTACAATCCATAGTCAATAATTCCTTTTAAGTATCCCATGATTCTTTTAACCGCCATCATGTGAGTTTCCTTAGGATTGGCAGAAAATCTTACCACAATCCCAATAGCTAATGCAATATCTGGTCTACTATGTAAAGCATATTGTATCTTTTCGATCATATATCTATACAAAGTCTGGTTAACTTCTATAGCATCATCATTCTTAGATAGCTTTTGTCTAGTAGCCATGGGAGTACTTATTGGCCTTGAGTCTTCCATACCAAAGGATTTCAGTATCTCTTGAACATATTTAGACTGGGTGATGAAGATTCCTTTCTCCATCTGATATACTTGCAAAACCAACAAAAAATTCAATCTCTCCAAACATACTCATTTCAAATTCAATTTGCATTTCATTTGAAAATTTCTTACACAAGGCATCTTGTCCACCAAATATAATATCATCTACAAAGATTTTGGCTAATAGGATTTCTTTACCTTCTTCATCTTTCATTTACAAGTTGCTTGTGTCATTTTTCCTTGAGAATCCAATCTATATTAGGTTGTTGTGCAATCTCTCATACCATGCTCTGGGAGCTTGCTTTAATCCATATAGTGCTTTATTCAGTTTGCAAACCATGTGTCTTTTGTTTGGATCAACAAATCCTTCTGGATGTTCAATATATACTTCTTCTTGCAATATACCATTTAAAAATGTAGACTTGACATCCATTTGGTATACTTTGAAATTTTTATAGGCAGCATATGCAAGCAGAGCTCTGACTCCTTCCAATCTTGCTACAGGGGAAAATGTTTCCCCATAATCTATTCCTTCTTCTTGTGTGTAGCCTTTGCATACTAGCCTAGACTTATTTCTTATGATTTGACCATGTTCATTAAGCTTATTATGAAATACCCACTTTGTCCCAATGACATTCTTATCTTCTAGTCTCAGCACCAGAGTCCACGTATCATTCTTCTCTATCTGGTCAATCTCTTCATTCATTGCTTCTATCCAGTCTTCATTTTCTAATGCTTCCTTTGTTGTCTTAGGCTCATATTCACATAGTAAACATGTTGGATCTCTTACCTTGCTTCTTGTTTGAATTCCAGTATCTTTATCTCCAATAATCTATTCAAGTTTGTGATGTCTCTGTACATATTGTGCTAAAATAGGTTCTTCTCTTCTTTCATTCTTCTCATTAGGTTCTCCAACCAGATTGTCAGATTCAACTTCTGAATGCTTGGCAACCTCTTCTTGAAACTTGGCATCTTCTTCCTGTCGCTCGGCACATTCTTCTTCTCTCTCGACATTGTTATCCTGATGCTCGGCATTGCTAACTCAAGACTTAGCATCAGGTGTAGGTCTGTCACTTGCCTCTTCTTCCTCTATATACACAAAAGATCTGTAATCTTCTAGTACTTTTTTACTATCAGCTTCATTTTTCTCTGCATACTCATCAACTTTGACATTTACACTTTCCACAATTTTATTAGTGTTAGAACTCAAACACTTATAAGCTTTAATTTTTGTGGAATAGCCTAGGAATATACCTTCATCACTTTTAGCATCAAATTTTCCATTCCTACTATCCTTCAATATGTAGCACTTACTTCCAAAGATTCTAAAGTATTTTACATTTAGTGCATACCCATGCCATAATTCATAAGGTGTCAAATTTGTACCTTTTTTTATCTATACTCGGTTAAGAGTATAAATAGCTATACTTACAACTTCTTTCCAATACTTCTGTGCAACATTCTTTTCAATCATTAAAGTTCATGCACAGTCCAAGATAGATCTATTCCTTCTCTCTGCTATACCATTCTGTGGAGGAGTTCTAGGTGCAGACATCTGTCTTTTGATCCCTCTATCATTGAAAAATAGATTGAACTCATTTGATGTAAATTCTCCACCTTGGTCAGATCTCAAAACACTTCAAGTTTTTACCTATCTCTTTTTAAACCTTGGCCACATACCACTTAAAAAATTGAAAAGCATCAAATTTTTCTTTTAAGAACATCATTCTGGTATAGTCATCAACAAACAGAATAAAATATCTAACACCATAATAACTTTGTACACCCATCGGTCCACAAAGGTCAGTATGAACCAAATCTAAGACATTCTCTGAAGTAAAGGTTTTGCTCTTGAAACTAGACTTAGTCATCTTACCCAACTGACATTCTTTGCACATTACATTCTCAGGTTTCTTCAATCTAGGTAGACCTCTCACTTTCTTTTTCTTGCTAATTTCTACTAGATTATCAAAGTTAACATGACATAGCCGCTTATGCCATAACCAAATATCATCAAGTTGTGCAATCATACATGTTTCTTTAGATAGGTCTAGATAGAACAAATTACCTCTTGTATGTTATCCACTTCCAATTAGTTCACCTGTGGCATCAAATATTTTGGCCTTCCTGTGATGAAATTCCACTCGGTAGCCAGTGCTATTAAGTTGTGCAACACTCAACATATTATAATTAAGACACTCAACCCAATAAGCATTTTCACAAGAGATCTTATCAGTCAGCTTAATCAATCCTTTTCCTCTAACAGGACATGGTGCATCATTTCCAAACTTTACACTCCTACCTTTATAATGGTTTAAGGTATCAAACTTACTCTTATCTCTAGTCATATGATGTGAACAACCACTATCAATAATCCATTTATCATTTTTGTTCACATAAGATATTAATGAAATTTTCTCATCCTCATCATATTCATCTTTCATTGCAACATAGACAACTTCAATTTCAAAATCATCATTATTAGTGTCAGTCTCTTCTTCAGCAATGTAGTAGGATTTCTTACCTTTCCCTTTGTAGTCTTTGTATCTTCAGTAACCTCTATCTTCTCTTTTGTCTTTTTATTTGTTGTCTCTTTCTTCATCCTTATTATCCCTGTCAGGACATCTATCAGCTATATGACCAACCTTGTTACATGAAAAACATATAATAGAGAGTTTACCTTTGTACCTTCCTTTTCCCCTTTTTAGTCTTCTAGCCATAAGAGCTTCTAGATCCTCAAGTTATTCATCAGATGTGCCACTGTCACTATCACTTTCACTTTCACTTTTACTGATGCATCTTTCTTTTTCCTTCTTTGACTTATTCAAAACCATCTGAGACTTAAAAGCAGATTCAATACTACCAACAATGAAGTTATCATAGTTAGAAAGTTCAAAAGCAGTAAGCTTGTTGACCAAACTTTCTAAGGTAAGGACATTAGGAGAGTTACATCTAGATTCCTGGATTGCAGAAATTTTGATTGCATAGATAGGACACAGATTTCTCAATACTTTTCCTATTACAGTTTCATCCTCAATAGTTCCATTTGCTCCTCTAATAGCATTTACATCTTTTATTCTACCACAATATTGTGCAATATTCTCACCTTCTTGCATTCTCATTTCATCAAATTTACCTCTTAGGCTCTCGACTTTTGCTCTCAACACATTCACATCACCGCCATAGATGCTTGCAAGGGTGTCCCACATTTGCTTTGTGGTACTGCAATCTTTGATGTCTTTGAATTCTGGATAACTTAGGGTAGATGCAATCTCCAACATTTCTTGGTTGTGTTCTTGTTTGGCTTTCATTTCCTCGGTAGTCAGAGGTGTAGTAGGTGTGACATAGTCATGTTCAATGTAATACTTAGCAAAATCACCAATACCGGCCAGATGCAGCTTCATCTAACTTTTCCATGCAGGAAATTTTTCCTTATTTAGCTTGGGTACCTCCTTATACATCTTGATCATTTGCTTCAAGTACCTTCAAACTTGTTCTCTGTAAGCACCAACAACTCTGATACCAATTGTTAATATGATTTAGAACAACAGAGAGGGGGGGGTGAATCAGTTGTTCTCAGGTCCAGATGTATAAAACAATCTTTCAAACTCTTTAACAAATCAGTTCTAATAACCAACACCTACTCAGTCATTACTGATAGCATAACAAAAACATATAACATTGTAGTCCACTTATCCAATAGCATCTAACTTGTAAAACACAGAAATGTTCAAACCAAAACATTCACACAAGTATCAACACCAGGATTTATAGTGGAAACCCAATTTGGGAAAAACCACTTTGTAACATGTTACTATTATGTTCACTCTTCTGAAGTGAGCTCGATGAAAATCCAACCCTGTCAAAGGTTACAAACACACTGTTAGGTGTGACCCGGTTAAAGGATTTCAACCACTCTATTAAAAGTGCGCCTTGTTATAGGACTTACATACAATCCATTAGAATGCAACCTTTTTCAAATAATTTATACCTATGACTATTAGGTCAACCTCTGTTAAAAGGATTTTGACTATTACAATGGTTAGAAAGTAGCAGTAATATTGATCTGAGAAACATACAACTCACTTTGCAAATATTAGATCCAATTCCATACACATATGTTGGCTTACTGACTATGAACCTTTTCCATCTCCATCACTGATCTACTCGGAACCCTTCAAGTGATCACAACACTTCTCCTTCAGCCTTTTCTATTTAGATAGTCAATAACAATACTTCCAGCATTCACTTCTTTTCATCTGCACATTCAACCTCTCGCTTAGGTTTCCTTAACACTACCTCTATTAGGTCATTACATCTTTTGCCGCTTAATCTCCTTTGTAGATCTTAGGGTTAGGTCAGATTCATTGAATCTGTCCTACATTATGTTCTTCAGCTTATCTTTGAAGTATCTCGAATCTCTTAAAGATTTACAATAAAACATTTTACAGTGCATTAAATGCTTTCCTACAATCAATAAATAAAGTCAACACATTTTACATAATTCAATAATTCAACGATGTCAGCTAGAAATCTGAATTCTTCAACAAATGCAAAATACGGACGCTCGGTCAATACTGTGTCCAACTTCTCAGTCTTCTCTAGAAAGCTCAGTCACCACATAAATTATTCCCTCAGCTAACATTATCTTCCTCGGCAATTAACTAGTGTTCAATCAACACTATTTTTACTCAGCATTCACTAGCTCGGTCAACACAAACAACACTCGGCTTAAACTAGATTTCTTCACTTATGCTTGGTTAAGCCTACCAGTTTAGTTTTCATTCTTACTAAGATAAACAATACATTGTCTTATCATTGTACGACATAATCAAGTACTCATTGAAGTATAAAGATAACTCAACCTTTCCTAGGTGTTGTTGTTACCAACCTTGCCTATCCCCTTAGCAACACTCAAATAGATATAGTACTTTCTTAAATAGCAATAGTCTTACTAGTTAAGGTTTGACATCAATGACAATACAACAATTGCTTCAATTGCAGTTTCCAACATCTTCACTATCTTCTTCTAATATCTTAAAAAGTAGCTTTAGATCAAGTGTTAGAGTTGTCATATTATAGCTAATAATTAATTTATTTAATTATTAGTCTATTATTCTCTACACTTAAGTTAGACTTAGGCATCTCATTATTCTTTAGGGTTTTCACCTTTAGGGTTTTGGTATCCTTTTATAACGATTCCCTCTTTGTATTTTTTAGCAACTAAATGCATTATTCATAATAGATTGTTTTTTGAATGTGCATATGATGTCTCTAGCTTTTTAGCCTCGGTAGATTTTTCTTGCCTTCTGTGCTTTGCTTCTTCCACGTGACAGGGTTATGCATGCAGGTGTTCTTGGGAGATTAGTTTTTTACCTAATCTAACATGGTATCAGAGCCATCTTGCTGCTCGTTGTTCATGTTTTGTTGAAGTGATTCAGAAGTAGGAGGATTTCAAAAAAATTTCAGTTCTGGTATTCTCTGCTGGACATTATTTTTTGTTTCTTTTTTGCCTGCAAAAAAGAAAACAAAAATTTTGGGGGTATTTTGAGCAAAAACGGATGCCACCATTGCGTCCGGAAGGTTCGAGATAGCCAGAATCCATATAAAATTTGTCCATTTTGGACACTTTTGCAATTTGAGGCAAAAATTTTTAGGTACCAGGCCGTACGACCTGGCACGCGGATCAAGACGGCGATTTTCAAAAAAAAAAATTAAATTTTTTTTTACTAAGGGGCGGCCTCCCGGGCGCCACCCAGCGGCCACCCGGGCGCCACCCCGCGGCCTCCGCCGAGCCGCTAGCAGCTGCAAGCGCTGTCACGGCGGCGGCGGCGGCGGCCGCCCCCATCACCGGCCACCGAGCTCCCTCCACTCCGCCACCACCGGCTGCTCCGCCCCCGGGCTCCGTGTCCATTCGCGGCCCCCGCTCCACTGCACAGCCACCGCCGGCTCCTCCGCCGCCCCGCTGGCCTCCTCCGCCGGCCCCGCTCCGCCGGCCGCCCGGCGGGTTTTTAAGCCCTGCGAGCCCTAGCGGTGGTCACATGGGTGACCGGGAGCTCCGGCTCCAGCCCCCTGCGCGCACCATGCACCCAGGGGCTCAATTTTTTTTGCCCCAGGGGCTCTAAATTCTTCTTGTGGAGCCTTTCTAACCCTCCCGCGCTTTTTTTGCTCTATCTAGAGCATACGGAGGTCTTTTTTGGACTTCTTTATATCGTCGGAAAGATCTTTCCGAGCTCTTTCCGATTATGGAGGTTAGGATTTTTGGATTTTCTGTTTTGACAGTGTTTTTTTCTATCAAAGGTGATGTTTATTTTTTGCCTTCCGGGAGCCATATCTCGCTCATCCGGACTCATTTTTGGGCTCACCATATATCGTTGGAAAGCTGGTTCTATGAGTTATTCAGTTGCAGGGGTCTTTTATCCAGATTTTGTTCCAAGTTTTCTCTCCTTTGAGTTTTGCACTTTCGCACTCTGGCGGATTACTTGGGTTCTACAGGTCCTGGGATCTCTTCTTCTGTTCTTCTGGCTCACTCTTCTTTCTAACTTCTGAGCATTGTATGCTTCTCTTCTGTTGCATTCTTTTTTCTGTAAACGCACTGAGATAAAGTGCCTACTTTTGCATATCTGAGATCTTGTACTCCTTGTGTTTGTTTGTACTCGCACTCAGTTATAAAGTGCCATGGGGGGTTATGATGTTTTGCCTTTTGTGCTCATCCACCTTTGTCAAGTGAGTGTACCTTCCATGACATTAGCCCATGCTGTGTGTCCAGAAGATCTATTCTTCTTCTTCGACACCGCCCTTTATCCTGTGCGTGTACTTCTGTTGCACTGTTGGTGTTCCTGATTCTTCTTCTTGCAGATGTTTCTGGCATTGCATTTCAGTGTTCCTGTCACCCCTCTCCTTGTTCAGCATTATGGGGGGGTTCACCTGTTGGCTCTATTGCTTCTTTGGTTCGGTTGAGTGATCTACGTATTCAATTTTTGTTCCTATGTACTAGGCGGATGCAGTGGCTAGGCACCTATGCATTTCGGTGAGATGGATCATCTACTATATAGACACTCATTCATTCCTTTTTTGGAGGTCACCTCTTCGATTGATCAGCTCTTCAGACTTTGTCTTCTCTACCTGGTCATGCACTATTTTAGTGGGGGTTCCAGCAGTATTCTTCTGACAGTGTTTGCAGCTTCATGCTTCGGAGATGCTTCATGCTCTTTCTTGTTCCTTTCTTTGGGACATTCCCTAGATTGGAGGCTTTGTTTCCTTCATCTAGTTTATTTCTTGTACTTGGGTACCTGATCAGGCCTTGTTGCCGGGACCCATTGCTCTTTCATGCATTTTTGTTTTCATGCATCTTTTAGTCCTTAGTTGTTTAGCTTCTCCCTAAGTTACACTTAAGGGGGGGTGTTAGAGTTGTCATATTATAGCTAATAATTAATTTATTTAATTATTAGTCTATTATTCTCTACACTTAAGTTAGACTTAGGCATCTCATTATTCTTTAGGGTTTTCACCTTTAGGGTTTTGGTATCCTTTTATAAGGATTCCCTCTTTGTATTTTTTAGCAACTAAATGCATTATTCATAATAGATTGTTTTTTGAATGTGCATATGATGTCTCTGGCTTTTTGGCCTCCGTAGATTTTTCTTGCCTTCTGTGCTTTGCTTCTTCCACGTGACAGGGTTATGCATGCAGGTGTTCTTGGGAGATTAGTTTTTTACCTAATCTAACATCAAGGTCATCTGGTGAGATTCCCAAGTTTTTGACCTTTCTCATTAATTTGTTTCATGAAGGCATAATTGTTATAGGTATCCTCTAATATATCTACAATCCTCAAGAATAAGTGTGCAGAAGACTCCCCTTCAAATCTCTCCAAACTGAAAAATGCATCAAGTAGATACATACTACAATCCTCCTCCATGTTGCAGCTTTGGTCTTCACATTGTTCATAATACATTTTATCTCCATCGCTTGCATCAAGGAATTCATATAGAAACCATTGTTCAAATTCTTTCCAAGATGAAATACTTTGTATAGGTAATGATTCATATGCCTCTCTTGCATTATCTTTTAATGTTGTGACAAATAGTTTCATTGTCTGATCTTTTGCACAAATCTCATAGTTCTCTATAAGTCCATAAAATGCATCCAAATGTTCAAGTGTTGATTCATCCCATCCTCCATGGAACTTTGGTACAAGCTATGAAAACTTAGGGAGCAACTTAAAAGGAATACAATGGAATCCCCTCAAATCCAATGGCCTGATACCATCTGGAATAAATGGTTTTCTTTAAAATGTTTGTTTATTCTGATACATTCTAAATATCTAAATCAATAATAACTTGTTTCTTTATACAGTAGGTTCTTGTCAATAGAGTCACCACCTTTTTCAAAGAGGGAAGCATTACTTATCTCCTTCTAGGTCTTCTTCCTCGGTAGAGTCATTGATTGAAATGTTTTATTGAATAGAGTCACCACCTCATTTGAGGAATGTCTTTCTTCTAGGTTCTTTCTTCCAGTAGAGTGTGCTTCCAAACAAACTAGTATAACTACTTTTTGAGTCTAATCTATAAAATCTAAAATTCTAGGTAACTTCACAATATATATTGTGAGCAACTCTCCCCAACAGAGTTGCCAATTTGTTGGTGCCCAAAAATGATGGATCACTTTTGGCCAACTGACAGGTACAAGATGATACCTCTCCAATTCTGGCTTAATCAAGCCAAGGCTGGTAGGCCTAAATTCACTTTGAACTATTAAATTCTCTATGTTGCACAATTGCATACATAAACAAACAAAGTTCCTCCAAAGGTGGTGAATGATCCTTGGAGGAAATCAACAAATCCTCTGATAATCTCTACTCTATAAATCTTGACTAAAGTGGATTAAACTAAGGACTCAAAAGTAATGTTTTTGAAATAATGATTATATAATCTACAAACCACAAAGTATGAACCAAATGACAATTTCCAAATAATAGTTAGATCAGTGCCTTCTAAATACTTGGGCTATAGAGTCTTAAAACTTTCAATCCTACATACGATCAGAGACGGTTTTAAAAGAAACTTGCTTTAATAGGACAAGACCATCATTTCAGAGGCTTCCACTTGACTTATAATTCAAATCAATCTATATAGATAATCTTATCGAATTTAACTCAAATTAAGAGACCGATAAAAATAAGAGAAGATACACAGATCTTTCAATTATATAATAATTTTGAATTATGATACTCAGGGAATTCAACACAATGAAACACTCTATTAAACAGAATATCTGAAAGACTAATTGAAAATATATAACTTATAACTACAAATAAAAAGAAGAGCACTTATCTTTATTAATGTTGAAAAAATAGTACATTAGAGTTCATATTGCAGTTGTTATCGAATTATATCCTATGTAAATCTGAATTGTATTCCCCTTTACATTTTACATTATGTATAGATATGTGTTTGAGTGGCTTTCACACCTCTTTAGGGTGAAAAGAAAACCCTTATTACAAATTACTTTGAAAAATAATAAACTAACTAAAAATAACTACCTAACTTTTGGATTTGAGTCTGGTTGGAAAACCAAAACACCTCGTGGAAAGCTAAGATTTTAATTGAAAATAGGAAATTTGATTTCTCGAGCTGGTTCTTTATTAGATTTTTAAAATTTGACCATCTTTAGCCTCTTTCAACATCATCTTTGAAGAAGGTCAACATACTTTCTCTTATCCTTGGATTGTAAGTTATTATTTCTATAGTGGATATGATCATGTTATGCAAAGATGCATGCAAGAAGATGAGACATTTTACATCCTCAAAGCATGTCATGAAAAGCCTTTTGATGGCCTCTTTACAACCAAGAGAACAACACTTAATATTTTGAGCATAATTTACTATTGGCCCACTCTCCACAAGGATTGTATACAATTATAATAAGATGTGATAAATTTCAAAGGATGGGATGCCCTACAAGGAGTGATGAAATTCTCCTACTGCCACTATTGGTGGTTACTTTCATTTTACAAATGGGGTCTTGATTTCATTGGACCCATTGAACCCACATCAAATGGAAAATATTATATTTTGGTATGTAATAACTATCTCACAAAATGGGTTAAATCTAAGGCTTTGACGCATGCTAGAGATTATAAAGTTGTTGAGTTTTTAAATGAGGAAATATTTACTAGATATGGTTCCCACAAGAAATACTCACAGATCAAGGGGCACAATTTACATCTAATATTATTACACAACTAGTCCAATAATATCAAATTAGGAATAAGAAGTGTACACCCTACTATCTAAAATCTAATGGAAAATTTGAGGTTACAAATAGGGAGCTTGAGGATATCCTCACCAAGATAGTGTGGATTCATAAGTGAGATTGGACTACTAGTTTACTCGAAGCAGTTTGGGCCTATAAAATAATAAGGAAAATAACTACAGGGTTAATACCCTATGAATTGGTTTATTGTAAGAAGTTCATTCCCAAATTTGAATTTGAATACAAGACTATACGTACAAAATTTGACATATAAATGGTTCTTTACTAAATTCCAACAAGAATAGCTACAACACTTGAATACACTTGATGATTTATGCATGGAAGAATTTCATCACACACAAATTGTTCAACAATAGAGGAAAAAATTGGATGATTAGTATATAAAGAATAAATAATTCCATTAGAAGGATTGGACATTATTGTATGATTCTCTATATCAAGACCACAAGGGGAAGTTATAAACCTGCTAGTTGGGGCCTTACCAAATTGAGAATTTTTATCCAAATGGAGCTATTAAGCTCACTACTATAGATCTTGTTTAGTTTACATTGATGGTTAATGGGCATATACTAAATTTGTATAAAAATTTCCACAATAAGGAGGAATTTCTTCAACATTTGTATACTCAATTTACAGTATCTCCTCTAGACACACCACTTTCACCTCATATGGCTGATCACTCCATCACATCCATTTCCATCATGCTTCCATCCACTTTTTCCAATAATCCTACTACTTCACAAATTCTATCACTAGATGAACCATTGGGTTTACCTCCAGCTATTGTTGATGAACTATTCAGTTCACCTATATGTGTTGAAGACCCATAAATAAACACAGAACACAATAGTCATGTATAATCTTTATTTTTAGTTTTTATTTTCAACAAAACTGTAGAGTTAATCTCACTTCAAATTTTTAATACAATGTTCTCACATGCAACAAATTCAATTTCACTTTAGCATGTAATCATTCATTTCCCACTACATTTCGTGTGTCATTTTTTATGTGGTTCTTCTTGTCACATCAATCGAATTCCACAACTTTTCATCATTGTACTTTTTATGATGACATGTACACAACTTCTATTTTCATCTTTCTATTTTTAAATTATAATTGATTAGAGAAATCATAGGAATATATTATTCTATAAACTATTTTATTATCAAATATTTTCACTTTCTTATTTATTTGTATAGCTATTCCTAGTCATAATTTGACTATAAATTAATATCTAAGTTGGGGGGATGCGTCATTTGAACCATGTAAAAGTAAAATTGTGTCATTTGTATGAATATACAAGTTGTAGATTTTGGTTCAAACCTAATTATGATAAATTGATGTGTCAACATGTTATATAATGTTTGGTTTAATATTTTTTACTACTCTATTTATGAGCTTGAATATTAATTATGAAAAATTAAGGCTTGTATGTGTGATTTTTTTGGTGTGAAGTCAAAATAATTATATCACATTGAGTCCAAAAAAGATCTTGATTAAGCTACAGAGCAAAGTGCATGTTTTCTTAAGAGGTGCATAATGCATAGTGCAATTGAGTTTATGCAGAGCTTTGACAAACCCATTTGGGTAATTGTAAGAAAAAAAATAAGAAATTGTGCAAAAGTAGTGGGAAGGGGTAGGTAGTCATGGTTGATGACCCAATTTAAAGGGAACCCACAAATCATTGAATAGTTCTAGGAGACACTAATAGTCTACCTTTCTTTGAAAGGTTTGGATGGATTCACTATTTTCTAATGTTGGATGAATTTTATAGGATCTTGGACAATCCTACACAGCCATTATAGGTTCTAGTTTTGTTTTGATTAGGTGAAAAGAAGGTTTTGAAAGACCTGAAACCTTTTACAAAGAGCTTACAAAGGATAAAGCATTAACACCCCATAGAGATAGAAGGAAAGCATAAAACTATAAAAGGATAGTTGGGAGACAAACAAAAGCCGACTAGCACTAAACACTAGCAAAAGGATAGGAAATGAAAAAATAACATACCAAAAAATAGAGAAGAGGCCAGACCTTAAAAATTCTTGAGGAGATCGGCTTCCTTTGAGATCACCATGTCCATGTTTAGAGAAGTATTCTTGAGCTTGTCTAGGTCTTTGTCTTGAACCCTTTTCTTACTCATGTTGGATCTAGTTCTTTTCCCAGGGCCTGGGGCAACCTCTATCTTGTCTTGGTCAGCACCTATGTCCTGCTCGAGCTTCCCAACAAGAATCTTAACATGGTTCATCAAGGCCTTCACAATATTGTATCTCTACTCACCAAGATTCTTCAAGCATCATTTTGTGTTCATGATCTTTATTTCCATAGCAATTATTTTCTTCATATTGTTAACAACCTCAACATTCTCAAGCGTAGTGATCCTTTTTTCCATATTAGTAAATTTGGAGTTGTAAGAATCAACAATATCCTCTACCTTCTTGATGGTCATGTTCATCTTGTGAATCCATTCAGGAAGAGATTTACCTAGAGTCACATTTTCTAGAATTTGAATTCTTTTATCTAATTTCTGGTTGTCATGCTTAATTTGGTTATTCTCATCAATCATCCTCTCTACAGTTTGAACAAAGCTCATAATCCAATTCTTACCAATAGGGGTATTGAGGGAGTTGGGAGTGATAATCTCAATCTTATTCCTATCATAATCCACCCACAAATATTTATCTATCTCAGTCTCCTTAGCCATAACCTCTTTCTAACCCTCTTTACCAACACCCTCAAGCCCCTTCTTAGTATCACCCAAATGTCCTATATCTTCATCAATTTTCATATCCTCAACATGAGAAAATCTGGGTTTGTTAGCATGCCTCTTATTTTTCTTATTAGCAACGTCAGTCTCAGTATTATCATCATCCTTCTTGTCTTCATCAGCCGAGGATTAAATAATAAGGGGCTCCTTGGTTCTTTTTTTTCAAACCCTTTTTTGAGGAAGAGGAAACATCTCTCCCCTTACCTCTCATTTTCCCATTCTTTAGTTTCTTGTCACCAAAGGAAGAATCAAAATCATCCTCAGAGTCAATTTTAGTTTCATCATTAGCAGAGTAATCCTCATCTAAATCCTCATTTCCTAGGTTGGAACCATGATACCTAGGGTGTTTGATAGCCTTGGCCTTCAGATGGTAAAAAAATAGAACCATTAAACCTTGATGCATAACATGATCTCCCTCAAGGTTCTCATTCATCTCCTTTATAGTGAAATTCATAGAGCTCAACAAATAATAAGGGAGACTTATATTATCCCCATGATGAAAATGATTCAATATAACAAAGTGATAGCCATAAGCCCTAGTATATCTACCATCCAGAGTAATGTAACTCATAATATAAAACAACTACTAATTCTCTTGGGTGGTAATAGGAGTTACGTACTTAACCTTACTATACATTTTCTTTCTTTATCTTCCTCCAGGAATCTCTTCATAGCCCCATCAGTGAGCTTCATGTCCCTATAAAATTTTCTTTTGTCTCTCAGGAGACCAATGACCTCTGACATGATGGCTTCATCAAATTTTATCTTCTGGCTCCCCATTGCTAGTTTCCCATTCTTATGGTGCTTGATGAAATGATTTGTTATGGTCAGATCATGACTATGCAACCTCTCCACATACTCTGTCAAATACCCTCTAGTTTTTTTGCACACCCTCTATTATCTATGTCAATGCTTTGTCTATAGATTCAACAACTTTTGGTCTTATCTTCCCAACCTACACAACTAAGTTTTGGATCTATGTAAGCCTCTTGTTGAGGGAAATATACAAAAAAAATTTATGCCATGGGCTTCTTCATAGTATTATTTAACTCATCAAAGGATGAAGATTTTATGTTTGATGGTAGGTTATGGGTGTTGGGAGAGCACTCCCTCTCAGTCAAGCATTCATCTATCTCCTTTAAGCCCCTCTCTAAACCACCCGATATTAGACCTATGTAGGTTTGGCTTTAGAATATTCCTCTCTAGTTCTAAAAATATCTTTGATATGATTCCATTGGAAATTCAATTGACTCTTCCACTTCGTACATGGGTCATCCTATTTTTTCTCATATTTTGGTGGACATAGTTACCTCCAAGGTTTTTGTGAGGATATTATTTTGATGATGTGGTAGGCCTTAGACTTAATTGCTTGATTATTTGGGTCTACCCTTCAAATGTAGATGATATTTTCAATTAGTCACTTGGCTTCTAGTTGTCCACTCTTTCGGTATAATGACATGGACATGTGGTGGAAGAATGCTCATGAAAATAACTTTACTAATAATGTTTATGACACTCTCACTCTGGTTGATGGTTCATCTCAAGATGACAAGTCTTCAAAGGATATTGGATTTTCTCTTTGTTGGAATGTGAAGTCGTCATGGGGTACTACAATAGTATGTTATCCAAGAATGATGGATAGTCATCATGGATCTCATCTAATACACCACTAGGCATTCACCACCAAGCATCTTCTAGCACAAATTTTTTTGAGACGTACAATAAATAGTAGGTTTGTTAGGAAATTCACTATAAATAGTAATTTCTACATGTGTTAAATATGTATTTGTGTGTGACATACTTACTATATTCATTAATTTGTCTTCAATCGGGACTCTACAACTCTATTTTTATATGCTACTCAAAGTCACGTTTTCAAGTATATTTTGGAGATTGTTGTAGGTGTGAAAATTCATAAGAATTAATATGAAAGATATTTTCCAATGATATTTTTCTTGGTATAGTTTTACTAGGTGTCTCCATGTACATTTGTGTTGTTGTTCTCTATATTATTTCTACACTAGTAATTCTCATAACACTCTTCTCATTTCCTATGTGGTTCTCAAAGGGGGTTCTAATGTGATTGGTACAAATTTGGAAAGTCTCACTCCTTATATTGTAGTTGGTTCTTATTAGTGAGTCACACCCACCTTCTACTTTAGTTTCTTAACTTTATTTCATCAACATTGGTACCACAACCATCTACTCTTGACATAATTATTCAATTTTTGGCCACCTTGTAACACCCCGCTAGGGAACCCAAAAGGCTAAGGCTAATATCTTGACTAATTTTCTTTTTCAAACTTTGCTTACTTAAATAGGTATATCACATTTTAAAATTAGGTTAAGATCAGACATCCCTCCAGGTTTCGTAATGTTTCTACCAACATTATTTTCATTATTTATCCAATGCTTTACTACTTGATTAGATACATGCATGAAGCCATCAATATAGAGTTACATAAGTATACAAGTTACATGGTTTACTTTTATCCATTCATCTTATCCTCTTATGACTATTATTTGCTATGATCTTCAACATGAGTATTTATCTATGCATCACATATAGGTGAATAGCTTAGAACAAGGTTTAAACTTTTAAATCACATCTTATAACCAAGTATTTTATTATCCACTCTTCCTAAAATTACATGTGTGAATATTTAACTTATTTCTTCGTAATAAGGAAGCATTATTTCCTTTATTGAATTCCACACTTACTTAGGATTACGTCATGAACTTTCTACAGTAATCAAGCATATAAATCACATCATACAAGGAATTTATAAAATACATTATTTTAGATTGAACATAAAATAGGATTCGCAAGACATTTTCTTGGAAAACTACATCTTTAAATATAACATTTTTAACCCTTTCCTTCCTCCTAGAGATACCTTTTTTCATATCTTTACAAATTACACAGAGTCTCAAGTCTCCTTTAGGAGCTCACAAAATCAATACATAAGATATCATTATTTTGGAAGCTACATAGAATCATCACTTTTGTAATACAACCTTTTGAAATGAAATATATAATGAAATGATCTTCAACAGTTTTAGGCAAGGATTGAATGCATTTCATCCATGAGACCACAAATAATACCTTGATATATTTCCACCCAACCACATGGATCCACAAAGGTCCACTCCCCCATGCTAGGAGATAGAACCAAAGTCCACACAGGAAATCTAGGGTTTTCTAAGGATGTGAGATATCCCTTTCCAACACAACAAAGAAATCGAAGCCCGAACAAGTTGTAAATATCAAAACATAAATTTCAAAGTACAAATGTCAAAGCACCAATATAAAAACACAAATATCAAATCATAAGAGGAGAGTTCCCTAGAGTACGAGCTAGGTGAGTGTCATCGCATAGTCCTTTATGTTGGGATCCTTCCTAGCAGTCATGTACTCTGGTGCCTTCATACGACCTACCCCAATAGCTACAATAACCCCGGTACTCCAACAAGACCTATGCGAACTATTAATCAATTTTTTATTTTATTAATAAATTTTATTAAACCCTTACCCATTCCCAACCATTTTAATTAATGTTAAGTTTTCTTTACACATAACTCACCCAAAGGCTATCCTAGCGACCTCCACGACCCTGGATCTTGCAGTGAGCCACTCACCTAGTGTACCTAGAAACCCTACTCATACAAAATCCATCTAGGGGTTTTGGGCTTCTTCAAAAAAACATCTTTCCCTTGGGTTCTCGGGTGCTTTCTCATTATCCACATCATCAGGAAAAATATTGACCCTAAACATGTAGAAACGATATAAAAGAAAGAAAGAATATCTCAACAAATCCTTTTGGAGATTCTACTCCACACATTTCCATAACAAAGAGAAACATAAAAAAATTCAAATAAAAAACTCAAAATACAAGTTTAGATACCCTCCTGAGATTCCACATTTGCAAGTTGATTTAAACACATCAAAAGGAATCCAAAAGCACAATTCATAATATCAACATAATATAATCCAAAATAAACCCATAAAATATTGGAAACATAAGGGACATTTTTTTGTGTGAGTTTAGTGATTGTCTCAGTGATATATGCACGAGTATTTCTGGACACATACGCATGACTGTCATAAAAATACAGTATCTGTGAGGGGAGTATAACTTTTTTTTTCACCGTTGGATTTTCCTAATTTTTGTATATGTTGGAGTAAACCTAATTGCACACATCCTCACCAGGAGATTTGAAAAATAATATTTTTTTCAAATGTTACATACACTATAGTACGGGTCTAGAAAAATAAATCAGTAAATTTCATAGAAGATCAACACAGTAAACATTCACAAAGACAAGATACTTTCCCTCTTTCCTCTTGAAAACATAAAGGTTACAAAACCTCATAAAACAAATTAAACCAATTCATAATCCATCAAATCCTTTTTAGAAGACATAATTCATTTTTCAGAAAATAAATGCATAGTCTGCAAACTAGAATACTTTGTCCATTTTCAATTATAATTTTTCATTATCATCCTAATTGTATTACATCCCTTAATTCTATTGTATTTTAAGTATACACACATAGAAAAAATTAATATTACTAGTATATACATATATATTTTTACTTATAGGAAGTTTTGTGGGTTCCAGGCCCTACCTGATATCCTGCAAAGATATTCCTTTATAATATGATTGATTATGACTCTAATTTTCTCTTACAAGCTTCACAGATCCTCCAGTTACGCTCCAACACTCAAATCCTTTTCTAACCATAATTCTACAAAAATTTCCTATCTTCCATTCAATTTTCAATCACTTCCCAAACTACTACCTTCTTCCTGATTCCTCCCCCCTTCAATCCTTCCTTTATCCTTGAGTTACACTCTAGCCTTCAAAGATCCACTATTGGGCTTGAATCCCTCCAAGTTCAATCCCTTCAATCCAATTTCTAACTATTTACCCTACTATATCTTCTTCCATATTTTCCTCCAAAAAAATTATTTTCCTAAAAATTTTCCAACACCCCTATTTATAAATCTCTAGTTCATTGGAGAGGTTATGGAGGTTTCTTCCCGTGAAGCAATGCCTCCCGTGAAGAAATGCCTCCATAAGGTTCACAAATAATATCTATTAAATAATTAATATTTAATTAGCCTATATACAACTTACCTTTTGGGTGAAAACCATCTTACCTAACTCCCCTCCCGAGAACTTACTAACCAATAATAATAGTCATATGCCA